>JAWNNQ010000614.1:0-197904 GCA_035044765.1 Leucophenga montana | reverse complement strand
ATAACTGTAAATCAATTCCTATATCAATCGTAGCAATACTGACCCAATTTTCACAAGACGTAGTGAAATGTACCTAGTACATATTTATATACAATATTTATTCAAGTCTTATTGTACGAGTATATACATATAAATGTCAATTGGATGCGCTATCTTGTTGCATTATGCAATGTTGATTTATTTATTGTTGTAGTTGTTATACGATAAAAGAACAACAAATACTAGTAGGGTTTATTGATTTTGCACACGTTGAAAAAAAAAATGTATACAAACAATGAATGCTGCAAATGCTTAGATAAATAACGAGAATCAGAATAAGAATCCCTTGACTTCTTGCACTTTTATCTATCTATAGTAAAGTACACATATATATGTATGCATATACGTACCTAAAAGTGTGTATATGCTCTTCAATGAAAACGACCTTGGCTGCCGCGTCTTTATTTTTTTTTTTTAATTTCACAGCATTTTATATTATGCGTAAATTTTCTATAGACATTGTATATGTATGTAAATATATGTACATATGTATGTATGTGGCTACTTTTTCTATTTGTAGACGCGTCGCTCTTATCGGCGTTTCAAGCAGACATCAGCTGCGCCTACACACAACAGATACGGCCTTCAGCAAAAATAAGAAGGAGCAAGATTCCCGCACTCCTTGCATTAAATTATAAACGTAAACGTAAACCCTCCTCTTTGCATATTTATGTTTCCATAGGAATTATAAATTCTTTTTTCTATTATCAAAATATTTGCCTACCATCCACCACCCACTTAATAAAAATACATTTGTACTATTTATATATACATTTACATATATATTTTTTTGTTCTTTTTCTCTGGCTTGGCGCTTTGTTCAAATGATTTTTTTTTTGTTTTTGTTTTTCTTTTTTGACTTTTGCTCTCTTAGCGTATATGTTAATTTTCGTATAAATTATTTCTATAAATATTGTGCACGTGCATTTTTACAACAATGGACAAACTCTCTTTCGTTTGCTCTCATTTATTTTTTTGTTATGTCATTCGTTCTCTTTAGTCTATTTTGTTGGTCAGGTTATTGAGTTGTATACCGCCTGAAAATCATGCGATTTTTTCCATAGAATGAGTTCTTTTTCCCCAGTGGTATCAGCCGTTTTGTGGGAGTATTGGGCGTATTTGAATTTGAGTCATATGGTAGCGTGTCAGTTGCATATATTCTCAATTAGTTGAGGCTCGGAACCTATGAGTAAAAAAAAAAAGACCAGCTAATTTAAAAAAAAAAAGTTTGGTCGTAAAACGGCTGGTTTTTATAGTTTATATGTATTGTTCATTCTCTTCACATCGATGTACGTAGATTTTCAAATATTAATGCATTTACTTGTACATATTTACATACAGCAGAATATTGCATATTTCGACTTGGATTAGTTCGTTTTTGTATTTATTATTGAAAATAATTTTGTTTCTCCACAATGATCAATACATTTACAGTATTTTTGTGATTATGAATATAGTTTCTTCAAAACATGGTTTTTCAATGCAACAACCGCATCTTTTGACGTGGAAAATCGTTAACCACACATTTTGTTCTGGACGTGTGGGAATAATTTTTGTTTGGGAACAATAAAATTAAAAATCATCAATTTCAAGTTTTGAGTGTTCAAAAGGTCAAATTGTTGTTTCGTTTTATTTTTTCATTTTCAGCGAATAGATGTTTACCATTTAGAATTTCCCGTTCTACGACTTAATTTTGAAAGACTTGACTGGTGTTGATCGAGATATAAAAAACATTTTATAAAAGATTTACGAAGCGAAATGGCTTCTTCACTAGCAAATACTAATGGTATACTTTGAATACTCTGATGCTACTTATTGTAAGCCCATCTTTCATTATCGGTTCCTGGATAGAATTGTAGGGTTTTAGTAACACAACCGACTTTTGACAACCTTCACACGATCTTCACTAATATTGAAATCACTACCAGTTTCATCGAAGCACTACTTGTAGCTAAACAAATCGAAGTTTCTCTTGTTCGAAATGTTTACGAGTTAATTCCATATTTTGGCCGAGATGTAATTTTCAATAAAATTAAATAAATATAAAAAAATAGCGTTCGTATGGAAAAACTTCTTTATTTCCAGTTCGTGTAATAAACAGATATTCTTGTGTTATAGTCTAAAAAAAAATTATTGTTCCAGTTCGGCTAAAAAAACCAAGCACATTCTGTAGTGTTCCACAACAGTTTAAGTTGCTTTTAAGACTACAGAGACCACATACGACCTCCCTTATTTAACCAACAGCCAAGGCAGCATTGTCAATAAAACAATAATGCAGAAAATACTCCTCATTTGAGTAGAATTTTGGAAGAGTTACCTAACAACACAAGTAATATTTTCGAAATATATATATCAAGCTTGAAGTGAAGTTACTGAAAGCATTATACCAGCTATACTGAAAAATTTAGTATAATTTTTTACCGGTTATTTTTTTATTTTTTACAAACGAAATTTTCTGCATTTTGTGAAATTTTCACGAGTTGAACTATATTACAAAATACGCATTTCCAAGGTATAATGTGGCTGGAAATATATATTTTTTTTTGTGAATTTCACGATTTCACAATAGTAATAAATCGAATTTCAAACTTGCGGTTATTGAAATGATCGAACATTTCGGAGAAGTAAAAAAAAAATATAAAATGTCGTATAAACATAAATATAGCGATGTCACGATATAGACTATATCATGCTATATGTCATATAAACGCAGCAATAAATTTTTTGAGTTACTCAAATCATGTTTATCTTTTCACATTTCGCACTCACATAAACGTAGCAACTTTTTCCTTTAAATACATAGTTATATTTTAGGCTGCCGGTATCTGAAGTCAAATTCACTACACATAGCTGCCTCACAAAACCAAAACCTTGAAACCATTCAACATGGCTATTGCAAAGTCTCTCTATTTCTGTTTCTCTTTTGTACAGTTAACTCTTTAAACCTCTTACATGCTCTCTTCTCTCTTCAATTTTTATCACGTTCTCTCTGTAACTTCCGTTTTGTCTCTTTCTCTGATGCGCACTCTTGTTCTTTTTTGCTTTCGATACAAATTTTCCCCTGAACATCATACGATTTTCAGCTGGTATAACAACACATCAAGAAAACGTGCCACACACACACACACACACATGCACACACAATCTCATACTCAGATACACCTCGCAAAACCTCGTTCCTTGTAGACCGACCGCAACCGCCGTGCATATAATGGTTGCTTGGATTTTCCCCGTTGGCTAAGAAGATACGGTTGTTATTGCTGTACGTACATAGATACATACATATGTTAGTACTTGTCATGCTTAGTCACGCGATTGTTCTAGCGTTTGGTTTTTATATCATTCACACATATTTGAAATGGTATTATCGGTTTGTCTGAAAGTTTATAACGTATTAAAGGAGGCATCGTAGACCCCATAAAGCGTATATATTCTTGATCAGCTAGCCATGTCCGTCGGTCTGTCCGTCTGGATGTATCCATGTATATATCCAGTTGTAAATTGACACCTTGACTTATTTTTATTGCATTCAAAGAGAGTATCAATATTGCCCCGCCACGCTATTATCTGTTTGTCTGAAAATTTGTAATGGATTAAAGGACACATAGTAGAGTCTACGTTGTCACTTTTTATATACTTGATTAGCTTGATGAGCCGAGACGATGTAGCTATGTCTGTCTGAGAGTTGTTGCGCATTTTTTTTGTGAATTATTTTTAAAGATATCCAGCTGAAACCCGGCTGCCAGAGTTATTTACAAATCTCCCATACTTTTTGTATGAAAAACTTTTTATTGCAGTCAATATCAACTTAAAAATGAACGTACGCCTCATAATGGCTGTGATCCCCCAAATTTTGGGGTAGCCCCCCATTCAAACCTACCTACCACTTTTGACTTTTAGTATGAAAAACTTCATTATTTAGATCAATAAAAGCTTGTAATTTGATATGGTAGCTTCTTCTAGACAGCCGCTTCACATAAATATTCTAATGGGCGAATCCCGCCCACTTAGTGGAGTAGTCTCCAAATACGATACCCATGTTTATGTGTTACAATACGATTTGAAATTTCGTTTGAATGGTATTACAGATCCGGTTCAACCGAAATTAACGTTTTTTCTTGCTTTTTGCATATAGTGTACGTTTATGTACATATGTATGTATGTACATACTTGTATGTATAATATATATACACATGTATATGTAGGTATTGTGTCAACTGCTTTTCTTTCTGTTTTTCCATTGAATTTATTTTCTATACTTTCCATTAGGCTGCTTTCGCTAAACGCAACCAATGCATTTGGCAACCTATCACCTATTAGTGACGCTTACATTTGCAGCTGTCCTCTCTTTTTCTCCATATATGTAGGTATGTCTTTTCTCTCGTGACGGTATGTTTTAACGGCATGTTTTATACCCTATACATAAAGGCAAGAGTATAACAACTTTTTGCGAATGAATGTAATAAGCAAGAGAAGGTGCGGATTACCCCATTAACTATTTTCCATCTTTCTGGTAACAAACACCCGAAAAATAAAAAAAATATTGCTTAAAACAGCTGAGAATTGCTTTAAAAGTAGGACATTTTGCGTAAATTTACGCCTATGGAAAGTGGACCTAGATTTAGGACCTGTATGTTCTAAATTTAAAAATATCACAGGTCTACAAATATCTTCTTAATGTCAGTTGTTGGAAAGCTGAGGGTCGTTTCCCAAGTAATTTACTGCGTAGAACCCAAATCCGGGGTCAGAATTAGTCCGTCACGTCAGGATTTTGAGATATTTCATTAGCAATTGCATTAAGCATTCAACATGGTTTAGTTGTTGGAAAGCTAAGTTCATTTCCGAAGTAATTTGCTGCGTAGAATCCGAATTGGCCCATCACGTCAGGATTTTGAGATAATGCTAATGACATAGAAGGGATATATTTCGTAAATTCGAATAGCCATAACTTTGCGAAAAAAAATCGTAATTAACAAAAACCACACACCACGCGGACCGTCATAAAAGTGTTCATTTTGCTATGATTTTTGACTTCTGCCGCGTCTTGTACACTGAGTAAAAAAGCTAGGTAGGTTTTGATGTGTTACGATTTTTAAAATTAATAATGGCTGAAAAAATGGAATTTTCCGAGTTTAAGACTCAGTATTTTTTTTCGCAATTAAATAATTTGGAAATGTTTAAGTGCCTTATTTTTGCGGAACTGTAATAAGTTAAAAAGAAATTACAATATTATTCGACGACATTATTTGAATTTTGGAGGAAAGTGTCAGAAGAAAAATATCCAATTTTAAAATCTTCGATGCTTAAGTTGGAGTCAAGTTTTGCCAGTACATTGATGCATTTTCGCATATAAAACATATTAAAAATGTTTTTAGAAATAAGTTAAGTGACATAAATCTTGCTGATTTATTGCGTACTTCTTTAAGTAAAAAAAGTAGACTTCAAAAAATTGATAAATGAATAAAATAAATTTAAATGGTTTCAATAATTTGTTGTTGATTTTTTTTTTACTTTAATATATCAAACAACAACAATACAGCGAAGGCTCGATTTTCTTCGCGACGCATAGAATCATAAAAGTGATAATTTTGCTTAGATTTATAACTTCAAAAACTCTGTTTGTTGTAGATGTTGCTGTACTGCAGCCGATTCAAAATTTCGTGCCCACCGCTGCTATAAATCATAGATTGGAACAATTGATAAAGCAAGGTCTGGTGACTACAGTGGCTGGTTTAGGACTTATTTATACGATGTTGTGAAATGGGCCCGACAAATTTCGTGCGTAAAAAGCACTGTATTGTGTCTCTGCTCGAAATTCAGCAGTTTTGTCTTCAATGCTGGGCTTAAACGTATCAATTTTTGGTAGCGATTACTACTGTTAGTTCCATTGGATTGTATAAGCTCATAGTGCACTACACCCAGCTGATCGAGCGAAATACAGATAATAAGCTTGGAACCATTGCTTCAGATTTGCCATCGATGTTGGCGCATGGTCGATTTTGATGCTTAGGGTTATCGTAGAGGAACCACTTTCCTGCTTATATAACATACATTCGCATGTTTTCAATGTAGTAAAATGTGTGTTAACTTTGACAGATCAAATATAATAGAATGTTTGATGCTATTCAAGAGAAAATAGCTGGTTTTGTCAAGAAAGGTTTGTTAGAAACGCAATTACTCAGTTATAAAACGAACGAAATTAATGTATACACCCAAGATATACTCGTATATGCTCACTAAGTAGTGCTGATTTTGATGAGCCGCCTATTGCTAGAGAACTCTGGATGCATAAGGTTGCTACCAGCACTACAAAGACATCCAGCAAATGAGCACAACCAGAGCTATCTAGTAATAGATAGCGCTTTGTATAACAAAAAATATATCAGATACTATAAGAACTAGAGTTGATATCTCTACTTCCTATGCAGACTCCCCTTATACATATGCAGAGTTTTTTAATATAATTTCTATAATTAGTTCAGCGTATTTAACTGTCGGTTAATTTAGGCGTAGCGTTCTCACTTGTTTTTCGCTACGTTGCTAAATAAATACATAGATGATTCAAAAGCAAAACATTAACCCTATGTAGTGTAGTGCAACAGCAGTAGCTGTAATTTTACATACATACGTACAAATGTATAGCTCTCTCATTCTCTTTTCTGTTTTATTACTAGCACACACTCTTGCCCAAAATCACACATTCCACTTGCGCTCTTGATGCTTTTGTTCTAAAAAGTTGTAATTAAGCATTCATATCTCCCTGTTCTATTAATACATGTACACCATAGCGAAGCTGTGTATTGCATTGTTCTTTTTATTATTTAAGCTATTACTTTGGTCATTTTCTAACTGGTTTTTGCGCATTATAAAGAAATCGTACATACATACTATGTATATACATTCGTAGTTAGAGAGGCTTTCACTTTGACAATTCATATTTGAATTGGTAGTTTATGGTTAGCTATGTATTTTTCGCATTAGGCCAATGATAGCCGAAGTTTGGATGGTGGTTTAAAAGGACTTACATATAAATTTATTGTATGGTTAAAATCCACAATATCGAATTTAAATCTTATTTTGACTTAAGAAGTTTTTCCTACAAAAACATAGAGGTGCGACAGAAACTGCTTTTGCTTGAATTTCGATTCAAATCCAATGCAATAGGTGGTAATTCACAGCAATTCGTTTGTTTTCATTTTGCCATTCACGTACCATCGTAAAAGAAGCACACAGTTGCTAGAGCTTTTGTGTAAACTTTTTAGGTTGACGGAAATAAATTTAAAGTTTTTTGCTTGAAAACTACAAAAATAAAGTCACATATATGCAATTAATTTACATTTAACTAAATATCACTATAAAATTAAAAGGGTAGGATGATACAGAAGTATTAAAAGACTAGGTGGACGTTTTTACCTCATTAGACACTGCTACTTCTGAGGTATCTGGGAGTAACTTTGCTTAAATGCTATCAAAACTAATATGAAAAATTTTGGAAGGCACAGAGATGTGTACATATAGGATTGATCGCATAAATTAAATCGGCTTTATGCTCAATTCAAGAAATAAGGTATTCGAAATAGCAACAATGTGGATCAGTCAGCAAAATAGCTAGAAACCCGACTTTCCGCTATTTGCAAAAACTTCTCCCGAGTTTATAGAGCCGCCAACACCCAACCTACAAAGCAATCCAAAACCAGCAGTCTTTATTTTAATTTACATTTAACTAAATATCACTATAAAATTAAAAGGGTAGGATGATATAGAAGTATTAAAAGACTAGGTGGACTTTTTTACCTCATTAGACACTGCTACTTCTGAGGTATCTGGGAGTAACTTTGCTTAAATGCTATCAAAACGAATATGAAAAATTTTGGAAGGCACAGAGATGTGTACATATAGGATTGATCGCATAAATTAAATCGGCTTTATGCTCAATTCAAGAAATAAGGTATTCGAAATAGCAACAATGTGGATCAGTCAGCAAAATAGCTAGAAACCCGACTTTCCGCTTAATCGAGATGGTACAAATGGGGAGACCATCAACGACGAATGTTTTTTCATAATTAAAATTCATATACATTATAGGTAGCTAATAACAATTACATTGTATTGCACGACGTTTAAAAATAATTAATTAAAAATGTAAAATAAAATATCAATAAAATAAATTAACTAAATTAAAATGAATAATTATACATTATATATCGCAAATAACTTACTTGTTTACTTAGGTGGCTCTACAACCGTATATCGGTCAATGCCGCACGTAGGAAAGCGCAGTTTTTAGTTCAGTAGTTTAGTTCGCGCCGGCGCCAGTCGCTGACAATCCGGAGTTTCTTCAGGTCATCATAGACCTGATCTTGCCATCTTAAGCACTGACGTCCGCTCTGACGCCGTCCACCAATCAAGTTCAGGTTTCCGTCGTAAACCTTTAGTGCTGGGGCTTCGGGCTTCATCCGGATGAGGTGACCAGCCCAGTTCAGCCGCTGGAATTTAATTCGTTGGATTATGTCAACCTCATCATATAGCTAATACAGCTCGTGGTTCATACGGGTCCTAAACTCGACGCCAACTCTTAGGGGACCAAAAAGAATCTATCTCTCGAACAATCCTAAAGACGCTGTATCCGTTGATGTCAGTGTCCATGCTTCTGCGCCATACAGCAGGACCGGGATTATCAGTGTCTTATAGATTTTTATCTTCGTATCTCGAGAGAGGGCTCTACTTCTAATTTGCTTGCAGAGCCCAAAGTAGCAGCGATTAGCAAGCGTGATTCTTCGTCCGATCTCTCGGCTAACGTTGTTGTCGATGGTAAATTCTCCATACTCACAGAACGTCCAAGACGCGCTGATGGTCTGCGAGTGGACACCAAGTACTTCGTCTTGTCGTTCACCGCTAGGCCAATGAGTCGTGACTGTTTCTCTATCTCCGAGAACGCCCTGCTTACTCGCCGTTCGTTGGTGCATACGATGTCTATATCATCAGCATATGCGACTAGCATCACTTCCTTATGGAAGATCGTGCCCGATCGTTCTACGTATGGGCATTGGCGTAGGGTGTACTCCATCAAGAGATTGAAAAAGTCGCACGATAAAGCATCTCCCTGCCTGAAACTTCTCTTGGTATGAAAGGGTTCGGAGAGGTTCTTTCCTACTCTGACGACGCTTTGGGTGTGTGATAGCGTCATCATGCAAAGACGAACGATCTTTGATGGGATAACAAGTTCAGATAGGGCGTTGAAGATCTTTGTTCTTATCGGCGTGTCGAAAGCGGCCTTATAATCGACAAATAGGTGGTGTGTGTCTTTATTGTACTCATGGGTCTTCTCAAGGATTTGGCGTAAAGCGAAAATTTGGTCACTGGTCGACCTCTTTGGTCTGAAGCCACACTGATACTGGCCTATCAGTGCATTCGTGTATGGCTCCAGCTATTTACCCAGTACGCGGGACAGAATTTTGTATCCTAGGACAAAGGACACTGAGATTCCAATCGTTGGGCATGCATTAATCGGACAATATTTTGCATAAGAGTTGATGCATACCCCTTACCAACTTTTCGCCACCGCTCTTGAATAACTCAGCTGGCAACTCATCGGAGCCGGTTCAACCGAATGTTTTTCTTTTTGCTTTTTTTTATTGTCACCTAAGATGGGAAGTGTTATATACTACAGGGTGATGATGTTTTTGAACAAAGCAAATTGTCAAAAATGTTTGATCCGCCCTCGTATTTATATCGTGTTGTGTAGATACTTATTGTATGTACATAAAAGCAGTGAAAATCGTCTGCAATTGTTTAATGCAAAGCATAAAAACGAAAAAAAAAACAAAAAACGAGAATAATTTTAAATTACTTTCGTCGGTCTTAAGTTATATGTACTTGGTGTATAAATTTCATTTCATTCATGTGCTACAAAAAAAGAAAAACAAAAATGAAACAAAAAAAGATCATACTCGCTCTCACTATCTATCTGTCGCTCTCACGTTTACCCCACTGCGATACGCTTCCAATACCGCCAACTATATGAGTGCAAACGCAAAACGTCGCCGTTGACGACTCGGAGATGAATTTTTAGTTTAGTTTTGTGCTCTTTATTTGTTTCTCATTTTTTTATTTTATTTTTCTGTGTATTTTATATAATTTGTATTTTATTTAATTTTTTGCTTTTGCAAAAAAGTTGTTTGGACTTTGGCATAGTCATACGATTTCTCGGCACTATGGACTCTGACTGCTCGACTTTCGCACTTGTTCACACGTTGGTCGGTGGAACGGCGCAGAGACTTAATTTCGATGTTTTACAATAGTTTTATTTTTTTTTACCCTTCGTACAAAGTGTGAAACACAGTTTATTTCACTTTGTTGAAAAGTTTGAAATACACAAAGCATTTGACGAACGCTGCAATGATTTAACCAATTCCATTTGTTTGTCCATCCGTTTTGTTTTGTTTTTTTGTTTTTTTTTTTTTTTGATATTGCTACAGGACTTTGTACGCAAAATTTCCTATACACTGATGAAAAAATTGAGTATTCCATACATGAATTGATCCGTAGCACAAGTATGGTCAGTTCTAATTTTCTTTAATGTAGTACAAAATGGTTTAAGGACGGTTTTTCAATCCTGAAATTGTTAATTTGATATTGATTGATATTTAATTTGATACCGAGCTTGATATTTAGCAAAAAATAGGATTTCTTCAAAAATAATCTGAATTGATTTAAACTAAAAATGGGATATGTACAAAATGTTTATAAAACCTTTTTTTGTGTTTGTTTTGTGGTTTTTATGTATTTTCGTTTGTTTTATTTGAACTATTTTTTTTTTCTTGATTTTTTTTTTTGTAGAAAATTTTGTTGCGTTTACACAGAGTATAAAAATGTTATGTTTTGTAGAGGAACTGTTATTCGACGTGACCAACAACGGCGCTAAGCGCAAAGTCTCACCATGTTAGCTATTTCGGCTAACAGGCACCCAACACATCGACTCGCAGAACAAACATTTGCTTTTCTCATTAACTGACGCCGACAAAATTATTTACGGCATCTTATATTCAACCAAGCAAAAGCCAAATTAGTTGAGAGCAGCTGAGGGAATAAATTTGGTTTTGCTCTAAGGTTTTTTTTTTTGCACTGAAAGATTGATATAAGAAACTCTACTTCAAGTTATAAAAGACTTACTTTTTATTCTGAGACTTTTCTACTTGACTTAAGTAAAAGTTTGATCTTAAAATTATATTTTCTTATTTTATTTCATTCATAATTTTATTCTTATTTTAAGGGTTTTCGGGATTGATTTTTGACTGATCATGTTTTTTGTTTGATTTAAGAGTAATTGACTACGAATCGTACTTAAAATTTTAAGTAATCTTTGGTCCGAAATCAAAAATTTTAAACATCAATTTATAATGTAATTTTTTCTATTTTTTAGATAATTTTTTTTATAAAGTACGCCGCTCTTCTCATTCTAGTACAGTGTATCTCGAAGTCGAGTACATTTGGCGGTATCATTCTTTGTTGTTGATTTGTATTCTTGTGTTCAAACTAAATTTAAATAATAAATTGACAATGGGTCAAGCAGCAACATCGCAATTTAAACGTTATTAGGATAAAGCAAAGTATAACCTAAAAAATTTAACATTTTAATGTATAGCTTGATCATTTAATATGTACATCCTCGTATAATACATACCTATGCAAATGCAATTTACAAACCCCTCTCAATGTTGGCGGATTTTATGGCGCCACATTGTGAGCTAGACAAATGTCAAGGTGACATCAATTGTTTCCGGGAAATGTTAGAATTTTATGTTTGTAATGTTGAAATTTTGGATTTTAATAACAATTTTAGTTGCTATGGGCTTTCTTTTGCAAGACAGTACGAATAATGTGTGCTTTATGTTCCATTGTTATATGTATTTTGATTATATTTGTTTAACCGATTTGAGTTGAAATTATCTTATGATTTTAACGATTTTTTACCAACTTTAAGCCGATCGATTCAATTTAACGGTAATTTACCAACACGTCATGCTATTATTGTAGGCTTGCATTCACGTAATTTTGAAATTAACATACTATAGACCATTTTAACAAGGTCAAGAACGTTGGGCGGTTTGCATCGTTCCCTAAAACTTCAATTTGAAATTTGCAAATCCCCATGGCGTAATATCATAACTAGTTTAGTTTAGTTACTTGGTTCTAAACTCTCTTGCTAGTGGCCGTTTATATCGTAAATGATCGTCTCGATTCCAAGCCCCATCATTACTTGTCTTAATGACAAATCGGATTCCTCGATTTTAGCACTTTTACTTTTTTTGTTTTGTTTTGTTTTGTTTGTTAAGCTTTGCTTTTATACTATGCAAATTATTTGCGCTTCTATTGGGCTTGCTTCTCTTGTCTATCACACCCCTCAATTTTTGCAGCAATATTTGTTTTCGTAATTCAAATGCGTCATCCTAAACTTCATATGACGTTTACTAGAGATGAGCTCGTAGCTGATTTTTTATGCCTGGCCCAACACAACCACGTAATTGGCTTTTACAAACACATACGCACAGACAAAAAAAAACGCCTTTGAAGAAAATTTAAAACAATTTTTTATAGCTTGTACACATAGGGTAAAAGGGTAGGTAGGGAAATGTATGAACACCTAAATGAAGCCTAACAGAGCCAATGTAAAGGATATATGGTAACTGTATTCTTGATCAGCATTACAAATAAAGTCGATATACATAACTATGTCCGTCTGACCATATGAAACTGGTTTAAATTTTATTAAAATGCGAAGATTATGTGTATTTTTATTTTAATAATCTACGTTCTATGCTGTGCATAAGTTTTGAAACTTATTGTGATTAGTGTTGAATAATTATTGTATAACCAAAATTGTAATACCTATACACAAATAGAAGCGGAGCATAGTTATACGCTTTAGCCAAAGTGATAAGGGTATACTAAATTTGTTCAAATGTAAGTGACAGGCTGAAGGAGGCGTGGGAGATATCAAAAAGTGTAAGTATTTTTGATCAGCGTCGGAAGGCGATGCAATAAATTCATGTCCGTCCGTCAGTCCGTCAATCTGGTAGAATGAAACAACAAATCTCAGACACTATAAAAGCTAGAGACACCAAACTATTCTACTTATCCATACACAGATTGAATTAAAATACCTATTTATACTTTTTTGTAATATAATTTTTACGTCTGCATAAGTCTCCATAAGTAGTGCTGCAGAATATTTCAATGTATTAAAGTCATGACAATATAATTATTACTTGTATACTACGTCGCTTTTATAAGGAAATAACGTAGTAAAACACATAGTAGGAAAGCATTCTTGGCATAATTAGTATTGAATATAAAAACTACATGTAGGTACTATTTATATATTTACAAAAAAAAAAAAGAAAAAAAAAACAATTTTTAAAAACTTGATTCAAACTAGTTTATGTTTTAATTAACCATTTAATTATTATTTAACTGTTACTGTCGTTCACGAAACCTGTATTTACAAAAAGACAATCAAGTTGTTTTCTAAATAATTCATTATTTGCTGAAAGTTAAGCGAAACGATTTCGTGTGAAAGCTACTTGCTCCGCGCAATATTTTAATTGTAAATTGATGATGGTTAGACTTTGATATGTGCAATTTAATGAAATTTAATTTGATGCTGACATAAATGTCGATTATTATATACATGCAAACGTAGATAATAATCGAGAGAATTGCGCTTTTGTTACAATTGTAAACAGAAACGCTTGAGTGAATTTTGTCTGTTTCCCGATATTAGTTTGCATGCGAATACAATGATATTGAATTCAATGTACAATAGTTGTCAACCTCGAACTTGAAATTTATTGTATAGGATAGGCAGAGACCAAACAAGTTTTGTTGTATGCGTACTCATATTTTTATACCCTACATTCAATACATATGTACATACTATATATCATGTTTTTTTGAACTGGCAAGCGTGTATATAGCATAGTGAATGCCATTTATGTTTAACCATGATCACAAGAGAGACTGGATAGATACATAGAAATTTTTTTTTATAAAAACTTCGAATTTTATTTACATGACCAAGTTCTTTATAAATTTCTCCTCCGATGGCTCGTTACTCCACTCAGATACTATTTAGAAAACGTAAAGGTACAAAGCTTGTGGTGTAGACTCTGCAGGTGCCGGGTTAGATCAAGTTTTTCTCAAAATGTTTTCCATGCATCGTACCTTCAACCAAAATGATCTTTCGTACAAAATATGACATTTTGGTCATTTGCTACGACAAAGTCGTCAAATCTCAAAAATAAAACGATTGAAATATTTTTAAAGTTATGATGAATATAGTTAGCGACCTTATTTATGAATGTATACGTTTTTTTAGCTAATAATTCAAACAATTTCAATAAATCTTGCGTAGTTTTTGTTGCTTCAACTCTTTCTCATCACTGTGCAGGGTATAATAAACTCGTATCTCAATTATAGTTCTTATTTATTATTATTATTTCGAGAAGTAAGCTACTGTGTGCTTTTTATATCTATGCTAAACATGCTTATGGAACATGTCTTACTACGCAAAATTCGCAGCATCTATATACACAGATTCAAACGCTTTACTTACTTTACTTACTAAATTAATCGCCAGCCTCTCGCATAAAAACAATTGAAAAGGTCAAAGTACTAAATGAAATTTTTCCTTATTTGGCTTAATCCGGCGCTTCATATCTAGATTGTAGATACTTAGGTTTAAATAAATTCGTCTAGTTCAACACACTTAAGTGTTCAATTTGTAAATATGTCTGTTTAAATTTTTGCATAATATGAGAATATTTTTATTATTTTCAACAAATTTTTGACGCAGTTTAGCCTTTGATTTGATTCTTTATTTTATTATTCGAATTTGAGCTTTAAACAAAATACAATTTCAATTTTCATTGTTTTATTATTACTGATTGTTGTAAAAATGTCTTATTCAAATAATTAATAGTGTTTCCGTAGGTTTTGTGCAGATATATTAGTATCACTTAAGTTTTGGTGGTTTTTCACTTTGTCACGGTTTCGTAATCATCAAAAATTTAGTTCTGATTGAGTTTAAAAATGATTTGTATAATTAGGTTTAATTTTAATTATATTCGTGATCTTCACACGAGATACGTTTTCTGGTCTAGAGAGGTTGCCTTACAAGATTACCTTAAAATTTGATAAATCGCAACCGATTTACTGCAGTGATAAAAGGAACATACTCAGCTTAAAATACTTGTTATAATTTTATGCATAGTATGCCTAGTCTTGCCTCAAAAATTAGTTTATCATCACAAGTATCGAAATGACCGCGACTTATCCACTAGAAATTATAGCTCCCATACAAAAATAAGTTTTGTTGTATCGAAGTTGTTTGAATTAAAGCAATTATTTTTAAAATAAAATTGTTTTTGAAATTGGTCACATAAATTGGACATATAAAAGCTGAATCCAAAAAGTAATAATAGCTGATATTGGCTGAAAAGGGCTAGTGTGAAGAGTATGAAAGCTTCGGTTCCACCGATAATTATGAAAAATGTTCATAAAGAATTTTAGTAAAATAGTAAACTTTAGTCATATATCTATTTTAGTGTATATGACTAAAATAGGTAAAATAAAATAATGAAATACATTTACAAAAAAAAAAAAAAAAAAAAAAACATTTATAATGTACCCACTAAAACGAGAAAAATTAATATCCAGGAGTTTTAACCTATTTTTACTAATCATATGTCTAATAAAAAAGTGGGTGCTTTAATATTCTGTTACGTCTTTCGGTAGGCGTAGCACTCCTATTATTTTGCCAAATGTTAATCGGTTTACTGTGCAAAAAAGTTTATCTGTGTTATCTAATTTGAAAATAACTTTCATTACCAAATATCAAGAGGTTTAAGAATTCTTCAGTAACCGGGTCCGCGGTACTACTTTTTTATCATAACCTTCGTTGTCAGTTTGCTGTCTATTTCACCTTCTTACTATATTAAGTGTCTATATATACGTATATATTGTATGCTTTCTTTAAATAAACAATGTTTTTTTTTTTTATGTGTTGAACTTTGTAACGCGTGCTCTGTTCTGATTTATCACATAGCTATAGTATGCATGATCAGCGAACCTCAATGTGCTGTGCGAACGTACTTACAATAGTACATATATTTAAAACTGCAGCTATTGTTTCATTTAGCCAAACAACGATTGTGGATTGTGCCTCATACTATAATGTAAATTGTTGAATAAAAAAAGGTCTCTTGAAAATAGGCAAACACTTTTTAGTTTACTGTGTCAGTTGAAGTTGTGTGTTAGACTGGATTCATGAACTTTTTAAACTCTCTACCCCGAGCGTAAAATGGTATATTAAGTTTGTGCAAATATATAAAAAACCCAAATGTGATAGACCCCATAAAGTATATACGAGTATATATATTCTAGATCACAATCAGAGATCGAGTCGGTCAATACATGCCCGACGGTCAGTTTGAGCCCCCATATAAATTTGGTTCAAATAAAGTTCCTTAGACAAGGTAAAGGGTATGTTGAAGCCGATAACACTCGACTTCGGCGTTCATTCTTGTTTTTCTACTATTTACACACAGTCTGAAAGTTTGTTTCGCATAAAGTATATATATTCTTTATCAGCAGGGATTTACAAAAGATGTGAGTGGTGTTTCCGACGTTTTAAAAGTGGCGATTTTGATACAAGTCACAAAGAATGCACAGGGAGGCCAGTTAAGTTTGAAGACGCTGAGGTGGAGGTGGTATTAGGCTAAGATTCATGCCAAACTCTCGAGGAGCTCGCTGAAACGTTGGGATGACTTAACAAGCGATTTCAAGGAAATTTTATGGGTTTTTGATATATATTTTTCATTTTGGTTGATAACATATCATTAATTTATTTAGACGTTTCAATTTCATATTTTATGGTTACCTAAGACATATTGACCTATTTTGGAATCAAAGCAAAAAATATTTTGAATTTATACGAAGAGTTTAAGTTTCGGTAGAATCGTAGTTGATCTTTTTATACTTTTCACAAGGTATTTATTTTGACACGATGTTTGTAACACCCAAAATGAGGCGTCATAAACCCCATAAACTATATATTTAGTATCTGACGCCGGCATTCATACAGGATCTCTGAATCGGATTGTCACCAAGCCCCATACCTATTTTTGGGTAAAGCTCAAAAATTGATTTTAGTTATTGTATTCTATCTACTTTAAGATTGATATGGTAGCTTCTTATGGACGGACACCGCCTATCATATACATAGTTTATGGTTAATTTTTTTAAGTATAAATGTTTACAGTTTAACTTGTATTTAATTTAATTTACATTTTCTCACCAAAATAAATATTTTTATACAAAAACTCATTTAAACATTTTGTGCTTTGTGTTATATAATTACTATTTCCTTTACTTTTGTCTACTTGTAGGTATAATCGAAACAATAAACGGATTATAAACTAGAAATACATACAATTATCACCATTATCAACAAACTACAGCTGAGACGTGAAATCTTCATATACATACTTGTAGAACGTCAGTCATCAAACAGAATTTGTAGTATCTTTTGTTGGGCTGATTTGTTAGCTTAATTACAAAAGAACTGCTGATCAATCAGCTTATTTATAATTGATCATCATCGTCGCTTGTTCTTTAATCATCATACAATTCTCAATACAATTGGCTTGCTGTTAAAGGCTACAAAAGATTTACAAAGAAATTGAAGCGAGAAGAACCACAAAAGTTTCACAATTCATCACGAATCATTTGTGTTGGTATTGCTACTTGTTCTTATTGTTGTTGTGGAGGATAAAGCAGTGAAATCCATTTAAATTGCGCCAAAATGTTTATCGAAGATGATGCGCAGTAAGTACTCATAACAATTTGCTATTGACATCATTATTTTCATCTTATTATTAAGTACATATCTTTATAATATAATTTTTATGTATGTATTTTTTGTGGAAGTTTGGTTTATTATTTGTAATTTTAACTAATTTCAACTATGAAATTCAAGAAAGACGCACACCACACCTACTAAAAGGATAGCTTTCAAATAAACGAGAAAACATGTTTGAAGGGAGAATTCTGTATGCAAATTTGTTAGTAGAACTAAAATTTCAAGTTAGTTTTTTTTTTTTTTTTTTTCTAATTGTACAATATTATTCGTGCATAGCAATGTTTCTACTCTACTTTATGTTTTATTAAAATTTGGAATGCAAACGTGCATATTATATTCATGGATTGCTACTGCAGCGGCGGTCACTCTCATCCAAATGTTTCTTCTAATTTATACTTTGTATGCGTTTACATTTTTGCAAATGCATGGAATGTGCACAAGTTCAGCTTGTAGCACCTGACCGATAAATAAGACAAAAGTAACGATAACAGACAAAAAAGTAACGATAGCAGACAAAAAAATGACCGATAACACACAAAATCTCTACATGGATTTATAACAATTGTGAAGTCGTGAAATACATCACTCAGTATTAATCCCCCAATAGCATATCTTTGCAATTCGTATTCTCTAATGCAGCGGTTCTCAAACTTTTTTTGGTGACGGAACCCATTTGGAAAGCGAAATACTTGACGGAACCCTACAATAAAACAAAAATGTCTTTATACATTAATAAGCATAATATAAGTATGTACAATGTAACGAAACTGTCACTTATTTAAAAAAAATCTAATGGAAGGTATGAAACTGTTTTTTATTTTTCAATTCGCGGAGCCCAGAGTTCCGCGGAGCACCACTTTGAGTATAGCTGCTCTAATGTATTTCTAAGTCATGAAAATGTTCCTTAGTCCCCAATGTGGGTATTCCCTCATTTGATTAAACTGCAGACGATAGTAACGATATAATCAAAAGAATCCAATCTATCAAATTGGTGCCCTTATAACTCATCGAAACTCAATAAGAAAGAGGTATACTCTAGGTGCTCGACTATATTATACCCTGTACACCATATTTTTTTCGTAGTAGACCTTGAGTTGGCTCCTAATTTTGCTTTCTACAAACTATATTACAGTGTAGGGTAAACTATTTTTTAAGGCAAATCATGCATGTATTACTACGATCTAAAATTGTAAAATACGATATTTCGAAAATAGTTGGCATCTGAAATGCTTCCGAGTTGTTAAATTTCAGGTTATTCTTTTAACAATACGGTACTTATATAGCTTAAGCCGTGAGTTGAGTTGGTTTAAGTCTTTTCTAGTCGCAGAACTTTTCACTCAGACGAATGGACATGGCTATATCAACTCGCCTTGTCGCGCTGGTCAGTAATATAAATACTTTATGAGCTCTCCGATGCTTCCTTCACTATGTTACATAAATTTTGACAGCTCAACAAACCCAATATACACTGTTACAGATAAGTTAATAATAAGTTAAATAACAGCATTATGACGTCAGAAAAATTTAATACATACAATGATCGAAATGCGCACATAAGCTAAACAAAAAGCATTAAGTACAACTGTAGAAAAATATAAATATCACGCCATATTTTTTAGTGCAATGAAGCGCGATGATTTTATATTTTTTTAAACATTTTTTTTTTTTATGTTTGATAACAACGGCGAAGCTCAAATTGAAAGTACAAATATTAATGCGCTCATTTCATTCTTAACTTGATTAGCACCTTTGGTTTCTGATACTCTCAACCCATTAGGTTAAAGGTTATATAAAGTTTGTAGCAATATATGTAACAGCCAAATGAAGGCGTGGCAGAGCCTATAAAGTTTGTAAACGACGAGATCTTGGGGGTCTAGAATTAGAGCCTTCAAATTTAGTTGTTTTGGCTCTACTTGTGCCCTCATTAGAAAAAGTATGTCAAATGAATGAGCCAACCCCACTATAAATGGTAGCCTCCATAAAGACTTTATCCCATATTGAAGTTTTTGTATCAAATACTTTTTTTTACCCTGTTTACATAGGGTAGAAGGATATAGTACGTTCGTGAACATATATGTATCAGCCAAAAGAATCTTGTGGACCCTTTAAAATATATATATTCATTATCAGCATCAAGAGTTTGATTGTCTGTTTGAACGACGAATCTTGGAGACAATAAAAGATATAGAATTGAATTTTGGATTACTATTTAGACTCTCCAATTTCCTCTTCAAATAAATTGTTTTTTTTTTTTAAATAAACTAAAAATTCAAATTCCGTATCTTACGTCATTCCTAATAAAATATCGCACTTAAGTCTAACCACTATAAGGGATAGTATGCATACAAAAACTGCCCCTCTTTTTGTATAAATTGTTAATTTTTTTTATTTTAACTAAGCTAGAAACTCTAAATTTGGTGTTTCTTAAGTCAATCCAAAATAAATATCCCATATACATAGGTGCAGATAAGGGGTAGCCCCTTTCAGACCATACCACCTATACAAACTTGCCTTGACTCAGTCTAGTCATGTCCGTCTAGCCATCCGTCCGTTCGTCTGTATGCTTGAATAACTAGATTCCGGACTCTATAAGACTTAGGTTTTTAGATTTTCCTCTTATGTTAGCAGATTAAGGATAAATAAAATGTTATACACAATTTTTTTTTACTGTAATTGTTTTAGTTTAAAAAAACAAAAAAATTATTATTTGCTTTAGAGTTTGAAATGCGGCAGGGTACTTCGAAGTCGTGAACTATCGATCTGAAATCCGATATGGAGACTTCTTATGTTCCTACGATGAATATATATCACAATGACCATGCCACGCAGAATTTTAGGGGTAGCCTCCTTAAAAAACCACCATCTTCCATTTTTCGATTTTTGTATAAATGCTTTTATATAACAGTCAATATCAAATTGAAAAGCAACGTAGTGGTTTCTATTGAACGGAAGCTTTACATATGTATTAGTGGACGTGTCCAACACACGCTATTAGGGTTAGTCCCATACATATTTCATATTTTGCATGAACAACTTTTTCAATAGTCAATATCAACTTGAAATGGGAGTGCCCTTCCCACTTTTAAAGGTAATCCCATAAACCGCTGTAGTTTTTATAGGTGAAATGTTTTTATTTTTCGCTATATCATTAAAATACTTCACCATTCACAATTTGTACAATAATATTTGTGAAGAGTATTGAAATTTCGGTTCTACCGAAGTTAACGTTTTATCTTGTTTTCTGTTTGGTTAAGATTGCATTAGAGTATGCAGAGCCTCCGTAAGTCTACATAAACAAACCTCAGGGAATTTCGTAGTTGTAAACTCATAACTGCAACTTTCTTATTTTTTTTATACTATTGATTTTTAGTGAAAAATGGTATTATGTACCAGTTTGTCTGAAAGTTTGTAACGCATTAAAGGAGGCATCGTACACCCCATAAAGTTTATATATTCTTCATCAATTCGACGAGACGAAGCGAGTCTATCCAGCTATGTCCGTCTGTCTGGTAGCTGTTGCGCATTTCTTAGAGATACATTTTTAAGTTATCCAGCCGTAACCCGGCACCCAGACTTATTTTTTTTACAGTATTATGGAATAATCATATTTAACATGCCACACTCACTTTTTAGGGTAGCCCTCATACCAACCACACGTCCACCGTTAGGTTTTTGTATGGAAAACTTTTTTATTGCAGCCAATATCAACTTAAAAATGGACCTGGTGGCTTCTAATAAATGGACGCTTTACGATGGTTGTGATCTCCCCCACCTTTTGGGGTAGTCCCAATACAAACCGTTGTCGTTGACATTTTACAATCGCTGCCACACTGCTGTTTCCTTACTAGCATGTACAGGTGCATTGTCATTTTTGAAAATGAACGATTTTTGGCTATTTTAATTTAAAAAAGGAAATAAACTACATTGTAACATAATGTAGTCACTGCTTTTCATTTTTCCTGTTACCACCTGCAATTCAAGTAAACCATCGTCATGAAATGCATCCCAAGTCATAAAATTGGCTCTACCAAAGTTTCGTTTTGAAATCAAAAATAAACAACAACAAAAAATTATTGACACTGTTTAAATCCCGCTAATATCCATTAAATCCATCAGGGCCATCCAAGTTCCATTTTTTTTTCGTCAGAAAAAATTACCTAAACGCAAAATAAATAAATATCTTATACGTTCAATGCATTCAAAGTTACTTGTGTCCAATTTGTGCTCAAATTTAGTTTGCAAAATTATAAGCGAGCCTGCTTATGTCGTTGAAGCAAACATGGCTCCCTCTTCATTTTGCATCGAGCAATTTTCGGAGCGTCCCTTAAAACTCTCCAAACGGGGGATTTGAACACACAGTGCCGCCAACCATTTCCGCCAATTGGTTGCAACTGAGGGTAGAGTTGCTGGCTTTATTTATAATTTTTCATTGCTGGCAATCATTTAATTTCTTTTTTGGGCCTCCAGTTCGATTTTTACCATATTCATCACGGTTCCGAAGAAAATTATAAACAACTTTCCGGCTTCTACCAATTTTTACTGCAATTTCTCCCTTCGAGAAACCCTCCAATTAAAGAACCAATATTTTTCATTGAATTTGATAACGTTAAATAGAATAGGAGACTAAACATGTACAATAATGGAAGAAAATCAAAAGAGAATTAACAAATAGACATTTCTGCATTAAAAGAGTAATCATTTAGTGAGCACAATTGAAAAAGTAGAGTAATTATTCGAACGCATCGACTTGTACTATAGTTATGAAACGCACCTTATATTATTGATCAGCATCGAAAACTAAGTCGATCTAGCCCCGTCCGTCCGTCTGTATGTTTGAGCGACGATATCTCGGAGACTATAAAAGGTAGAGCCTTCAAGTTTGGACTTTTAGATTTTACTGGCTATATATTCTTAAAAATTCGATTTTCAAGGTAAACCATGAAAAAAAAAATTTTTTTTTCCTATTTGATTTTATTGGATTTGTTTTTTATTTATAAAATAAAAATAATTGTTATTAGTGTTTGAAATGCGGCATAGTATTTGAAAGTCGTGAACTCACGAATGCAGCCGTCTTTATAAAATGTCATAAAATCTTAAAATTGTGCTGCATAATATACTGTTCATAACAATACTAATGATGATAACTACATACATACCTACATATGGTTTTCTAAGATGTGTCAAGATTTCTGTTAAGCCCAAATGTATTTGTCAGTCAACGTGTTTTGAAAAGACTTTAGTTGCCATTGATTTGTTGCACAATAAAGAGAAAATATTTCATCTACCATTCGATTAACATAATTGCAGACAAAAATTTACAAATATTAAAAAAAAAAAATCTGTAAATAATGCAAAAGGACCAAAGCTACTCAATCTTATGTATGCAATGAGCTGTGTGGGGCTACAACTTTCAGTAGGTGAGGCTGATTGAATCTAAAAACTATTAAGGAGTACCGATATTAAGTTCCAAATTGAGCTCCTCAAAACTGAACTGAAAAATGACGTTCGCTAAAAAAATTTAATAATCTTTTATATTAATTTTCTAATGATAACAGCTCGAATGGAACAAGCATTAATTTGTATATCACAACGTACCAGTGTGAAGGAAGCATGGTATATATGTATAAAGTGTATATGTATATTCTTGATCAGTTTTGAAAACTCAGTCGATTTAGCCATGTCCGTCTATCCGTCAGAATGTATGAGATAACAGATCACAGGAACTACAAACTTGGACTTTTATATTAACGACCACCAAGCCTACAATATTATGCATTTGACCCGTATATGCACACTTTTCAAGGCCGGAAAAAAGTTTTTTTAATAAAATTTTGTTTTTTTATTTTATTTAAAACAAACAAAATATGTTTATTATATGATTTCAAAGGTGCTTATCATTTTTCAACCTCAAGTCATCAAAATTCATACATTATCATCCAAATAGATTGCGTAATATTCATTACGTCGCGAATTCTGCTTTACTATGTTCCTAACTATCCGACAAAGTGATAAATACCCCCTTTTAAATAAACTGTGATAAAGAAAAAAAAAATGAATCAGTTGTCATTTGCACTGATCACTTTTTCGTGTACTGGAAAAACGAGCTAGACATTCACACTCACACAAATAGTGAGTTGATTAGTTTCCAGTGTTATCGCTTAACCGTTTGCCAACTCACACAGCGCATCGCGTGCTTAGGCATTTGGTACCTGTATTTCACAGTACATTTGTGGGTAGTTTGTCTTGATATCGGTTTCCATTGCTCAAACGAATCGCATTTTAGTCGTTCTGACTTCCAATGTTCTCAACTTATTAACACAAATCAGTTGTTTGTTCACAGTTTCTTGAGGTGGGCGTCAGTGCGTGGATTGAGTGTAAAATCATTTAGTTTTTTAATGCGGCTCTAAGACATTTTATAATAGATTTTAGTATTTGAATTCTTATCAGTTTTTCTACTTTAAATTTTTCAGCATGGACAGTTTTTGGGTGCAGAGCGCAATCGGCGCGATCAAGGCTATTGCATTTGTCTATGACATAATCACGCTGCCGGTATATTTGGTTCTACAGACACCATGGAAACGTCGACAAGATTCGCGGCGAGTCAAGGTGAGTTAAGTTTGATTAAATATCCTATGTGATTTTTTTTTCTGTACTTCGAATTTGAATTTAAAACTCAGCCGGCGCATGGCCAAACAAAATCATTCGCATTGTAACGATAGTCTTGTTACGGTACGTTTCGATGACTTTAGTATGCCCTTTGTCTATCTTAATTTTAATAGCCAAGTCTAGAGGCGTAGGCGCCAAAGTTTCGCTTTTAATATCTTGGGTAATTTTTACATATTTTTAGATTGTGTAAAAGTTACATACATACTCGTACAATTTATAATCTATTTTGTGTGCCTGTTCATTGGTTCTTAACTTTGAATGCATTTGTCTAATCTATTTGAATTAATTCGTTTTATTTGCTATTACTGTTATCATTTCAACATTTTATTGTTAAGGTTAAACAGGTTCTGCTTTGTTTACATTATCGTTTATCAAAATCAAACTAGTAATTATTTTATTGTGTCAATTGATTTTATTTGCTGCTTATGAATATGCGTGGGATTTTTAGTTGGTTTATAAAACCTAACTATTTAATTCCTTTGATCGTTCATGTTGATACAACGGATGTATAATGTATCAAATAAAAAGACGAGGTAAAAACCAAGTGATCATTTGCAAATCACAAAACTTCTATCAATTTTGTGACGATATATTGTTGTCAATGTCATCGGCACACGCGAGTAGCATCACTTCCTTATGGAAGATCATGCCTGACTGTTCTACGTATGGGCATTGGCGTAGAATGTGCTCTATCAAGAGATTAAAAAGGTCACCAAGGACCATATGAAAAAATCCATTGGGTTTAAGACTGAAGAATATAGTTGCCATTGTTGTAAAGGAATGAAGCTGGGTTTGTTGTCTTGGGTTTCTTTGGCTTTATGGGATGGTGCCGAGTCTTGTTGAAACATCCAATGGTTTATACCGAATTGTTTACGTGTCCAAGCTAACCAAACATCGTTTAAAATCTTTTCACGGTTAATTTGTTGATTTACCTTTACGACCTGTTTAACGAAAACGAGTGCTGAGCGTCCTGTTTGACAAAACAAGAGCGCTCTGTCATTAGTCGTCTGATTGCTACAGCAGCGTGAAGTTGTTAACGCTTCGAGCGCCGACCCCTGTATATGTGCATTTGTGATCAGCACATAGCCTTTCCGCCAATCTTGGAAATATTGGTTTCAAAGTAGGTATGGAGACTTTTTATAACCATAAGCAACACAAGTATCAAAAAGAACGCGATTTAACAAATAGAAGATATATTTACCATACACTTAAAACTAGATAGCACGTAACGGGTGATTCATTTAAGGGTTTTTTTTTCACAGAACATGCATGACTGGTTTATTCAGCTATATTACGAAAATCGGCGTTCTGTGAAAAATGGTAAAAACATATGGTGTGCATCATCGTCCTTCCGACTCACTATTGCCAATATCATACGCAAATGTCAGTCTCTGTGTACGTTGTTTTAATGATACGCGACCGAATAGACCACAGAAAAATGCATTGTTTGGTGTGGCTTATGGGCTGGTAGAAACATCGGTCCGTATTTCTATAAAAATGAGGTCGGACAGAACATAACCGTTAATAGCGATCACTACCGCACCATGATAACGGATTTTTTGTTGCCTGAAATTGAAGCCCGTGATGTCGGCGACATTTGGTTTTAGCAAGACGGTGCTACGGCGCATAGATTGAGAAATCTTTTTGGTGAGCAACTAATTTCGCGTTTCGGACCTGTCAACAGGCTGCCTAGATCGTGTGATATGAGCCCTCTGGATTTTTTTTCTTTAGGTTTATGTGAAGCCAAAAGTCTTCGTCGATAATCCAGCTACAATTCAAGACTTGGAAGCGAATATTAC
Organism: Leucophenga montana; assembly: GCA_035044765.1. Classification (NCBI taxonomy): domain Eukaryota; kingdom Metazoa; phylum Arthropoda; class Insecta; order Diptera; family Drosophilidae; genus Leucophenga; species Leucophenga montana. The sequence continues at coordinate 171,480 of JAWNNQ010000614.1, read as the reverse complement.
TCGCGTAGTTTCCGATATACCGGTAGCAATCCTGGAAAGAGTGATCGAAAATTGGACCTTCCATCTACAACGTCGACGCTGTCAACATTTGAATGCAAACATGCCCGAAATCACATTTAAACACTAATGACATAAAATACATATCTAACAAAGCCAATTTTCAGTTTGTAATTATGTAATATCAGAATTTTAATTTAATAAATATTAAACACTGAAGTAAAACAGTGTTGCCGAGCAAAAAGGGCAAGTGCGAACAGTATTAAAGCTTCAGTTCCTCCAAAATTAATGTTTTTCTTGTTGTTTTAAATTTTAAGACTCATTCAAATTAAAATAAAATTATATATGAGTGGAAACCTAGTGAAGAAAACCTACCTGCAACTCACAAAACTCCTGATATCTTTTTTGTGACGAGAGATTTGTATTATTCATTTTTATTGTTGGGATTTATTTTAATATGTAATTGAGCGTTGGTCATGTTGCTCATTTTTTATGCTATAAAACAAAGTTTTTCTTCTAGGATATTAAATTCGTTTCTCTACTTAATTGAAAGCATCTTTTCAAAAATCCAGAACTACGTCGCAACATATCGAAGGGTGAGTTACATATTAAAATCAATCCCAACAATACAAATGAAAAATAAATATTTTTCATCACAAGATTGATATCAGTAGTTTTTTCAGTTGCAGCTATGCTTTCGTCACTTGCTTTTTACCTCGTCACGAGGTTTTTTTTATTTGATACAAAACATACATACAAATTCTCAATAATAATAACGATTTTTATTTCGTAATTAAATTTTATCGTACTTTAGAATGGGACAGAGTATTTCACGTATGCAGCAATTTTACTTGTTTTTTTTTTCTCCTTCTTATAAACCCATAAATCAAATCGCTAATTCAATTGATTTTTCCATATACACACAGGCATTGCCTATCAACCGAATATCGCTTGATGAAGTACCCAAGTACGCTGTGGATGATATCGAGGTTTTATTAATAACTTTTACGTAAATTTTTATTGGTGTTTTAGATTTACTCCTCGTATATAGTACACAACAAAAATACACGTATGGTGCAAACTTTAAAAAATCTCCCACAAAAAAGGTGTTGGTTAGATAAATGGTCCACATTTTCATATTGTTTTTGCACCAGAATATTATATTTGCAGTGCAACCGCGTCCATGAATTAACTAAAATGAAATTTACTACTCGTATTTTTTCCTTGGTCTCCTGGACAATTTCTATAATTATATATATATTTTTTATATCCCAAGTTTTACACCCGTTCTAGTTCTCAAATAATTTAAAATTTTTGCATCGAATTTTAGGCAAAGGCCATAAATAGCGATGAGACCACGGTGACGTATCGCACTACAGAACCGCCACGCGAGGTACATGTGAAAATGCTGCAAGAGAATATCGATACGCTTGAAAAGGTATTCAACTATGTGGCCAAAACGCATTCGACAAAACGTTGTCTGGGCACGCGACAAATACTCAGTGAGGAGGACGAGGTACAGCCGAACGGACGTGTTTTTAAGAAATATAATATGGGCGAATATAAGTGGAAGAACTTCTTAGAAGCGGAACGTATGGCAGCAGCATTCGGTCGTGGATTACGTGAACTTGGTCAGGAACCACGCAAGAACATTGTTATCTTTGCAGAGACTCGTGCGGAATGGATGATTGCGGCTCATGGATGTTTCAAGCAATCAATGCCAATAGTTACGGTCTACGCAACGCTTGGCGATGATGGTGTAGCACACTGTAAGTATAAGTAAATAAGAAGAACGTACATATTCATAATTCGAATTGTATTCAACTGTTTACTTTAGGCATATCGGAAACGGAAGTCACCACGGTTATTACCTCTCATGATCTCTTGCCTAAGTTCAAATCATTGCTGTCCCAGTGCCCGCATATTAAGAATATAATATATATGGAGGATCAATTGCACAAAACCGAGACTGAAGGCTTTAAGGAAGGTGTAAAGATTTTACCATTCACCCAGGTCGTACGCCAGGGTCAGGAAAGCAAATTTGGTGAATTATAGCGCTCTATTTATTATAAATACAAAAATCAATTTTGCTTTAATTTCGTTTGCTGTTAATTACAGAGAATGTGCCTCCAAAAGGTGATGATATTGCCATTATCATGTACACTTCCGGCTCGACAGGAACACCAAAGGGTGTGCTGCTTTCGCATAAGAATTGCATTGCCACCATGAAAGGTTTCTGCGATGTAGTACCTATCTATCCTGACGATGTGCTGATTGGTTTTCTACCACTGGCGCATGTTTTTGAGTTAGCTGCAGAGAGTGTGTGCCTGATAACTGGTGTGCCGATTGGTTATTCTACCGCTTTGACGTTAATTGACACGAGCAGCAAAATTATGCGTGGTTGCAAGGGTGATGCGACAGTGTTGAAGCCTACTTGCATGACATCGGTGCCGGTAAGCTGATGAATAGAGATATAAAAAATATCATTTTATATAATGAACTTTTTTAATACAGCTCATATTGGATCGCATCTCTAAGGGCATTAACGATAAGGTAAACTCAGGATCGGCATTCAAAAAGCAGCTTTTCAAATTCCTCTATCAGTACAAAGTGAAATGGACGCTTCGTGGCTATTTGACGCCTGTAATTGATAAGTTAGTACCCGCTACTAAATCTTTGCATGCATTTGCTTTTAATTATGCATTCCTTCACTCTATAGGTTAATTTTCAAAAAGGTGTCCAAGCTCATGGGTGGTAAAGTGCGTATAATAATGGCTGGCGGTGCGCCACTCTCTGCTGATACTCATGAACAGATCAAAACTTGTCTATGTGTTGATCTTATTCAGGGATATGGCTTGACAGAGACAACATCAGGAGCTACTGTCATGGATTGTATGCAACTGTAAATTTTAAATTAAATGAAATGTATAAATGTAAAACTTTTCACAGATCGTGATATGAGTTACGGGCGCACAGGCGCTCCCCTTACTGTCTGCGATATACGTCTGGTGAACTGGGAGGAGGGTCACTATCGTGTTACAAATAAGCCTTTTCCACAGGTGAGTAATTATTTTTGTAATGGTCTGAATTATGTTTGTACTCTGGAGGGCCAAGGGTATACTAAATTTGTGCAAATGTATCCAAATGTATGTAACAAGTACATTTGCCTAAAACATGCGCAGTCAAGTTCAGTAAAACATTTTTTTTTATATCAGATTGAAAACCGGTAGTTATGCTTCTTTTGGGCAGGCAGCCCCATACAAAACCACAGCTCACTTTTGGTTTTTGTACGAAAAGCTTATTCAATACCAGCATAAATTTCGATATGATGACTTCTTCTGAGTGCCGCCCACTTTTTGGTGTAGCTCCTATACAAACCTACCATCCACATTTGCATTTTACAATATGATATGAATTTTCGTGTAATTCAGTTCAACCGAAGTTAACGTTTCTTGTTTTATTACTATTTTCCATTATTAGGGCGAAGTGCTCATTGGTGGCGACTGCGTTTCGCAGGGCTACTACAAATTGCCTGGCAAAACCAACGAAGACTTCTTTGAGGTGGATGGATGCCGGTGGTTCAAGACCGGAGATATTGGTGAAGTGCACCCGGATGGCGTACTTAAGATAATAGGTTAGTTTTATGAATGCTTACTATTGATATCGGAAATATATGAATTAGTTTTTAATACTTTACAGATCGCAAGAAAGACTTGGTTAAGCTGCAGGCCGGTGAATATGTCTCCTTGGGTAAAGTTGAGTCTGAGCTCAAAACATGCTCGGTGATTGAGAACATTTGCGTCTACGGCGATCCAACTAAACAGTATACTGTTGCGCTGGTAGTACCCAATCAAAAACATTTAGAAGAATTGGCTGAGAAACATGGAGTGGTTGGCAAGTCGTTTGAGGAACTATGTTCTTTACCTATAATGGAAAAGGCGATATTGAAGGAGATAGCCGAGCATGCGAAGAAGTGTAAGTACAGCTTTATTCTTGGTTCTACATAGTTTTGTTATTATGTTGAGCATTCCGCTCTAGGAATTCTAATATATTTATGAGAGAAATAATAATGACATAAATAATAATTATAAAATTAATATTATATAGTTACTTTATTAAATTAGAAATTTAATCTGTTACCTCCTTGTTAGGTCATTTGGGTGAAGCCTCTTAAGACGCATTCTGCTTGTGTTTATAGTTTTATCAGTGGCCAGCGGGGTGACATGTTAAATAATTAATTAAAAACTTCCAACGTATGGCAATTTTCGAAGAAACGGTGTACTAGCAAGTGGTGTGGTTTTTTAGTGAATAATACAAAAATAAAAAACGAAGTTTGAAAAAAATTGGTACTTGCAAAAATAGCAACAAATATCATTCCGCCAATTTTTACAGTTGCTGTTTTTTCTCTCGGTGCCCTTTACATATGTACCAAATCTGGCTTTGACATCCCATTTTTCCAGCGGATCTTACTTATGCCAGTTCAATTTTTGTTTGTACCAAAATTCTATTCTCTCTCGTTATAATTGCTGAGATATAACGAATTTGGTTTATTATTTATATGAGGGCGCATGGTACCACCCATTTTTCCTGAATGATATATTGCCATAACATTTCCCTTGATCGATAGTAACATATATAAATTTCAGAAGATCGCTGAGATCTAAACGTACAAAAAATATTTGTAACAGTGTATATTGGGTTTGTTGAGCTAAAATATATGCTACATAGCGAAGAAAGTATCGGAGACGGCATAAAATATAAATATATCTGATCAGTGCGACAAGGTGAGTTGATATAGCTATGTCCGTCCGCCCATCAGTACGTCCGTCTGGTGAAGACTTAAATAAACTAAACTCACGGCATAGGCTATCTATCTACCGCACTGCTACAATAGTAACTTGGAATTTCATAACTCGGAACCATTTTACCTTACTAGTAAAAAAAACAAATTTAGGTGTAAATTTTTTCAAAATATCTTATTTGTTATACATAATATTATATTTAGAATGCCTTGATTTGCCTTAAAATTTTATTAGCATACTCTGTAATATTGTTTGTAGAAAGTAAAATTTGAAGGTAAATCAGGGCCTATTACGAAAAATATGGCGTGTACAGTGAACAAAATTTTTTTTTTTATATTCATAAAACTTAGTTTTATGAATAAATTTGGACATTTAGAGGCGATAGCATTTTCTGGACACCCATGTATTGTTATTATTTTTATTATTGGGCACTTTTACGACAAATTGTCGAGTTTATACCACTGGGCGAACTCTAGTTTATATTATTTATTATTTATTCTTAGGCAAACTACAAAAGTTCGAAGTTCCCGCCGCTATTACGCTATGCAAAGAGGTCTGGTCCCCGGACATGGGTCTTGTTACAGCTGCTTTCAAACTAAAACGCAAGGACATACAAGACAAATACCAGCACGATATAAGTCGCATGTACGCTTCATGAAAGTAAATGCAGTGAAAAGGAACCTCAAACGGCATGCAAATAATTACAACTGTACTAAAAAGGGAATGAGAAACACATTAAAATTTCAATTGAAATAAAGTGAACAACAATTACGTAACTGCAATAATCTAGCTTAAGTTACAAAAGATTTAGAATCACAATTTTTAAACACTTGTACATTTAATTGATTATTTAATTAATATTGTTGCTTAAACAAATTTATTTTAAATGCAATACATTGTAAAAAAAAAACCAATATTTTATTAATTTGATATAATGTGGCATTAATCGTGAATTGTATTTAGTTCAAATGCTTAATATTCATTTTTAAAAAATTACATATATATATATATATATATATATATATATATATATATATATATATATATATATATATATATATATATATATATATATATATATATATATATATATATATATATATATATATATATATATATATATATATATATATATATATATATATATATATATATATATATATATATATATATATATATATATATATATATATATATATATATATATATATATATATATATATATTTATTTAGTTTGTGTCTATATGGTACTATATGTTCTTAGTACACCTTTTGAAATAAAATTACAAATTGTAAATATGCTTTAAGAAAAATGCCTATTTAGCGAAGCATTCAAATGGAGAACGAAGGGTAAAGAAATATCGCTTAATTAAAATTATTTGTAGGCTGTATGAGAAATAATTAAGTAATGTAACACAATATGTTATACTTGATAATCGCTTACTGTTATCCAGTTGAGCACAGCTTTAAGCACTAAAGTAGGAAATATTGGCATGCGTGAAAATATTTGGAATGAAAAACGGATTAGTCGATAGGACAGTGAGGTAGAAAGATTTACAGTAGGTTCATACATACTACATACACAATAAAATATTATTTTTTACAAATTTTATTTTAAGCATTCAATAATTATTTGTAAATATGAAACATAAACTAAGCTATGTCCAATGTAAACAGAAAAAAAATAAGTAAATAAAAAACTTGAATATGAAAGAATGGTAGCAAAAAAAAAAAATGTTTAATTTAATATTGTAGTAAAAAATATAACAGAAATAACTATTATGTACACACATATTGTAATTGCGAATGTGAAGGAACCCTCCATAATTTATTCGTTAATAAATAATGTGTCGCTAATGGCCTGGTCACACGGTATTATATTTTTATGCGCGACCTCGTGTTACCATGGAAAAATATATCTCGTTAGCAATGTCGCAGGACATTTTTGGAAATAGCTCCGTTTCTATATCGTGCAAGATTTCCGTGTTATTTTGTTAACAGTGTTGTGAAAAAAAAGTAAAAATCCACTGTTTAACTTCTTTCTCTGCACTTGTTGGGCGCAGCAACCATATCCGACACCAAATGCTATATGCCCGACTCGCATTTTCTCTTCAGCTTTTTGCTTTCTTATTTGAATTTTTTTCATTAGCTGCATAAATTGCTAATATGGCACAAATTTTCACGGTTTTATCCATTTTAGACTAGTGTTGTAAATGCGATTCTGCTGCCACTGGTTAACACTGCAAGTAGCTGTCAAATTTCTAGCGCCTCGTTTGGCCACAAAGTAATATTTTTATGTGATATTTTGACAAACTTTTGAAACTCAAGTCCGATAAAATGAAACGAAAATATAAGACCGTGTGACCAGGTCATAAATGAAATGTAATATAATTACCAAACATTTTAAAATTGAGCGCAATTTAGTTAAAAAAAAAAGGAAAAAATTATAGATAAAAACATTTTAGATTTGTTGGGGTAAATGCAAGCAATGGAATAGAAGTGTATTACGTACCCTTATAAACAAATATGAAAGCCAAACACAAAGAACATTTTAAATTAATTTAAACAAATGACTATAAAGACTTGGTACTATACAAAATTATAAAAGCGAAGATTGCAAATAAATAAATGAATAGCAGAAAACTTTAATTAAAAAGGGGGAAAGAGTAATAAACGAACGAGGCAATCATTTTTTTTTTATAGTTTCAATAAACATTTTTTCTAGTTATTTTAGTTATTTATGCAAATATGTATATCAACTACATGCAATTTTAGTGAATTCTTGAAAACAATATTTTCACTCAGTTGATTTATTTAATTATTCGTGGTTTTGTGTAGTTAGAGAGTAGTATGTTTCAATTGGGTTACACAGATTAGATCTACATAAATTCAACGAAATCCTCTATTGTGGAATTTGTGTAAAGAAAATCAAATAATATAAAAATAAGTGAATGTTTAATTTATACATATTGTAGTTAAATAGAAGTTTATAAAAAAATATGCACTGTATAAGTATAAATAATATAAATGTATTATATTGTAATACAAAAGACATATGTATACCTACTATGATGAATGATCCTAATGATGATTAAAATATAATAAAAATTCTTTTTTTGAAGATTGTGTGTAATATATATTTTTTTCGAATTTGGGACGCTAATAGGGCTTGAAAGCTGTGTACACATGCCCAGAATCCGATTGCTGTGCGACGATGCGTTCAGTCTGCGCATTAACGATTAAAATCGAAAATTTTAGGTAAATTTACGAAAAAGTTGGAATTATGGAAATTTTTTTCTCTACTTACATATTTCCAACTTTTACTAGTCAAAAGCGGTAATCTTAGCCACCAAAGACGTATAAATTGTTGTAGAACCTATTCCTGTTCTAGATAACTCTGTTAAAACGTCGAATAAAGTAATCAAATCTGATCTTTTTTCCATAAAATCCGCCCATTACTGACTTCTGTGTGGTAAAAGTTAATATCGAAAGTTTGTGTAGTTTTTTTTTTTTTTTTTTTTTTTTTAAATACACACGTGCAAACGTGTATATGTAGACCTGTTGTTCAACCGTCGTTCAGTTTATGTATTACAAATAGTTCACAAGCTGATCGTAGTGAAGCTGTTCATTGACATGAGTGTGTGCTCAAGGAATTTTACATTGAAAATTTTAGGGTATCCTCGAGAGGACGCTTTAAAGTATTACTTTTACGTTTAAAGAAGCTGCTTCTTTAGTGCTGAAACGTGTAACTGAATTCTGGTCATCGGCTTTCATTCCTGCGGTAAGCGTTACAATGATGGAGCAACTGTAATAAACGAACGAGGATTTTCGGCACCTATTGGTAAATTGCTACAAAACTGTGAAAGTCTGCCCGTAAAGAGGTTCAAAGCAATGCAATACCCTGTGAGCTTCCAGAAGTAGAGAGAGATAAACTCAGTACAGACAACTCTACCTATATGATATATTGAAAGCCGTGTTATGTGATGTCTCTGATAAGCTTGCTAACAAAAAACCTGGGAAGATGCATCACGCGAGATGGCTTACCACAGGTAGCCGTGTACTCAGGCTGTACGTTTCTACGCCAAAACCTTTAGCCAACTTGAAGAATCTTACAATGTTCGTCGTAACAGTGTACGCTCCCTCATGGTTCCGCATCAGACGTGAGGGCACTTTGAAAAACGCTTCTAAAATTCTGTGGCACACAATGATTGCTTTACGTACTATCCCTAAGCAGTTAAAAGAAGTAGCACAAGATAAAGCTTTCCACGCCCACCACGAAAATATTTTGGTGGCCATGCTACACGACGAGAGGATAGAATTACGGCCAGAAGCAGCTCATCGAATTTTGCAGGCCCGCGAACGCAGCAACCCTATTATCGTCCTGAAATTCATTTCGCCGATCCTGAATTTCTCTACAAACGATTATACAGAGATGATCGAATGGCCCGACGAAAAAATGTCCGAACCACCGATAACCACCAACTTGACGGACATCGAACTACGACGCATCATAGAAGATCGGTTTGCCCCAATTCCTGATGTCCGATTGGCCAACGTTGCGTCGCATACGCAATCTGTAGAGAGAGTTGTCAAAGAAGTGTCAGAGGCTTCGAGTAAAAAATGTGGACAAACAGCGCACGACGGATTTATACGCGTTAGACTCGAAGATCGAAAACTTGTGCCCAAGTTTGAAAGCAAAAAGGACTTGGATGTGGGACGGGAGGGGGTGGACTCGAGTTGCAGCCACCGCCAAGAGGTGAGTCCTGGGCCCTTACGATTCACACAAGTGAATCTAAGGTGACAAAGAGCAGCAAATATCAGATAATTATTAAACAACAACAAAAAAACTACACAAACTTTCGATATTAACTTTTGCCACGCAGAAGTCAATAATGGGCAGATTTTATGGAAAAAAGGTTGGATTTGATTACTTTTTTTTCGACGTTTTGACAAAGTTCTCTAGAACAGGTATAGGTTCTACAAAAATTTATTCGTGTTTTGGTGTAGAAAAAAATTACCATAATTCCAACGTTTTCGTAAATTTACCTAAAATTTTCGATTTTTATCGTCAATGCGCAGACGGAACGCATCGTCGCACAGCAATCGGATTTTGCACACGTATTCTGGACATGTGAACACAGCTTTTAAGCCCTATTAGCGTCCCAAATTAAAAAAAAAAGTTTTTAACGACCCACCCTAATATATATATATATATTTATATATATATTTTTTTTTTTTGACGTTCACACATAGCGTGTAAAGGGTATTATTAGTTTTGTCTGAAAATTTGTAACGTATTAAAGTAGCCCCGACAAAGTATAAATATTCTTGATTAGCTCGAGGAGACTGTTATAGCTGTCAGACCAGACTATATTGCGAATCGCAAAATGGCGCAACCACTTTTCGGCTCGGTGTCAGGAAAACTACGCACGAAAATTGGAACCGGCCGATGCGTTTGAGCATGATGAAAGAACGTCGTTTCTACTCCATTTCGGCTCAGCCAGCTAGCCAGAATAACAACGCCCGGATTCCGAATAGCGAACCGTGTAATACGAGAAGTCATCGAAGTCCACAGCTTGCGGTTTCACTTGTGAGTACTTGCGTCAAAGTGTCGTGGTACTCCAAGAACTAGCCGAGGCAACGGACAACACGTTAACATGTACTTCAACTATGAGGAAGTTGAGATAATATTAGCCTTACGATGGGACACACAGTGTGTCGAGTTTCGATTTGACCGAGTTACAACTAGAGTTGAGCGATATTTACAATATAGAGTGGCAACTGATATCAGTGATTTTCAGTCGCCATGATTGAATCACAGGTAGTTGACAATGGCTCAACTGATATATTGTGTATCATACACGCAGTGTTCACCGGGAGTACTTTATATTTAATAAAGCTATTTAATCACTTGTTTTGAATTCAATCTTTATGCTGTATGGAAGGTTGCTGACATGGAAGGTTGCAGAAATCATAGCTATACCTAAGCCTGGCAAAGAGGCCACAAATTCTGCTTCATATATATCGATAAGCCTTTTGTCGATTTTATCAAATGTGTTTGAAAGAATACTCAAAGAAATATTACAACCCATACTTGACAATAGCTTCATTATACCTGACCATCAGTTTGGATTTAGAAAACAACACTCAACAATTGAACAAATATATAGGGTAGTTAATAAAATTTGAACAGACCTTGAAGATAAGAAATATTGTATAGGAATTTTTCTTGATGTAGAAAAGGCTTTTGACAATCTATGGCATAAGGGATTATTATTCAAACTAAAATCCCTACTTCCACATGACGTCTACCTACTGCTAAAGAGTTACTTATCAGATAGGCACTTCTATGTAAAAGTTAAAGACGCTTTCTTTTCAATTAGACAGATTAATGCAGGAATACCCCAATGCAGTGTGTTGGGAGGATCCGTCTTCTAGGATTGCAACTTTTGAAGATGATACAATTCGGTTTTATGCCCTCAATGACATAAATGTAGCTTCCCAAAAACTCCAAAGTATACTAGACAACACCATAGCCTGGTTTAGTAAGTGGGCTATAAAAATTAACGAAAGCAAGACCACACAAGTTATCTTTACAAATAGACGTGTTGTATTGTCGACCCCCCTCAAAATAAACAATAAAGACCTACCCATAGAAAAATCAGCAAAATACTTAGGAATAAACTTGGACAGTAAACTGAGCTGGAAATTACACATTGAGAAAAAGCGAAATCAGATTAAAGAGAAGTATCGACAACTGTTATTAACAAAAAATCAAAATATAAAAGCATAATAAAACCAATTTGGACTTACGGTCTTGAGATATGGGGCACATGAAAAATATCATTATCCAACTGCAACAGTCAAAAATACTACGACAAATAACAGGAGCTGAATGGTATATCTCCAACACAGATATACATCGAGATCTTAACATCCGCACTATCAAAGAGGAAATAGTAGCAGTAAGCAGAAAGCATCACACACGAATCATGGCTCATTGTAACATCGAGATAACAAACATACCCCTCTTGGAACTGACAACTAGACGACGTCTTAAAAGAATACGACCAGTAGACCTCCCAAATGATTTATATAACTACTATTTTAACAATAACCTTCTTAGTATTTTTATTTATTTTTTAATCATTACCATCAATTGTTGTGCTATGTAATTTATGCCAACCTACTTGACAGTGAACGTTACGGTATCTCACGAGAGTGGGATAGCATATGCGAACAAAAGTATTAATATAATTGCTAGAAATTGTTTTTTCAATTATTATTTACCCCATAGATCATACATATATTACAAAATGTACAAAGTGTCATGTAGACAGACGTATAATTCAATTGGGAAATAAAAAAAAAAAATCTTTATGCTTCGTTGGCTTTTATCTCTGCAAGCATCTGGTTTCTTTCACTGGAGTGGAAAATGAAATGTTTCTTTCTGATTTTTTCTTGGGTTTTTTATATCCAATCCTCTCTAGAAAATGACATCAAAACACAACTATTTCAGCATACCGCTGCGGTTTCCCGTAGTATTGTCTTAGTCCTTACACTAATTGATCAATCCTGGAAAGAACTATGTGAGAAATATATGATCCAGTCAATTTGTGGAATCGGAAATGCAATCAGCAATAATTGGCACTAAAATAAATCCAAAAACAATGACTTCCAGATATACCATCCTCTCGATTCAATTCGCAAGATTTTGTTAAGGAATGCTTTTTCTGTTACTGGAGCCCAATGATTTCGACTATCTCCCACACATTCGAATGGTGCTTTGTACCATTTTAAGCCAATCCTCTCCAGAAAATGGTACCAAAAAGGAGATATGTAACACAGAAATTGATTGCTGTTTAATATAGTATGTAATTAGTGCTAAACAATTGTTGTGAAGATTTGTCACTTGGAATATATACAAATCAGGTGACTACCTAAGATACCACGTTCCCGCCTCTTTGTAAGGAGCCCATATCCTGTTGCGGGAGCCCAATGATTCCGACTATCTCCCACACTTTCGAATGGTTTCTTGTACCATTTTAAGTCAATCCTCTCTAGAAAATGTCACCAGATATCGATTTGGTGGCACAGCTGGCTATCACGCTTGGATACTAAAAAACATTTTAAAAAACACATGGTGTTGTCAAAATTCTGTTTTGTAATGCCACTTTCCGTAGAGGATATGCTTGAAAAGGTACAAAGAACGATTCGATGGTGTGGTAGATAGTCGGGAAAAATCAGGTGTAAAATGGGGCGAAATAAATCCCCCGAACTTATCAAGGACGTCGCTAACATGGTTTCGGCAGGAACCATGTTAGCATTGTTATTCAGAGCATATGACTATGGCTGGTGACGTATAGCTTCATATATATGCCGTTGCAAGCGAATCAGCATTCGCATCAGTTCACTGTGGCCGGAATAGCCCAAATTTGCGCATAAACTAAACCGAAATAGTTAGAGCGTTGTAAATTGGCATATTTAATACTTACGGTATATATTAGTAACGGTAAAAGTTTCAGACCGATCCGACCACGCCCACATTTACTGTCCATATAACTCAATTTTAAGAATGTATCTTTTTATTAAAATAAACTTTTTTTTACTTAAAAAAATTCGGAAAAAAAAATAACATTTAATTTAGGACTTTCTAAATCTAAAAGATTTTATTCAAATATTTTTATTTCTCCTATAAAAAAAAAAAACAGTTAAGTAAATGCAATTTTAGTTCAATTTTTCAAATACATTTATTACATATAGTAATTTTTAAAATTCCTCTTCTACTTCTAATTCTAACGGATTTTTGTCCAAATCAGAGTCGAATTCTTCATCAGAACACTCACTTTCTTCCTGAGCAACGACGATCGGTTGCTCTAAAAGCGCCAGCACGTCTGTTGGCACATTTTTTCGACTTCCGTTTATTCTTTTATTCATATAGAGACTTGACAGAAGTGGATCCGAAGAATCTGTTGCTCGATTGAAAATATCAGTCAAATTGTTAATCCGACTGTTTTGTCTCGCATGCAACAGTCTATCGGGTTTGTAAAATTTGTTTCGCGCCTCGGATCCATTTTCTCCTAAGTATCCAACAGGAATTGTTGAAAAATCTTATGAACTGTCGGCGACACCGGATACCACGGATACTTAGTCATGTATAGAGATCCAGTTTTAGTGCAGAATTCTTGAAATTTACGTGAATTTATTTGAAATTCACACGAAATGGCTTAGTCGATTGTATGGAAGCTTTGAAGAATACTAGCATCAAACTCTAATATGGACGCAAATAAATTGATGTTCGAGAAGGCCTTCCTTGCAGTATTCCCATCATTAGAATTACCGCTTTCGTTTTGTTTTGGTCTATAAACATGAAGCCCCAGTTCTTTCCACAATCTTTTCTGAATATTTTTTTTACGTAAAAGTATAATTGTTTTATCATTTGTGTCTCTTATTTGCCATTTGTTAAGACAAATTTGATAGGAAATATGGAGAACAAATTCAAAGAATCGTATCCAAGAATGTAACGGGCTTACTCCATATTGCAGCGTTTCAGGCCTAGGCTTAAATATTTTCGCATTCATATCCCTTGTCATCAAGAACAGTTGGAATTGCTCCACATATTGGTCATGACTGGGAAGATTTCGTTCCCGTCAGAATGTTTATAATTTTACCGTCAATAAGAGTCATGTTCAGTTCAAAGCAAACACTGACAAACCTGTTGTCAAAATCATCAAAGATGTAGGGCGTCAATTTTCGAATTTGTTCATCTAAATGGTTTTTCTCTTTTAAAATATGCTCTTTGCTTTCCTTTATAATTTCCATTTTAAGCGGTCTAAAAAACCTAGCGGACTGAGTGGTATATTTCATCCATATAACTCTTCCCAAGGAATCGAATAATTGTATTGATATAAGAGTTGTGACAAAAAATGATTGGTCAAATGTATCCGGCTCATTCCCTTCAAATCGCTGTTTATACATGCTGTGACCAGTCGATCCATCGAACCCATAGCTAACGATTAGCTTGACGCCAGTTATATTAGAAAATTGACATAAAACATTATTTTGGAGAGTAATAATTCGTTGTGCGGTATGGTTTAACAAATTATGTAAGGAAACTTGGGCCACTGTTTCAGTCACTTGGATGTCCTTGGGTCTGCATTTTGACTTTGCATTGAAAACTGTATCATAACTTGGAAATATATCGCAACCATGTTTTTGATTTAAACTTCGCATGTCATTGTACTGCTGTTTGCTTAGCGAATTCTCAACTAAAAATGACAATGCTTCATCTGGAGAAATTGGAACCGGCCCCTTCGAAGTATTCTTTTTTCCATCCGAGCTATATATATTTTCCTTTAAAGCAAATCCGGTGTGATCATCTTTTGACTTTTTGCTCGAGACTTTAGCAGCATGTAAAAGCAACGACGTATTATGACATTGTTCCGTGGAAAGATCAGTTGCTAATTTCCTCTTTAAACTGTTGTTGTTCGTGGACGTCCCCCGGTCTTTTGTAATAAATCATTTTTATCAATGCTTATTATCAATTTGGAAGAAAGCCACATTTTAAGCTTTACTTTAAATCTGGAAATCAGCCTATTGCATTTGGGTAAATACTTATTGCTATAACCCGTGTAATTGCTAATTTGCTTCTTAATTTGCTTTTTCTTCAATGGATTTAGCGTACTATTAATATGTTGGAAAATCCAATCAGATACAACACTAGTTTTGCGCCCACCATAAGTCCATTGCTCAAGCAGTTCTGAGTGACTAAACTCTAAGTTAACTGCAATAATATAAAAAGTTACGCAAAACTGCATCATTAGTTGCAAGAAGGAGCGAGAAAAATACCAACTTTTACTCCACGAAACACGTGACATTTAGGTTAGGGACGTCTAAAAAACAAACACAACAATAACACGTAAAAACAATACACAACACAAAAAATGTTAAGCTATTTCTTATCCCAGTATTCTACATACCCTGCGGCGTATTCTCCATGGCAAAACACAATGTATTTTCAGAAAAATATTGATTTCTTCACTGTAAAGTTTACCTAAAACAGCTGTTTTTTCAGGGCTGATGTAAAGAACCAGGGTTGAATAAAAAATATTTGGTACTGCATATCGGAAGCTCAGTTCTATATTCTATTAAGTTAATCAAGTTTTAATCAAATATTCCAAAATTTTCTTTTTGGGTAGGGTAGTTGGTTCCTACCTAGTTGGATCTGCTCGCGTTATAACCCCCTAGAAGTAACTACCTGTCTTATCCCAGTGTTGTTCTTTTCCTATATCATTCTCCTTGCGGATTACTTCCGATATAATATGTCTCCCGATGCCACAATAAGACTATTAATAACGTTGCCGCTCCTTGTCTGGCAAGCTTGTCCGCCTGCTAATTTTCTGGAGTATTATTGTATCCTGGCACCCACAGCAAAGAGACTCTGTTGTGTTAACTGAGTTTTCCCAATATACCATTTGCTTCAAGCACTAGCTTTGTCCTAACTACGTTGGGGTTAAGTGCCTTCAATGCAGCCTGGCTGTCTGATAGAATCGCAATATCACAGTTGTGATAGCCTCTATCTAGAATGAATTGCGCACATCTGATTATTGCACATTGAAGATACTGGTGTGTTTTCCCATTAACTCCCAATAATGAGTCCTAGAGCCTATCCAATTCCCTCAAGGATCCATCCGTATACCACTTGATGGTGTGTGGTTTTAGTACGTATGAACTTTCCGACGTCCACGATTTTTTGTCGGGCCATTTGGTGATAAAACTCCGTAGCATTGGTTTCACTACCACGTTGTAGGTGCCAGAGCATGTTTATTGGGTTGCAATCCCAAGATTTTCCGGCCAGTTTCCTGCACACAAGTATTGCATTTGTACTTTTTCTCTGGTTTATTCCATGAGTGCTTTCCATAGGAACTTACTGTCTAGTGTTACCCCCAGATATTTTACCTTGTTGATAAGCTCTACTGCAACCGCTCCAAGCCTAATAGTCTCAGCTGTTCTCATCCTCAATAAACAGTGTATCCAATTCACTATGATTGGGTCTACTCCCCTATCTAGTAGTGCGTTACATATTATCGCGTGACTCGTATAGTCAAAAGTTCCCTAAATGTCCAGAAAGGCACATAATGTGATCTCCTTTCGTTCAAGGGATGCCGTAATTGCTCCCGTCAGGTTAAGCAGTGCGGTGTCAGTCGACTTTCCCGCCCTGTATGCATGTTGGGCTCGGTGTAACGATCTCCAATGCAATAGTGTTCCTCGAACGTGCTTGTCTATCACTTTCTCCATCAACAAGAAAGACAACTGTGGCCTCTCCAAGGGGTTGGGAAATGATCTAGTGCCAGGCTACTGGTCATTTCCCCGTTCTACAGTTGTGCTGGAAATATTCAATCTACCCCCGGCGATTTGAATGCTCTACTAGTAGATATGGCCCACTTTAGTTTTTCTTCACTTATCACCCTCCTGGGAAATGGGTATCCAGGAGTGGTTGAATTTTTTGTTCCTTACTTTTCGTAAAGGTGTAATCCGGTCAACGGAGTGAGATATTCGCAGCAGCCTCTGTCTTGGCAATTGTCCGAAATATTCGAGCTGCCGACGCACTATTTACTATCCTCGCTGAAAGCTCATTAGTTTCTGCGTTTGGCTTTCCTTTTTTCTTTATAATAGCTTGTGAGCTCTATGGTATATACCTCCCATAGGTTACTCCATCTGGTTTCCAATCACACCTATCTTTGACCATAGGACATGTGCTTTCAAGTGACTGAATGAATCCTACATACAATTCGCTTACTGCTTGCTCTAGCGCCAGGGAGTGTCTAGGGACTCTGCCTCCTTCCCTACCTATGGCATCCGTTAATTGTGATACATAATACCCCCAGTCAGTTTTCGGAATTCTTTTCATTTCTCGGGTCGCTCCGTTCTCTAGTATCTCGAATCTAATTATCTTACGCTCAGACATGGATGGTTAATGTGACACATGGAACTTGCTGATATCATTTTCCATGGACATGCTACAGAGTGTTACATCTAATACTTCCTGCCTATTCTGGGTAAAAAATGTCGGTGTGCATTCTTTCTTATTAAAGGTTAGACTATTGCCTACAAGTAATTCTAGGAGACACTTACCCCTATTGTTCGTGCTTCCCCGAACATCATTATGTGCATTTGCGTAGCAGCCTACCAGAATAGGTAGTCCACGTCCATTGCAGAAATGGACGATGCGTTCAATTTCATCCGGAGGTGATGTAAGCTCTTCCTCGTAGTGTGCTAAAGAAATGACCACTTGCTTTCTTCTGCCCTTTTTTGAAAACTCATTGAGCAGTGATACGCAGTCCCGAGTTAGAAATTCTGAAAGAACAGTGGTAGAGGTACTGTATCTAGTGTCCCAGATTACCTTTGTGTTCCTGGTGTACAGGTCTTTGATTCGGCCCTCATGACATCACGGTTACTGCATCAGCGCAAGCCCCAGTTGTTGTTTGGTCGCTATGATAGCCGACGTTGCTTTGCTGTGATGGACATTCACCTGGGCTACGCTGATCTGTCACCCCTAGCTCCTCTCCGGTGAGCGTCCTGTCCTCACCCTCCAGAAGCTGTTCTGCCTCCCTGAATTCGTTATATGGATAGACTCACTTGGAAGCAGACTCATTGCTTTTGAAGTGACAGTATGTTTGTGTTAACGGCTCAGAAATAACCATCGAAAAAAGTGCCGTTATTAACCCCTGCTTCGGATTATCAATCCGAGAAATATGTTCGGTATTGTTTTTTTTTTTTTTTTGATCTTTTTACTTTCATAAGGATGTCGGGATTTGTTTTCACATGGCATTGCGAATAAAAATTTCACAAATTCAATGAAAAGTAGATTGCTGAAAGCGAAAACCGGAGAATTTAAACAAAATCACATCCAAATAATTTATTCGGATTCAAAAACCGAAACAGGCGGTGATTTTGCATTGTAAACTTTTACCAAAAACGGCACGCAGGAAGGCGCACCAAACTTTCTTTGTTCAAATATTCGATAGAAATTTTAGATTAGAATATATATAGTATTAGAATATATCGAGCATTGACCAGCCCTCGTCTGAATTTTTCAAGGCACCGTAATAAATTTTGTAATTCGGAATTTTAGCAATTTTGCCAGGGATTCAATGTATAATGTAGAATGATTGTTGATGTTGCATCATAAAAATAATAAATAGTCAAAGTGCCAAAATCAAAGTGCAAAAAATTATTTGAATTTATTGATCAAAATGCAATAAACAATTTGTTATTGTTGTTCTTCGGTTTTTTGTGCACGTTTATTATAAGGGGTTTATTGATTTATTCGCAGAAAGAAACCAGTAAGAAAAACTGCATATTTTCACTTTGCAAATAATGTTGCTCCACTTTCCATTTTACAATAAGTGTTACCTATTTTCCATTTCTTAATATTGTTATTATTGTATATCATGTTATATCTTGAAAAATAACTAATAATCATATAATAATTGTTATATGTACATATATATGAACATATGTAACAGGGAACTGCAAATGCAGCCTTTTTTGCGACTTAGCACAAACGACTCTATTTTTTCTATTCTTTCTTTCCGCTTTCTCCGTTTGTTTGGTTACGTTCTTCTTGCTTTTATTTTTGTTCTTTTAAATTTTTTGAGTTGGGTTCTGCGAGAGTATTATTGGTAGTACTCTTTCTGCTCTGATTTTATTTTAACTTTTTATTCATTTTTTATATAGCACACTTTTTGGCACCAATAATTTATTCCTTTTGTTCTGGTTTTATAATAAACTTAAAATGGCTCGTTCCTTTTATTTCCCCGTTACATAAAAAGAGCTGCAAGTTCGATGTTTCGAAGCAGGCCAAATACGTAGCACTTTTAAATTTTTATTTAGGTATTTTCATTTTTTGTGTTGTAAATTATAGTACCTTTTGCATTGTAAATACAACTGTGCATGGTATTACGTTTATTTTTCAATGATCTTGAAATTCAGTCACACTTAAAAGCGATAATGCTGACTGAAGAACAAAAATAAATTGAAAATAAAATAATTCAAAAAGACAGAAGTATAAAGCTTAAACCATCCACATCAAAATCGGAGATTTAAAAAAACTTTCATCTCATGGAATGATTACTATTTGTTACCTTTATCCGTAGTATCTTTCATTTTACTTTAACGATGTTTATAAGTGTAATTGTTGTACTTTCGCAAAGACAGACGTTAAAATTCAAATGAATTAAATTAAAAAGCCGTTGGGGATCGTAGTAGTTAAGTAGGCAGCCCTATGCTGCGTTGCTCAGAGTATAGTTTGGAAGCAATGAAACATAAAGTAGGCAGAGAAAAGTCGCGGAAAAAATACGAACAAGAAACGCATGATCGCGTTAGCGCTAATACAAAAAAACATTTAAATATATGTAATTTGGACAAGTTTAACGATTATAAAAAATATACTAAAATTAAACTAAAATATGTGTCGTTTTTGAAATTGGAAGTTGAATTATTACAGTGTCACCGCCGCCGCCGTCGCCGGTGCCACCAAACCATAACATTTTTCTTGTTCAGTTACTTGTTCTGCGCGTCTTTTCTCGGTGGTTTCGATTTTATCGAAAAGAATATTCGCGAAATTGTGTTTTAATTGTGCGCCTTGTGTGTGAGAGACAGAAGCCACGCAGCCGTTAATCTGAATATTGAAGTATGTGTGAACTGTTTGCATATAAAAAATTGCCAATCGGCGCATGTGTCTAATGGAAAAGGTGCATGTAGCTTGAGGGACATAAAAATATAAACTATTGAAAAAAGGATTGTGAATAAAAAACGTAAAAGAATGTTGCCAAAACGAGTGTTACGTAGTAATTCTGCTGGTCACATAATGAGTGACGAATCGGACGATGAGAAAGAGATGACATTGGTTGCTAGTGAAAGTACAGTGCCTTCTGAGCAACTACAATCGGTATTAGATGCATTAAATATTATCATGGCGAACAATAAGCAGACAAATCAACAGGTGTTACAATTAACTACACAACTGGCCGAATTGGGCAAAGACGTCAATGCTATAAGGAATATTCAGATTTCAACCAGGGAGCAGAGCAAGGAAGTGAATGCTGAACGGTGTTCATGGGCGTGTGGATGGTCATGTCAGAAGCAGCGTCTGTCGGGGTGAACACCGGAATAGAGAATATGCAGCAAGAGGATGTTCAGGGTCCCAAAAGGATGCCTCTAATGGATGGAGAGGTGTCTGCCTTTGGGCGAAATGTCAACCAACAAACGACGGCCAATGCCACTGTCGAGCAAAGGTCGCCAGCCACGAATTAACCCTTGCCAAGTCATGCTCCACTTTATGATTTGCCAATGTTTTCCGGAAATACGGAAGATTGGCCACTGTTTTTAGCTGATTTTGAGGGAAGCACGAAATTGTACAAGTATAACAACATGCAAATTATGATGCGGCTACGTAAAAGTCTTCATGGTGTAGCCAGAGAAGCAGTTCAGCAGATATTGATTTATCCAGATGATGTGTCCATCGTCATGTCAACACTTGAGTTTCGTTTTGGAAGACCAGAGTTACTGCTTGGAGCTCAACTAAGCAAAATTCATTAGTTTCAGTGGATTTATGAGAATAAATCGGAGCAGATTGTGGAATTTTCTACAAAAGTACAGAATGTTGTACCATATATCACATCCGCCAAATGTGAACAGCACATCGGAAACCCAATGCTACTCGAGGAACTAGTTTTGAAGTTGCCATCCAGCAAACAATTTGATTGGATGCAACACGCCGTAACAATTGTACCATACCCTACACTTAGAGATTTTGCAAACTGGTTGGACAAACTCGCCAGAACAGCATGTTTAATGCCGCCGCTTACTGGAGGTGTAGTTGTAAATCCGAACACGCCGCCTTCAGCTCAACATTCAACGTCACAAATGACACCACCCCGTGTTATGAATACGTCAAACAAAGTCGAACGTAGAGAACTGTATACCATGAAAAGAATATGTTTAATGTGTAAAGAAGATCATTGGCTAGCCGATTGTACAAAGTATGTTGAGCTAAGTGTTGATGCTCGTTGGGAGCAAGTAAAGCTATTGGGAGTTTGTTTTGGATATGTCTGAAAAAAGGACATAATCTTGCTAATTGTCGCATAAACAAAATATGTGAAGTTGATGGTTGCACACGTTTACATCATCAAAGTCTGCACCGGAACCGAAATGCAGAAGCCGAAACGAAACAAGTTTTGTCAAGGTCAGTTTTGAGCTGTACGACAGAGTCTACAATGAAATACCTCTTCAAGATGCTACCGGTTTTCGTCTACGATCCAAAGGGAAAGGTACAAATACACGCATTAATCGATGAGGGTTCTTCTATCACATTATTGGACAAAGAAGTAGCTACGCAGCTGGGATTGCGAGGTAAGCAAGAGCGATTATCTCTGCAGAGGTTTGGAAATAGAATCGTCACAGAGCCGTTGACAAGAGTTTGTTTTGAAATCGCAAGTATTAATGAAGATAAAAAATTCATGGTTATCAATGCACATGCTATTGATGATTTAAATTTGCCAAACAAATCGTTTAATAAATCTGATTTCAGTCATTTGAGAGACTTTCCTTTACGGAACTATACCAATGTAAAAAATATGGATCTTGCTGGGACTTGACAACGCATATCTTTACACTACATCTGAAGTCAGACATGAAAAATATCCAATCACAGCCAGAACTAAGATCGGATGGGTAGCGTACGGACCAAATATGAGTAAAGGTCAAGATGCTACTCCAATTTTACATGTTTGTCAGAAAGTTGAAGATGAAGAGTTATAGTGCCGCCGACAATTTTGGTATATCGGATACACCAGCAAAGATGGATTCTGATGATGATATAAAGGCCCGTCAAATAATGCAAGAGACGACAAATCGTATTGGAGACCGATTTGAGATTGGTCTGTTCTGGAAACAGTATCCACCATATTTACCGACAAACAGCTATCAGATGCCTGAAAAGAGGCTGTTGGCACACAATTCGCCGTCAAGTACTCAAAATAAATGCAAAAATACGTAGATAAAAATTATGAACGAAAATTGTCAGAAGAAGAACTGCGCAACACTTCAACGCCGGTCTGGTATTTACCACATTTTGCCGCACAAACACTACATAAGCCAGATAAAGTTAAAAATTGTTTTTGACGCCGCCGTAGCCATTGATAATGTTTCACTAAATGCGACACTACACAAGGGTCCAGAACAGGCAAAGCCGCTTTTAAATATACTGTTTAAATTTCGCATGGGAAAAATTGCTGTAGCTGCCGATATTCGAGAAATGTTTTCTCAAATAAAAATTCGTAAAGAAGACCAAAGTGCACAACGGTATCTGTGGAGAGATGGAGATAGCAACAAGCCAGTTCAACATTTTGCTATGACGTCGATGATATTTGGATCAGTATGTTGCCTTGCTGCGCAGAGTATATAAAGAATAAAAATGGCGAAGAATTTCGAGGAAAGTATCCGGATGCAGCAGATGCCATAATAGATAGTCACTATGTTGATGACTTCGTTTGTAGTTTTGATGACGAGCTGGGTTTGAGCTAAGGAATTTCGTGTCAAATGTTGAGTTTTTGTGTCACCTTCTGAACAATGGCAGTAAGCTAAAATATTCCGCACTTAATATGGAACGACAGTCGAGAACCGAAAAAGTATTGGGTATGTAATTGGAACGTGGTATCTGACAAATTTGAATTTAAAACCAAGTTTCACCGAATCCCTGCCTGTGTCCTGGGTGGCGTCCGACCGCCAACAAAAAGAGAGCTTTTAGGGATCGTGATGCCATATATGATCCATTTGGTATGATTGCTGACTTTCGAATGTATTCTAAAATGTTGATAAGGGATACATGGAATAAAAAAATTGATTGGGACGAAAGAATTCCAGAAGAAATTGCAAACAAATGGTACCACTTTTTGGAGGAATTAAAGAAAATTCAACAACTGCAAATTTCGCGTTGCTATTCAGAAAAATTAAATGTCACCGACGACATCGAAATGCACGTTATTGTTGACGCTAGCCAGGATGCCTTGCAGCTGTCGCTTATTTGCGCATAAAATACCAAGATAATGTTGAAATAGTATTTGTGGCCGGAAAAGTTCGTGGTGCACCTATTAAGTTAACGTCGATACCGCGACTAGAGCTTCAAGCTGCGGTTCTGGGAGTGCGGCTTTATAAAACAATATGTAAGAATCATAAACATCAAATTTACCAAAATATACTTTTGGAGTGACTCGCGAACAGTCTTGTGTTGGATTAAGTCAACGGAACGCAACTTCAAAGCGTTTGTAGCACATCGTATTGGCGAAATTTTGTCAGCGTCTAATGGATCTCAGTGGCGATGGGTTCCCACTGAAAAGAATACAGCCGACCTGGTCACTAGAGCCCGTTTTCCACCAAGATTTCTGTTAAATTCCAAGTGGCTTGTGGGTCCAGAGTTCTTAAAGTTCGATGAATCACAGTTGAGTTCAAAGGTCCGTGGCCTACGTACTAAGAGCCGCTAAAGTATTTGGTGGACGCCGGAAAGAACATTGGCTTAAAAATTTACATGTTGATGAAATTCGTGAATCCGAAAAGTTAATTTGTAAACTCACTCAACAAGAAGCCTTTCAGGAAGAAATAACAATGCTAAAAAAGTTGGAAAGAATTAAAAAGAAGAATAAACTGTATAGTTTGAACGCATATTTGGATGACGAAGGCCTGCTGCGCGTTGGTGGTCGAATGGATGAAGCGATGTATTTACCATTCGGAGCCAGGCGGCCAATTATTCTGCCAAAACAACATTATGTTTCATTTTTGATTGTAAGACACTATCATGAAAATAGTCGCCACCAGAATCAGGCTGTTGTGTTGAATGAAATTCGTCAATTCTACTCTATTATTGGAGTCAAACACATTTTGAGGTCAATTACACGCAGCTGCGTAAAATGTAAAATGGAAAGAGCTGTACCAACACCTCCGCAGATGGGCCAGTTACCAGTCGCTCATGTCACGCCGTATGTTCGACCATTCACATACACCGGGGTCGATTATTTGGCCCTCTTAATGTTACAATTGGACGCCGCCGGGAAAAAAGGTGGGGCGTAATTTTCACATGTTTAACAGTACGCGCTGCACATATTGAATTGGCAGCTGACCTTACAACCGATGCATTCATAATCTGTCTTAGGAACTATATTAATCGCCGCGGAACTCCTCGTAAAATTCGAAGCGACAACGGCACTAATTTTATTGGTTCACAAAAGTTAATGAAATCTGAAGAGCGCCTATTGAATCTAGATCGACTAATTGATGAATCGACGAAGCATAATATTGAATGGATCTTCAACTGCCCGCTTAATCCGAGCTCTGGCGGATGCTGGGAACGCCTAATACAGATTGTTAAGCGATTGTTAAATTCAGTTCTCAAAGCTGAGGCTCCTAAAATTGAGACTCTTCATGCAGTACTTATCGAAGCTGAAAATGTCATTAACAGCCGCCCGTTAACTGACATTCCATTGACATCTGAAGATGATGAGCCGCTTACGCCCAATCATTTCCTGATGGGGTGTGCAAATTCAACACAGACGTCGTCCTCGGAAGAAAATATTTGCGCCAGAAAGCAGTGGCAAATATTACAAATGTTAAAGTCTCGTTTATGGAAGCAGTGGACTACACAGTATTTGCCACAACTACTTCGTCGTCCCAAATGGTTAAATGAGACACCGCCTATAAAGATTGATGATATCGTACTTGTCTGCGACGCAGCTTTACCACGTAATCATTGGCAAAAGGGTCGCGTCATCAACCTGTTTTGCGCCCGTGACGGGAAGGTTCGTTTCGCTGAAGTGAAGACAGTTGCCGGATCGATGCGACGCCCGGTTTCAAAACATGTTGTATTACATGTGGTTGGTAAATCCAAGGAGAATTTACGGGGGGGGGGGGGGTAGTATGTTGTAGTTTCGCAAAGACAGACGTTAAAATTCAAATGAATTAAATTAAAAAGCCGTTGGAGATCGTAGTAGTTAAGTAGGCAGCCCTATGCTGCGTTGCTCAGAGTATAGTTTGGAAGCAATGAAACATAAAGTAGGCAGCTCTATGTTGCGGTGCGGAGAGTAAATTACCTTTAATCAAAGGAGTCAGTCGTTTGTTAGCGTTAGCGCTAATACAAAAAACATTTAAATATATGTAATTTGGACAAGTTTTCTATGGGCTCCTCCGGCACACTTTTGGTGTTTTCATTAGTTTTCGTGAATTTATCATTTGGCGTTCTTGTTCTACGGCAATTATCCATTGATTCATGGTTTCATTAGATTTTTCTCTCGTGTACTTATTTCTTCTGACGCAGCTCGTGTATTTCTTATTTTCGGTGATTTATTTTATATCCAGAGCGGAATGGGAAACTCCTTAATATTATCTGAGTGCAGCTCTGTTAATCTATTAAAAAGATTAGGGATTCGCGTTTTCACTTCCTTCTTTGATACAATTCAATTCAATCAATTTTATACCTTGCAAAAAAGTATTTATAAGCAAGGTATATTCGGGAGACCAAATTAATATACCCCAGTCTAGCCGATCTTAGAGAAAAAACTCAAACGTTTTACCATAGTAGTGAATATATGTAGGTATGAACATACTCCCTTGTAGATTTTTGATTCAATCGTGAGTATACGACTTCAAAATACCCTGTCGCATTTCATACTCTAATGCAAATAATTCATTTTTGTCTTTCTAAACAAACAAACAAATTTTATTTATATTTATTTTCTTTATTTGCAAAAAATTAATTTTTTTTTTTAAATTTTATAAATGAAAAACGAGGAAAAAGGTTAACTTCGATGGTACCGAAGTTTTAATACCAATTTATAAATAAATATAAATACATGTTTATAAATCTAAAAAAAAATAGTGGTGTGGTCCACTTGAAAATTATGCGAAGTGTCCGTCTACATGAAGTGTCCGTCCACATGTAAAATGTCAAGTTGATTTTGACTGAAATGATAAAGATTTTCATGAAAAATCCCAAAATTGAGTGGTGGGTTTGCATGGTGGTGTCCTTACAATAGAGAAATCATATCTATTTCGCTATATATGAGGCGTTCGTCCATAAAAAGCCACCACAAAAATTTTAAGTCGATATTTACTGTAATAAGAAAGTTTAAATACAAAATTCCATAGTTGTGGGGTAAGTTTCTATGGGTAGCCCCCATAGTGCAACAAAAAAAATGAAACAAAAATGCAAAAGTGGGCGTGGCATGTCAATTTTGATACTCTATTAAACTGCAATAAAAAGAGTCTATGTACCAAATTACAACCGGATATCTTAAAAATTGGTGCCCACAAATGCGCAATCCGTCTGTCAGACGGACGGACATGGCTAGGTCGACACGTCTTGTCGAGCTGATCAAGAATATATGTACTTTATGGGGTCTACGATCCCTCCTTTAATGCGTTATTTTCAGACAAATTGATAATATCATTTCACACTATCTGGGCTGTCACAGAAATCTCTTTCACCCTAATTCCGACCTAAATAAATTTCGTAGGTATCACAGAAATCTCTTTTAGACTGTTTGAAATCACCAGCCTTTTGCTTGGTGAAATTGTTGATTGCATATGTAAACTCATCAAATAGTAAGGTAAAACTTTGTTTATGTGGTAGTTTAATGTATTTTCTTCGTAACTGCGTCTTAGGATTTAAACATTTAGAATATTTTAAATATATAAAAATGCGACTAGGTCGGTTTACGCAACTACAACGAATGACAGATAAAAGTATTTTATAAAAGAGAGAGAGAGTTGCCAATACAAAACTCATTGTTTCTCGCAATATAAATCATAATTTAGTTTTCTATGAGAAAAATGCGTAGAACAAAACTCGTATGTGCATTAAACACTAATTTGAATGTTATCTACGAGACTTCTGTGATACCTACGAAATTTTTCTGTGAAATTCAAACCACCAGAAGGAATTTTGTCTAGAGATACCCGAATAATTGTCATTTATGATCCCAGATTTTTATAAATCAAAAATAATTTATTATATTATTTTTTATTTATATTTTTTAACATAACAAGTAATAACACATGCCTAGGTTGGTTTTCCCTTTACAAAACCTTTAAGAAGTAATTTCGGTAGATTTTAAGTACTAATCCATGAAAAAATTTACAATTTCTATCACGTAAATTTTCTGAGATAATGGTATATAACACCCAGAGTAATCGGCAGTCCCAAACATATATCTTTTGTTACAAAGGTGATTAAATTGTGCGTCCAATGGTGCCCAACTTATTTCGATCGAATGAAAAATTGCTGAGTTATAACTAACAAAAGTTCAAATTTAATAAAATTGTTAAGGAATTTGATATATTTTTATTTGCGTACCTTTTTTCAACAACAACAAAAAAAGTCCAATATTCAATATTTTACATTTTAAGTCTATATTTTATTTAATTTCCAATCTCTCGAGCCATTGCAGACCAAGATCGGAAAGCAATGAAAATGAAATAAGAGTCAACAAAAATTTTAATTTACTGAATTTTCCTGAATTTTTCATTATAAAACACTGATTTTTTCTTATTTCTTAATACAATGTAATTTTTTAACCGATCTTTGTCCGATTGCTCTTAAAAGTTTTCAAAAATTGTTTAAGCCGTTGGCGGATCCACGTGGGACTGGGGTATTTTCCCTTTGTTCGAAGCTAAATTATCCACCGATATGACTAAATGTATCGAATGAGAAGAAAAATAGTTAGTAAAGAACAAAACTTTTGAAAATCAGACCATTTTTTTAATCATTGTAGACGGTATATTATACGCGCAATAGTTTTTACTAAGTCCAAGCGAGACACATAAAATCGGATCACCTCAGTTCAAAGTCAGAAATAATGCTCGATTATTTAATCATTGCTTTAAAAAAAAAAAAATTGAATTGAAATTTGTATCATTTAAAATGAAGTGTACATATTGAGTCATTCTTTTTGAAAAAAAAAAAAAATAAATTGAATTGAATGGAAATTAGAATTTTTTAGTAATAACTTTTGCAATGAACGATTTAAATTTTCAGTTAATTCCCTTTTTTAAAAATGTTTTCATAAAGAAAGATTTAAAAATGTTTAGTTAATTTTAAATAATTTTAAATTATATTGAATTTATTTTTTTTTTTCGAAAGAAATTATTTAAAAATGTTTTTGAGGTAGCCCCAAACAAACCCACCGCTCACCTTTATGCATTGGATGAAAATCATCTTCAGTTTATTCAATATAAGCGTGAAATTCAATATAATGGCTTGTTATGGATGGTTGCTTCACACACATAATCTAATGGGGGTGTTCTTCGCACTTTTTGATGAAGTGCCTTTACAAACCCACAACCAACGTTTACGTTTTAAAATACTATTTAAAATTTCGGTGGAATTGTTATTATTCGGTTCAACCGAACTTAACATTTGTTCATGTTTTTAATTGTTTTCTGGCACCGTGTCGAGCCAATAAGGTGCGATTTGGAGTGCTCAGTCTGTTCGCTCGATTTGGCCCCGTGCGTTTTTTTTTTCGTGTGGTTTTTGGAAATATGGCGTTTATGTCAACCACCCAAATAACATACATATGGGCTCCTTACAAAGATCTTGGAAATTGAGGCGGCAACATTGTATTTTAGGTATAACATGGTAAATATCACTCAACTGTAATGAAAACTCCGTGTATGATACAATATATTAGTTGAGCGATAATCCACTGCCTGTAATTCAATCACGGCTACTGAAAAATCACTGAAAAATCACGGCTACTGAAAATCACCATTCACGATAAAAGAAAATAATTAGTAAAACATAAAAAAGTGGGTGGTGCGTTTGTAAGGGGCTATCTCTAAAAGTGGGCGGAATACGCTGGATAATATACATATACATATACGTGTACGTGAAGTATCCATTCAAAAGAACCAACAATATCAAAATGCAAGTTCAAATTAATTCTAATAAATCAGTTTGTCATGCTAAAACTCAAAAGTGAACTGTAGGTTTCTATAGGGTATCCCCTAAAAACGACATGAATGCTCTACGGAGCTAGAACTAAAATAAGTTTCCATGCCGGGTGTCAGCTAGATATACACATTGTTTTAAGCTAAGCTAAAAATTTTAAAGCTGCAAACCTTTACGAGCGGCTGAAGTAAAATTTCCTTGACTTTTGTGGCAGGTATTACTAAAAAGATTGAACTTAAGACAAATATGTCATATTAAAGTTTATTGCAAACAAAAGTGAGAATTACAAATAACGATCAGTAAAAAAAATCGGTCATGTGTTCGTAAATCAACTATTGGTCATGCATTCATGTGTTCGAGCGTATTAAGGCTAAGCTTTGAATTTTGAAGCTGCAAACGAAAAATAATAATTGAATTGGTTAAGGTTATAAAAAGTCTCTATACCAAGTTTCAACTCAATATTTAAAAAATTGACGGAATCGGGCGCTGACAAATATGACGGACGGAGAGACGGGCATAGCTAGATCGGCTAGTCTTGTCGTGCTGATAACGAATATACGTACTTTATGGGATCTCGATGCTAAACCTTGTGACTTAATTATAATATTATTCATGCTCTGTTAGCAGAAAGTATAAAAATAATAGATATATACGTAAACTTGTATGATATAAAAAAAAACTTAATTGTAGAGGAACTTAAAGGAATTTGATGTCTTACTCATGGCAATTCCGGTAGATATCATTGGATTTATGATCAACTGAAAGCAGTTGAGTAGCTTTGACCATTCGTGCTTGTGTTCTTCACAATCAACTTGTGGTATGCAGATTTTACAAGCAAATACAATTGGCGCCTTAACTATCATATATATGCGAACTACCCAACCGGACATGGACCATTCGAATCAAATCAAATTTTTATTGCGAGAATTTGACGGATTATATTGTGCATAGAGCATAGCTTCCACATCGACGATATCACGCTCTCCGACCACATCTCGTGGGGTTGTGTAGGAGAGGGCTGGAGCATTACTTTCAATTTTAATTTGTTTTCGCGACTTAATTTCGATCAATCGTGCGTTCCAATCTGATATTGCGAAGTCTAATGGGTCGTGAGCGTAGCTCATCTAGGCTTTTTTGAAACACTACAATAATAAATTGAAACATGGATCGAATAATTTTTATTCATTTTTTTTTAAGACCAGACTTACCTTTGATGGCCGGTTAACGAACCAAAGATCTAGGACGTTTATAATTATGTAAACGAAATAGACGCTAAGCAGACCTACGAAAACAGTAATACAATCAATATTTTTAACTATGTTCTCCGATAACTTACATATGCTATCCGGTAAAATGACAAGCATATCGTCAATTATTAAATACTCTAAGAGCATTACACCCATTATAAAGAATAGCAAGTCACGAACGGTTGCATTCGCATTTAGCATAAACGGGCTGATGTAGCTAACAACACCACCTGAGACCATTAGCACGACAAGCGCGCCCGACACACTATTGGCAAACATAGGTGCATCACTAT
This sequence comes from Leucophenga montana, assembly GCA_035044765.1. Classification (NCBI taxonomy): domain Eukaryota; kingdom Metazoa; phylum Arthropoda; class Insecta; order Diptera; family Drosophilidae; genus Leucophenga; species Leucophenga montana. The sequence goes on along the minus strand of JAWNNQ010000614.1, from coordinate 140,144 downwards.
CCAGACTTGAGAGTAGAGAAAACAAATCGGCAGAACTATTCCCAAATGCAAGAAACGTAACGCCAGCCAAATGTTCGGTCATGTGCAACCTCCTAGCGACAACTTTTAGAACTGGAGCAAAGCTAAAAAATTATAGTACAAGTTAAGATTGGATCATAAGAAGATAAAAATTCATTAACGATTTGCACTTACTATCCGTTTGCAACAATGGCAATAGTTAGCATCAGCTGCGCCATGAGCAAACACATCACAAAGAGCGCCAGAAACTCATGCCACCATGTACTGATCTTTATCGAACAGGCGAGGAAATTGATGTAACTGACGAAATTCATATGGAAACGGCAGTCAGGAGACTTACATATTCACAGCGCAATTGCATATCATTGAAACAATAGCGCTCGGAAAGAGTGGATATAAGGTATACAATATATTCGTAGATTGATGCTCGACTCTCAGGCGCAACTTACACGGTTATAGAACACTTTGAAACACTCGTCCATCTTATTGTCCGGTAACTCTGCGTTGGGCATTGCGATTGTTTTATTGTATGTTTGCGCAAATTTACAAAAAATAAAAATATTAAAATAAAACTTTTATGTGTGTCATATATCCCTTTTATATTTTAAATTCGACTAAAAAAATTAAATCTTAAAAAATAATTGTTTAGATTTAAATTAATTTTTCCATATTGAATTCGTTCTGTCCCACTCCAATTCGAACCCAAATGTAACAGCGTATCATCGCATATTCAACGTCTTTAATAATCAAATAAAAAAAAAACCTCTTGACCAGGAAAACAAAAAAATCATAAGAATACATTAAAAAATCCAACATATGTATGTGATGTGAACGCAATTAGTACACACTTGTATGTTGTTGTGTCCTACACAATTTAAAAAAATTAAAATAAAAGCAATTTAAACAAGAAGAAACAGCTTCGGTGGAACCGAAACCTTAATACGCTTTGCACTTGTTCCTTTGGCTGGTGTTTACTTCAGTGTTGAAAGTTTTAAAGGCATGCTTAGATTTAAAAATTGTTATTTGGCGTAATTTTCTTCTTTTTGAGAGTTTTCTATGGGATATACTTAGCTATGTGTTGTTTATGGTTATAAAAAGTCTGCCTACCAACTTCCAACGCAATATTCGAAAGATTGATGGAATCGGGCTCTGACAAACTCACAGACTGACAGATGGACAGACAGACGGACGGACATAGCTAAGTCGACTGGAGTTTGACTTTGAATTTCGAATTCATATGCAACCTTATGATCTCTCCGATGATTCCTTTAAGGTGTTGCAAATATTGTGACTAAATTATACTAAATTCACACTTTGTATGAAAAGTATAATGAGAATTGGATTCTGCAGGAAAATGAAATAGAGTATGAACAGCCACACAAGGGGAAAACTGTGTCTAGCACTGAAAACAACACTTCTTATGAAGAGAGATCATGGGTTGAACTTTTAATGTGATTCGTAGTGTAATGTGCTTCAGGTTTATAACATAATATGACTAAATCATCTAATGGCCTATTTGAAACCTTCTTTTTGAAAAAGTGCTTCTTTTGCATGTGTAACGTCTTACGTATCTGCTCCTCGGCATTTCATTCTTCAGATGAGTCTGAAAATGTACATTTTTATTAGCATGTAGGTATATATATTATTGGTATGTCACTAAAAATATTTACGGCAATACCACCACAAGTAGCCTGAGAAAGGGGTTAACAGTCCACTTCTCAATCCACGATGTGGTCACTTGGCACTGGCCGAACTATAGAGATGATAGTCTGTTTGTCTATTTAGCTAGAAACAACATTTATAATTCAATCAAAATATAATACTTTAACAAATTTTTTATTAAATGTATTTTAAGAAAATTAAAACTTTAAATTAACTATGAGCACACGTATAAAAAGACCGCACTGAGTGTGTGTTCAATGAGAACTGCCAAAAAACATAGTATTAAATTAACAAGCCAACTCCACTTCAAGGGGTAGCCCCATATAATCCTACCACCCATTTTTAAGTTTTTGTGCGAATTTTTTTTTTAACTTAAGAGCCCATCTCGAAAAACCTGAGCTCAGATCTCTTTGAGACATCAACCATTTTGTGCAATAAATAGCTGCCAGGTACTCCTCGGTGATTGAATAGTTCCGTTGCGCTCTATTATGTTTACGCAACCTAAACGCTATAGGAACTTTGTCATTTTAAGGTGAATTAGAACATCGCCTACGCAAGTATGGATTACATGGCAATACAAAAAAAAAATGTTGATGCTATGTAAGAGCGGTGCAACACATATTCGCTTCCTCAATTCCTCAAAAGCATTCCGAGCCTCTTTCGGCCAATCGAATTTTCGTCTGATTTGAGACAGTCTGTTAGTGGTGACGCCATGGATGCATAGTTTTTGATAAACCTACGGTACCCACCTGTCAAACCGAGAAATCGACGTAGTTGTTTAGAAGTAGGTGATCTGGGAGGGGGAAATCTACCATAGAAGATATTTTTCAGGATCTGTAATGATAGCTCCATTTCCGATCAGATAACCTAAGTATTTGACACCTTTGCAATTGCTATTTTCGACATTTACTGTCAATCCCAACGATTTGATGTGTAAATCCACTTCTCCAAAAACTTGAAGATGGCGCTCGAAACTGTCGAAAATGATAAGTAAATCATCTAAGTAAATGAAAGCTTCACTTCTTAGATGTCGTTGCAACAGTGCAACAACAATTGTAATATTTCAGGTCGTTTTCTTGATTTAGGCTTTGATATATCTATATATAGGATTCTTTCGATAGCACTGCCTGAGGACAATTATCATCCTACTTTTCAGCTCTATAAAGTTCCCTGTTCAGGTGATAAGGACCTTGGGTCTCTCACAATTTAAGTCAATTAAAAAAATATAAAATCGATTCTTTTCAAAAAATTTACGCAAAGTGTTTCCAACGTTGATTATAGTAACTATTCTGTTGCTAGCTGTCTATTTATTGCGATGATGTGCTAGATCCTTTATCTTTTCTTTTTAAATTCTTTATATAACAAGCTAAAATACTTTCTTCCATAAGGTAGTAATCTTGGCCCATTACTTTTTGTAATATTGTTAGTACTCAATCATGCTCATGTATGCTGATGCATAGTCTATTGCAAGTAAATTTGAATTCGTTGAATTCCTTATCTATATATGTCTAAGGGAAATGTATGAAAATTCATTACAGAAATCCGTATACACCATCATTCTTTTTAAATAATCATAGCCTTTGTAGAGAATTTCGTTATTATTATTAATCATTATTAATCATTAATTAATAATACAAACCTATTAAATGCGTCCAACAACACAAACTTAGTCGGCGTAAACATAAAGCAAAAGATGTTTTAGGCTTCATAAAGCGTTGGTTTAAAGAATTTAATGACCCTTACACCACTAAACTTCTTTATACTTCACTTTTTTCCCTCAAAAACTCCAATTGGGCCCCTGATGTTCATCCACCTATGTGGATTTCTTGGAACTAATTGATCTTTCAACCCTGTCCGCTTGACGTTCGATGCACTCTGTTATCATTTTTATAAGATACTTTGTAGTGAAGTTGATTCTCCTTAATTGCTCCAATATTTATTTCTCAATGGCCTCTTACGCTTTACTTATGACAATGTGCATTTAAGGTTGGCACACTGCACAAAAAATTATGCTTACCATGACTCAATTCGGTGTCTCTGATCTATCTACAATATAAAAAACCGATAATACCATTTTACACTATGTGTGAATGGTATAAAAAGCTGCCCTTAACACTGAACTACAATTAATTTGTAATTTCATATTCTTAATAAATTTAGTTTTAAAACATTCTGTGTTCTAATATATACTTACGTGTATTATGGTTAAGCAACTGCTTAGTTTTTATGTAGTTCCAATAAATAAATAAATATAATGAGCAGGTATTAGTTTGCCCACAAGACGTTACAGTGCACAAAAAGCATAACTTTAAAGTCATAAAGTGGGTACCCTGCAACCGTAAAAGCGGTTTTATCACGCGAGGTTGGATCTGGGGGATATGCCAAAAAGATTGTTTAAATTTGAGACTTGTGATATATTTGGCTTTAGGCAACTTACTCAATAACCCATCTATATGGGTAACGGATATGCATCCTTGATCGTAAACTTTTTTACCTTTCAGATATCGAGGCATCTTGCCATGTTTACGCACCAAGCCAACTGATGAAGACCAATTATTGACTGCACTGTTAAGCCGTTTACATAACTATCAACTGAGTTGATACGAATAATTTCTATTTAACAGTCACAAAATTTGACAGTATAAAACAACAGAGTTTTCAAGTACTTAGAATTTTTTTTTAAATTTTTGAACTGTTAATCTTGTGGCAACTCGATATGCTTATCAAATGCCCATGTATGTATGATTTCGGCTTCGGCAAGTATTGTCATCAGCATGTAAATGGAGTACACCATAATACTATAAAGACCAACTGAACGACGAGATTGAAAGTTTAATATGAGGACCCAGAATAGCGTTGTCATCAGACTCATAAGTATGAAGACGAACGCCATTTGACCAAAGTTACCAAGGTATACCTCAAAAGGTTGTCCTTTTCTTTTAACCGATTTGACCAGAAATACAAGACCCATGGCAAACATCAGACCTGCAATAAAAATTTACTAATAACAAAGTTTGCACTTCAATGTGCTCTATATTTATATACTGAAGAATGGACCTCCTATGGCCCCGGCGAATGCCATTTGCTCATAACCGTGCATCGCCATTGCTACATTGATCACCAAATCTCCAACAGAGGAGGCAAAGGCACTAATCGTTGCGCCCATGAAGCCTTCGGAGAATTGCATTATAGTACCGGCCAAGTTCATAAGATTTCCAATTTCCGTTGCACAAATGAAGATGGCAAACAAACAAGCTGTGATGCTAAGTATCGCAAATATCTGGAATATAAAGAACACTGTTAATGTTTTACATATTATAGCGATGATATGGCATAAGTTCTTACAAAATGATAGCGTGGAGGTACATCAGTGCGCGAATGTATAAGTACAGCTATGCAAATGGGAACACAAAGCGGCAGAGGGTAAAGCAGGTAGATCACATCTACTGTAAGATACCACATGATTTGTTTGCCCTTGAGGAAGCCTATAAAATACAATGTAGACAAAGATTATTAAAATAACAATAAAAAACCTTAACTTCGGGTGAACCGAAGCTTTTATATCACCATTCACACGAACTTTCAAATTGAGTACTAAACAGCTATAATAAAAAAAAAATTGAAAACCTTAGAGCCCAAACGAGAATGGTGGGTCTTTATAGGAGCTTTCTCCTGTAACTTGGTGGGACATGACCATTAATATATAGTCCATAAGAAACCACACTTGACTATAATTTTTTTCATACAAAAACAAACAAGGTTGGGTTTGTATTGGCACTACCCCCAAGAGTGGTTAGGGCTCACCTATTGATATATATGTGAGGCATTCGTTCTTCAGAGGATATATAATTTCAATTTAATATCGACGGGTTTGTATGGGGGCTACACCTAAAACTTGGCATGGCTTGTAAACGATACACTATCTGCTTAGGACCAAAATAGGCTTGTATACCAGAATTCAGTCAAATATCTCCAAAATGAATGCATATAATTTTAAATCGTATTGTAAAATGTAGGGGTGGGTTTGTATAGGGGCTACCCCAAAAACCATCGCGTTACACGCCTAATAGCATATTTCTGTGAAGCGACCATCCACAAAAAGCCACCACTGCGATTTTCAAGTTGATATTGACTTAACTGAAGACATTTTTCATACAAATACATAGAAGTGAGAGGCGCGTTTGGATTAGGGCTAGCACAAAGATGGTGGATACGGGCTGTTGTATGTGAGGTGTCCGAGTGAAAGACGCGTGTTGTGCATTGCTTGAGCGTAACTTAACGACTGACTTTATTAATGCGTCCTTTGTGTATCTATAATAATTGGTATATGTGTGTGTGGTATGTGTGAAAGATATGAATGAGAGTATGATTGAACGAGAGTAGGTTAGTACATTTTTAAATTACACATTTATAACATATCTCCTCCTTTAAATTACAATTAAACGTTAGTATTCCTGTGTCTTCTGAAATCAGGAGGACTGAAGCGGTTAACATTGTGGCGCACTCGAGAGCTTCTCCTTATTGGTATTCCTGAACGGCGTTGGTCGAATCTTCTTTGAACATGATGTTGTAGAGGCGAAGAACCCATGTTTGACTCAGCAGTTTGCGGTGAAGATGTTGACTGCTGTTCTTCTGGATGAAGCGATGGTGAAACTGTGGAATGCGTCTCATTTTCGTTTGAGCACCAAAATTGTGGAAGTTCAAGTTTTTCGTTGCTCGAACTTGCCCTAGGCTTTAGTTGGTTTACATGTCGTTTGATATTACCATTTGAAGTGTGTATGACATAGATCATCTTGCCAATATGACGATCAATTATGCCTTCGATCCATTTTTCTCCCTTTGCGTAGTTTCGAGCGTATATTTTTTCTTTTTCAATGTATTTTGAAGTTTGTTGACTATGCTTGGATCTGAGTGGCTTTTCAAAAAGTTGGCTCAAAATCGTACGGACTGGACGACCATGTAGTAGTTCTGCAGGTGTTTTACCTTGTGCATTAGGTGTAAACCTGCAGGATGCGAGGTATTTTATTAAAGCTGTTTCGACTGAATATCCATCCTGAATGATTTTGCTGACTGAAGTTTTGAATGATTGAACAAAACGCTCTGCTAAACCATTCGAAGCTGGATGAAACGGTGCTGTCGTTATGTGAGATATGCCTTGTAGTTTACAAAATTTTCTGAACGTTTCGGAAGTCAGTTGCGGACCATTATCGCTTACTAAAGTTTTTGGATAATCTTCAATTGCGAAGATCGCCGATAGAGCTGCTATAGTAGTATCTGTTGTAGTTGAAGACATTTGTATAACAAATGGGAACTGCGAATATGCATCGACACAGATAAGCCACATTGAGTCAAAAATTGGCCCGGCGAAGTCGATATGACTTCTTTCCCATGCAGATGTAGCTGTTGGCCAATTTTGATATTCCTTGACTGGTGGCGTAAAGAGTGAGGTATGACTATTCGATTCGCATCTGTGTGCAGACATAACATGTTTTCGTAAATAGTTAGTGCAAATCTACGGTTGAAATACGGCATAATGTTTTCATTACTAGGCGGAAGTTTGTCTGGCCAACCATTTAATACATAGAGTTTAATACAAGAGTCCGCAATTTTGTAGACTGACGTCGTTGTCAATGTTATTGCGAATGACGTCTGTGTTGATTGGTGGTAGAAGGTCAGTGATGTTGTGACATGCTTCCTCTTTGTCGAAGTTTTCATCTGTGTCTAAGGCGTGATAATGCATCAGCGTTGCCATGAGCGGTTGTCGCGCGATATTTAATATCAAAGTTGTACGCCATAAGTTTTACTGACCAACGTTGTAACCTATGTGATGTCATCAATGGTAAGTGTTTGCTTGGATTCAAAAAAATAGTTACAAGTGGTTTGTGGTCGGTTATGAGCACGAATTTTCTACCGTATAGATATTGGTGAAATCGTTTCACTCCAAATACTATAGCAAGACCCTCTTTCTCAATTTGACTATACTTGACTTGATGCTTGTCAAGAGTTTTTGATGCAAAAGCGATTGGCTTTTCGGTTCCATCGTGCTGAATATGTGACACTCCTACACCGATACCGAAGGGAGATGCATCGGTGGCAAGAGCTAGTGGTAACTCTTCGTTAAAATGTGCCAATTTTGTTGCATTGATGATGTGTGATTTTAATGATGAGAAAGCTTGTTGCTGCTCGTTGCCCCATTTGAAGGGTACGTTCTTTCTACGTAGTTGATTAAGCGGAGCAGCCAACTGTGAATAGTTGGGAATGAAGTTGCAGTAATAGTTCACTTTTCCCATGAAAGCTTCTAGTTGCTGAAGATTTGTAGAAGGCTTTAATTCTTTTACTGATTGCACGCCAGAATTGTCAGGAAGAACACCTTTCTCACTTATCCGTCGGCTTATGTACTCGATTTCATTTTTTAAGAAAAAACATTTTTACTTGTTTGCATTTAATGCCGTTTTCTTGAAGGAGTTCCAAAATTTGCTGAACACGGCTAAGGTGCTGGTCAACTGTTGATGCTGTTATGATAATATCATCAAGATAGTTACCACAACCTTCGATGCCGTTTAAAAGTTGTTCTAGATAACGCTGAAAAATTGCTGGTGCGCTGGCAGTACCATAAGGTAACCGTTGATACTGAAATAAGCCCAGGGGTGTGTTTACGACCATCAATTGTTTTGAATCTTCAACAAGCTCCATTTGCAAATACGCATCCTTTAAATCGATTTTTGTAAAATGCTTGCCATGACGGATAACATGCAGTAATGATTCTCGCGTTGGTAATGGGTACTGTTCAATGTCAATTTGCGCATTGACAGCCTGTTTAAAGTTCCCACAAATTCGTAATGATCCATCTTGTTTCGGAGCTAGTACAACAGGTTAAGCCCAATTGCTGAACTTAATCGGTTTCCAAATGCCTGCTTCTGTGAGTCGTTCTGCTTCTGCTTTAATTTTGTCCAATTGAGCGAAAAGGTATTTGTCTGCCTTTAAAGAATTTCGGTGTGGCATTAGGTTTCAGAAAAACACTTGCTTTGAAGTTTTTTATCACACCAAGAGCCGGTTCAAACACTTCTTTGTACCTGTAGCACAAATCAGCTATTTGAGGCGCATAATCATCAACCAAATTTGATACTTGTTGAATTTCGAAACCGAATGTTTTGAATAAGTCCAATCCGAAAAGATTATTTGCATTTTCGACATTTGCTACGATTATTACAATTTCTTTTTGTTTCTTTCCGCACTTTGCTTTAGTGTGCAACTCACCCAATATCGGAATTGGCTTTTTCCCGAACGCATGCAAAACTCGATTGCATTTTACTAATTTTGGACTGTTTAATTGTTTGTATGTTTTAGAATTTATCACCGAAACCGTTGCACCAGAGTCCATTTGAAATGTTATTATTTTGTTTAAAAGTTTGACATCAATAATGTTTTTATTTGATTCGATTTTAACGGTTCCTGTCACACTGTGGATATGCACTGTGTCAACTGAATCCATCGTGTTCGCGATGTTGTTTTTGTGTCGATTGTTTTCCCCTTCTCTACTTTTGTTGTAGTTCCTATACAATTTGCCTTTCTTAGTCAAGCAAACGGCAGCTATGTGTCCTTTTTTGCCCTTCTCTACTTTTTTATACTCGTCGCCAGTTGTTGTATTTGAGGTGTCCGAGTGAAAGACGCGTGTTGGGCATTGATTGCGCGTAACTTAACGACTGACTTTATTTTTCATACAAAAACGCAAAAGTGGGTGGTGGGTTTGTATGGGAGGTACACTAAAAAGTGGGGCATCACACCCATTGACGTATATGTGAAGCGTTCGTCTATTAGAAGTAACCATATTGATAAATAAAAAAGTATTTCATATAAAAAGTCAGTAGTGGCGGGCGTTTGTATGGGGGCATGGTGGGTCAATATAAATACTCTATTTGACTGCAATAAAAATAAGTCTAGATGCAACTGGATACCATAAAAAATTGATCCCATAAAATGCGCAGCAACATCCAGACGGACAAACGGACATAGGTAAATCGACTAGTCTCGTCGAATATAACGGGAGATATATGTAGAAGCAGTACAGACACGAGGAGCAACACACGTCGCATGTTGGACGCAAGCATTGCTCATATGGACAATGTAAAAAGAGTTAGATAGTGGAAGCAAGAAGTACAATCGGAGAGTTGTGTTTGAGCGATGAGAGTGAACGGTTCTGCTGCTCATAGAGTGTTTGTAAATTCCTTTCAAGACATTAATCGCGAGTCATTGGCGTCAGCTTGGCTGGACAATAAAATAAACTATACACTCATATTGTTAAATGGTTCAATTACATATTATGATAAATGAACTACATATAAAATAAGCCTACATATACTGGAGTGTTTTAATATCCCACATTGATATCCCACATACATTTAAAGGTTTTTTTTTCACAGATCACGCGAGACTGGTATTACTGTCAACTTATTTTTATTCAGTTCTGTTCAATTCATCATGCAGAGACGCACACCGCCTTTAAATTATTCAGCCTCGTCGACCTCCCGAGCCCACTATTGCCAATGTCATCAGCAAATTTCAGTCTCAGTGTACGTTATTGGATGATACACGACCTAATACACCACATCCAGCCAGTAGTGAGTAAAACATTGTGGCTGTAGCGGATAGTGTGGCTGAAGACCATGACCAATCGATTGAAAGCTGTGCGCAGCATCTTGGCTTTTCGTATCGTATCGAACATCGTGCCGAATTTTACGCCAAGATCTTGGTTGAAAGATTCGTTCAAAATTTATCTCGTTCAAGAATTGAAGCCGCCAGGCTTTAATTAATGCTTTAATTTCAGTCAATGGGCTCTGGAACAGCTCAATAAAGGTCAGCTGTTTTCGCGTCGCATTTTGTTCAGTAATGAGGCACATTTCTGGCTTAATAGATACGTCAATAAAAAAAATTGGGAGAATCGGGTATACTGAACTTCCAAAATAAGGCGAAGGCGACGAAAGGAGTGCAAAACCTTGGACGAAGTCAAAACAACAAAAAAAGGGGATACAGGACACCGATCGATGGAAAAGAGCCAAAGTTTGGCGATGAAAATGAAAGCGAAGACGAAAGGCAACAGTTGATCGGCGTCCTTCACTGGAATCATCAAATGGGGTATTTGATGTGAACAGCGAATAGGGCCGAATCCCTCGAAACCAGTGTAGATGAATTGTGACATCCTTGGCGAAAATTACTATGCAAATCGTCGACTGCGGACTGAGGATGCAAGAAAATTGCGAACCTGAAAAAACCTATTGGCACTGCCAATAGGCGCCGCATTTGCTAAGACACATCTGGTAGTGAATGACTCACAGAGCTGTGAATGCCGAAAAGACACTCCCAAGGGGGAGTCCTATGCCCTCTCCTGTGGGTCATAGAGTCGATAGATGCTTAGATGCATGGAAGAGGGTGGTTATCGCGTCATACTCTATGGCAACAAGTGGCAGATTCCCACAAATACTCTGTGACCTAATGGAAATAGCACTTAAGGATCTTTCTAGCTGATCAGACTCTTCAAGCTTAGGAGTAAACCCAACTAAGACTGAGCTTATATTATTTTAAATAAGGTACAAGATACGCAATATAATCCCTTCCAAATTGAATGGAGTACATATCACATTCGGAAGTAGAATTAAATTTTTGGGCCTAATACTGGATATGAAGCTCCTGTGGAATGATAACATAAAATAAACAGTAAAAAAATTATGTATTAGCGGGGCGTTGCGCACTACACCAACAGAACCGTTAAATTTGATATTACATCTTCTTCCACTCGACCTAATAGGAAGGGAAAATGCCACGATAACGTCCATCAGCCTTCGAGAATGCAGTTCTTCGGATAACGGGACAATGGGGCACTCAACAGTCCTTAAAGGAGTATGAGACCATCCCGAAAGTACAGACTATTGTATACCTATACTGGACTTTAATAAGAATTTCGATGTTCATTAAGACTACCTGATTATTGTAGCGTTTACCAAGCGGAAGTCGGATGAAGTGTCCACCACCTTCTATAAAACTGCTTCGGACTGTCCAAGAGAAGATTCAGGCACCTGGGGGACTACATCCTAAATGACATATCTAAAACATTTTAGCTAGAGGTCAAACATTTAGTGAAATATGTAAGAGTTTCCCAATGGTTGTAAAAGGAAAGGGCTCGAGTCTCAAAGGAGATTCATATGGCATCACAACGGCCCGTGTGCGGCCAAAGTTCTGGGTGGGCGATTGAAAATCAACCTAACCTAACCTATCGGAAAATATTAATTTTAATTTCGAGTGATTTTTTATTCGAGTGGGATTCCGTAAGGTGGGTAGTTATATTATCTTTCTACCGATTAATTGTTTATTTTGATGGGACTTGTCGTTCACATTCGAAATCGATTTGATGGCACATCCAGCTATCACCCTTGGGTTAAAATGGTACAAGAAACAATGGCTCATATATCAAATTTGGATTTATTTTTTAGATTCCAAAAATTACGTAATTTTCCGCGACTCATGAAATAAAAGCATGGGGCTCGTGATGAAGTGGATTGAAAATCATGCCGTATTGAATAGATCAACGTCCAGGTGTGGATCTCATGGATCAGAAAATGGTTGGAAAATGTTCATTCTTCCTTGAAAGTGAAACTGCTTCTCATTTCGTAATTTTTTTTTTTTTAATCTTACGAACGCAATCGCAGATGAAAGACTAAATTCTACTTGCGACTTTTCTACAATTTCTTTGATGTGTACATTGCGTACAACAAAATCACTACGTCGAATAATGATCCACTTTCTATATCTGCATTGGAATCCGCGCGCAGTTGACTACTCAAATGAACGATTTGATCACCAACCACAAGAGACCACCATCAGAAGCTGTAAGGGAGGGACCGAAGAGATTGAAATTTGTGAAGGCCTCTGCTCTGTCAGGTTAGTATCTCTGCAGAAGTGAAACGGGACGTAAGAGATGTATTTTCTGCTCCAAACAAGGTAAAGACTGTTGAACAAATGCCATTTCCGTCTTTTTTAAAGATACGTTTTAGTTCACCAATGGTCGATATTACTTCGAAATTTACCACAAAAAATTAACCAATTATTGATCGAAAGTGTAAAGAAATTCATCAAATCAACTGTTGTGGATAATTTAGTTGCACATTAAATTATTGGAAATAATTAAATTAATATTGGATCGAAAATGGTTTGAACCCAGATCCTCTGGAATGTTAGGCAGCACGCTCGACAGTTGAGCTAAGAAGCTGTTGAATGACGAGTGCTCATACACAAGTGTATTTAAACAATATCAGCTATTATTAATTGGATTCACATTTGGTGTGTAGTTGACCAATTTCAGAATTTAAAAAATACGTAATTGCTTTAATACTTCACGAATGTTAAGAGTGTAAAAGTACTTAAATGAATCTGATGTCTTACTCATGGCAATTCCGGTAGATATCATTGGATTTATGATCAACTGAAAGCAATTGAGTAGCTTTGACCATCCGTGCTTGTGTTCTTCACAGTCAACATGTGGTATGTAGATTATGCAAGCAAATACAATTGGCGATTTGATTATCATAAATATGCGAACTACCCAACCGGATATGGACCATTCGACCATATCAATTGGATTTAGCGAATCGAAAAACTCCCAAATCAAATTTTTATTGCGAGAATTTGACGGATTATATTGTGCATAGAACATAGCTTCCACATCGACGATATCACGCCCTCCGACCACATCTCGTGGGGTTGCGTAGGAGAGGGCTGGAGCATTACTTTCAGTTTTAACCTGTTTTCGCGACTTAATTTCCATTCCACCTTCCTCCATTAGTTTGGTTATTTTATTATCAATCGAGCGTTCCAATCTGATATTGCGACGTCTAATGGGTCGTGAGCGAAACTCATCTAACTGGTTTTGAAATCCTACAACAATAAATTCAAGCAAAGATATGAAGAACTTTTATTCATTATTCTTAAGACTTACCTCTGACGGTCCTGTTAACGAACCATAGATCTAGGACGTTCATAGTTATGTATATGAAATAGACGCTAAGCAGACCTATGAAAACAGAAATTAAATCTACATTTTTAACTAGGCTTTCCAATAACTTACAGATGCTATCCGGCAAACTGACTTGCTTGTCGTCAATTATTACATACTCTAAGAGCATCACACCCATTATAAAGAATAGCAAGTCACGAACGGTTGCATTCGCATTTAGCATAAACGGGCTGATGTAGCTAACAACACCACCTGAGACCATTAGCACGACAAGCGCGCCCGACACACTATTGGCAAACATAGGTGCATCACTATCCAGACTTGAGAGTAGAGAAAACAAATCGGCAGAACTATTCCCAAATGCAAGAAACGTAACGCCAGCCAAATGTTCGGTCATGTGCAACCTCCTAGCGACAACTTTTAGAACTGGAGCAAAGCTAAAAAATTATAGTACAAGTTAAGATTGGACCATAAGAAGATAAAAATTCATTAACGATTTGCACTTACTATCCGTTTGCAACAATGGCAATAGTTAGCATCAACTGAGCCATGAACAAACACATCACAAAGAGCGCCAGAAACTCATGCCACCGTGTACTGATCTTTATCGAACAGGCGAGGAAATTGATGTAACTGACGAAATTCATATGAAAACGGCAGTCACGAGACTTACTCACATATTCACAGCGAAATTCGTAGGGCAATCGCATAGCATTGAAACAGTAGCGCTGAGAAAGATTGGATATAAGGTACACATTCGTAGATTGAAGCTCGACTCTCAGGCTCAACTTACACGATCATAGAGTTCTTTAAAACTCGCGTCCATTTTATTGTCCGGTAACTCTGCGTTGGCCATTGCGATTACTCTAATGTATGTTTACGCAAATTTACACAAATTAGCAATATTAAAAAAAAATATATATATATATATATATATATATATTTGCAGGTTTGTTTTTATGTGTCATACACAAGAATCCCCTTTATATTTTAAATTCAACTAAAAAAAATGAAATATAAATAAAAGGTTTCTTCAGATTTGAAAATTTACTTTAGTTTAAGTAAAACGAAACATTTATGTATTATTTGCTCATCAGCCCAAATGCGGCAATTTTGTTTGTGTGCTTCATCACTGAACAAATTTCGGATCATTATTGAGAAATTTCAGAGTCCATTGACTGAAATTAAAGCGTAAATTTGAGTCCGGCGGCTTCAATTCTTAAACGACTTGGATTTTGTAAGCCTTTAAGCTATGATCCAAGATCCTACAAGAGACCAAGTTGCTGCGCACAGTGTCGAATCGATTGGTCATGGTCTTCAGCCACACTCTCCGATACAGCCACATTTTTCTACTCACTACGAGCTCGAAAAAAAATCCAAAAAACAAAAGTGTAGAAGAGTATAACAGATTTATGACAACGCTGCGTATAGCAGATTTAACAGCCATTAGAATGTCGCATTTGGAAAATAGCTAATTCTGCACAATCTGATATTTGCGATGCTATATCTCAGCTCATGGAATTTTCATACAAAAGCAGAATACATATATCCAAATTTGTCCAATCTCGCAATGTACGTATTATCACTCCAAATATGAGCAACGCAAAGCACATAATTTGGGGTTCTCGTCTTACTACCAGGGGCGAGTACTGCTCAAAGCTATCCAAGAAACGGGCTGTGACTATATATCATCAGGAAAACCGGCATATTGGCCAAGTGACCAAAGTAGAATTCCCGATATAATCGATTTTTGTATCACAAAAAAAATTTTTTCCAACAACATCGTTGTAGAAGTCGGGTATGAACTAAACCCGGATCATTCACCCGTGAATATGCAGCTGTACGAACCTAAGCCACTGGTTGATCAGAAGCCCTTTCTGAAAAATAAATTTACAGATTGGGTGTACTTTCGGAAAGTTCTAGACGAACACTTAGAGACCGTAGTTTGCACCATAACAAATAATATTCAACTTGGAGTATGGAGCAGCACACCCACTTTCAAAGAAGAACTTACCAAAAACCATTTTCCTAAAGATATACGAAAAATGATCGCAGAAAAGCGAAAAATTCTTAGCGCGCTCGCAGCAAACAAGATATCCTCCGGATAAGATAAAGCTTAATTAATTAACAAAAGAGCCGAGTCAACAAATAAAAATATTTAAGAATGAGAAAATCTGTAGTAAAAATCTAACCTCTGTTTCAAGTTGTAGTGCACCAAACTACTCCTTGTGAAAGTCCACACGGAACATAAAAAGACTTACTTTGCAAACTGCACCAGTAAGAATGACAAACAATCAATGGGCAAGAGCAGCTGTGAAAAAGCTAATGCATTCTCGGAATACCTAGCAAAATTTTTTAAAATTGCTGATGACGAGGATAACCTTGATAACCTCGAAGTCGCAAATACAACTCTTCAAGGCAACAGTATAGCATCTACAACCCAAATCGAGATATGGTCTATTTTACACAGTGACCTAAAATTGAAAATGAAAAAGGCTGGGGATTTGATATGATGACAGCTGAGGTATTGCAACAAGTCTCCATTAGAACTATTAAAAAAATAACACAAATTATAAATGCCTCATTACATTTATAGTATGTACCGACCTTGTGAAAAACATTTGAATCTCGTATGATCATATCGGTCAAATTCTCTGTTGCCACTTCTCTCAAAAGTTTTTGAAAAGATACTGGCAAACAGGATACAAGTATTTGTCAAAATTATAGTCTGTTACCAGCGCACCAATTTGGATTCAACGGAACCAGTCAACCATTGACCCAGTGCATAGCATCACCAATTGTATTGAAAAATACTTGGAAAATAAGCAAATATGCTCAGCAGTCTTCCTTGATGTGTGAAATGCCTTTGACTAGGTATGATATGGAGGACTAATACACAAAATCCGTTATCTCTTACCTGCTGACTTCTGTGCAATGATATCCTCATATCTCAACAATCGCTTCTTCACAGTAAAGGAAGGGAAAACATATTCTAAATTACATAAAATTAAGGCAAGTGTTCATCAAGGTAGTATGCTCTACCTCCTATATACCAGCGATTTACCTGTATTTGGAAATACCATAATTGCTTTTGCTGATGACCCAGCACTGCTACCTGTTGGCGAAAGTGAGCAGATAAGCTTCAAGTAGCTACCAGGTGGTCCCAAAAGAAACTGAAATAGCTTAAAAATAGCTGATTTTGGTGGCGCCACCTAAGCTACATGCTTCCCCGTACTCGCCAGATTTGGCTCCGTGTGACTTTTATCTATTTGGACTTCATTTGCCGATGAAAGGACATCGCTATGAGGATATTGAAGCCATCCAAAAGGCGTCGACCGTCATTCCCAAGGATATTCCGAAAAATGACCTAAAACACTCATTCAAAATGCTTATTGACCGTGCAAAATGCTGTATCGAAATGCACAAGGAAACTATTTTGAATAAACAAAAAATCACTTTTGCAAAATATAAAATTTTTTTTGCGACTCACCTGGTATAACTAGGATATATGAATGGACAAAAAAGTGAAAAATTGAACTGAAGCATGCAAAATCCGTGCATGTTAACCTTACCAACAAATCTGAACGATATCTTCCACTATACATTGATGGAATACAAATTCCGTAAAGTTTCAAACATTAAAATGGCTGTTTGGCCGTAAATCAGTATTGTCAACATAGAATGAAATTGCTATTTATAAGCATATTCTGCAACCAGTTTGGGCATAAGGGCTCCAATTGTGGGTTTGCATAAAAAAAAATGCAACATACAAATCATTCAGAATTCAAAATATTATTTTAAAGGCAATGGTCAATGCCCTATGGTATGTTCGAATTAACAACTTACATCGTGACCTCAGCATAAAGAATGTCGAGCACGTTATAAAAAATCAGTCAAGGAAACACCGAAATCCGGCTGCAACAGCATCTAACTGAAGAAGCTTCTTCATAATAAATACATAATAAATACATCAAATAATCTGCATTTATTTTGCTCACATCAATATTGTTCATTAGTAAAAGTAATTTTAAATAATATTGTAAAACATAAACGTGGGGATTTAAATAGGGGTTACACCAAAACATGGACGGTACACGCCCACTAGTAGATGTGTATGAAGCTACCATCTATAATTGCCACAATATCGAATTTCAAGTTGATATTGACGTTTTTTCATACAAATGGATAAAAGTTAGCTGTGGGTTTGTATGGGGACTACCTCAAAAAGTGGGCGGGGCATGCCCATTAGTCTAAGTATGTTAAGCGGCTGTCAATAAAAAGGCACCACATTGAATTTGAAAAATCATTGGAATATTGACTTTAATAAAGAAGTTTTTCATACAAAACACAAAAGTGGGCAGTAGGTTTGTATGGGGGCTACCCCAATAAGTGGACGAGTCCCACGCATTAATGTATATGTGAAGCGTCCGTCCACTATAAGCTACCATATCAATTATTAACTTGATACAATAAAAAAGTTTTCCATATAAAAAGTCAAAAGTAGGCGGTGGATTTGTATGGGGACTATCCCAAAAAGTTAGCGTGGCGAGTCAATCTTGATACTCTATTAAATTGCAATAAAAAGAAGTACATGTGCCATTTTTCAACTGGTGCCCAAAAAATGCGCAACAATCTCCAGTCTCGTCGAGTTGAACAAGAATATATATACTTTATGGTGTCTACGATACCTCCTTCAATGCGTTTTAGACCGTTTGAAATCAGCAGCCTCTTGCTGGGTGAAACTGTTAATTGCATATGTAAACTGATTGTTGACGCCAAGAAGCGTTAGCAACATATAATTTTACTCATGTACGTATTTATATTTATTAATTTATTTATATTTATTGATGCGACAAGATGTTTGGGCGACATCGTTTTTAAGTGAATTACTCCTATTTAATAATAATGAATTTTGAATTTAAATTGTAACGTAGATTAATCTTGAAACTGTTAACCGTCCCTGAACTGGTCCGCATTCTGTCCCTCTTCCTTTAGCTACTTCCATTTTCCCTGGACTTCGGGCACACTTAAATCTACTTCCCATCCGTACTTTTACTCTCGCTAATCCATCGATTAAATTGTAAATTAATATAAAACAAATTTTGCTTTTTATTTAAACAAACTAAAAGTTATACGGTGTGCCAATTCCGCTGCCACAAACCTCTTATGTAAGCATTCCAGCTTCACATAGATTTTTACATATATATATATATATATATATATATATATATATATATATATATATATATATATATATATATATATATATATATATATATATATATATATATATATATATATATCTCTCTCTCTCTCTCTCTCTCTCTCTCTCTCTCTCTCTCTCTCTCTCTCTCTCTCTCTCTCTCTCTCTCTCTCTCTCTCTCTCTCTCTCTCTCTCTCTCTCTCTCTCTCTCTCTCTCTCTCTATATATATATATATATATATATATATATATATATATATATATATATATATATATATATATATATATATATATATATATATATATATATATATATATATATATATATATATATATATATATATATATATATATATATATATATATATATATATATATATATATATATATATATATATATATATATATATATATATATATATATATATATATATATATATATATATATATATATATATATATATATATATATATATATATATATATATATATATATATATATATATATATATATATATATATATATATATATATATATATATATATATATATATATAGAAAAATCTGAAAAATCTGATTCTGTCAACTCTTCCTCCAATTCATACATAAATTATTGTTGCACGCAGAAAACCAACTCATGCTATGATCCGTGCGTCACGAGTCTTATGTCCCGAAGCTCAAGAACCGAGTCAAATTCTGCATCAGAAATTGTAAGACTTGTACCATCTACAAGCAAAAACTACAAACTCAGCTAATGGCAGCTCTACCCCCGAAAGAGCACAACTCTCATTGCTATTCACCATTACAGGTGTCGATTTTGCAGGTCCGTTTTCGATGCGCTCCTCTAACCTGCGAAATGGAGCCGTTATTAAAGGATACGTGTCAGTTTTTGTCTGCTTCGCTACTAAGGCATTTGGAAGCTGTTTCAGCATTAACAACTAACGCTTCATTGCCTTCAGGCCTTCAGGTCTTCCACATAACATTGTTTCCGACAATGGACGAAATTTCGTCGGCGCCAGCGGTGCATTGCGAAAGGATTTTAAGCTCTTTCTTCAGAGTGTCTCATCGCAAGTGGCGCAGAAATTTAGCAGCCAGGGATTTAACTGGGTATTCATACCCCCAAGTGCTCCTCATATGGTGGCCTCTGGGAGGCAGCGGTTAAAAGTTTTAAATCCCATTTCAGAAAAGTGGTTGGCTCACATAAATTTACGTTCGAAGAGTTTTCGACGCTTCTCGCCCGTATTGAAGCGGTTCTAAATTCTCGGCCGATTTCGCCTTTCAGCTTCTTTTTCTGTAGCGTCTAGAGATAATCTCTCTCTTCTGAACTATTGGGAGAAACTCAACTACTTGTACAAGGAATTCAGCCGACGCTGAATACTTGAGTGAACTACATCGCCGCTCAAAATGGAAACATCCCCAACTCGATTTGCGAATGAATGACTTTGTAGTCATCAAAGACGATCAGCTGCCTCCACACGAATAGAAACTTGGCAGAGTTACCCGCACTTTTCCGGGGGTCGATCAACACGTTCGCATCGTCGAATTACGTACTCAGTTTGGTACAATAACACGGCCAATCGCTAAACTAGTTCTGTTACCCTCGGGTAACCTCCCCACAGTGGTTTCTACTCATACTCATTTTTTACTCCACAGAACTGTCAAACAATGCGGTCTCTGCAAGCAGTATAACGCCATCCGGTTTTGCCCCCGATTCGAATGACGGCGTTGCGACGACGACAAACTGCTCGAAGGCTGGGATATTGCAGCAATTGTTTGGCAAAGTCCCACCATGTAGGGGCGTGCATGTCAAAATGTGTGGACTATGCGGAGACCTGCATCATACGATGCTGCATTCAGGCATGTGCACGGCAACAAACCCCCGCTCGCGATCACTTCGCAAACAGGACGATTTGAGGGGACGATTCAAGGTCGCAACAACAAGGTCAGCAGCAACGACGGCTGCCGTAATACTTCGACCAGTAAGCGACGCAGCAACAACAACAACAGTCGGAGCAACCAGCGTCGATATGGGAACAACTCCTGAGGCCGCCAAGACTCGAAGATTGACAAACGTCATAGAGGCATTATTCAAGGCTTATCACTTTCTGTTTCCACTCGGCAAGGCGGGCGTCGTGTTGACGCCAAGAAGCGTTAGCAACATTTAATTTTATTTATATACTAGCTGGTACCGTTGCTGCCTCTCCTTCCCACCCCTCTTCTCCTGTCCCATCCACCCTTTCTCCAACCACCCCACCCCTTAGGCTCACCCATTACTCTTCCACAACCTCTCCTTACTTTTCCACCCCTTTTCCGCTGCCCCCTTCGATCCAATTAACACGTATACAAAATTTCATCACGTAACAAAATTCATTTTCAATGGTTGGTGGCATTTTTTTGAATTCGAATGAATTGAAAAACAAATGAAAATAATATGCGATAATAAGTCGATCGATCGCTTACAATTTTATTTATTTACGAATGAAACACTGACAAAAGAAGAAAAAGTGACTGTCAAACAAATGAACCAAATATTGTTGCTGTACTCTATCGTCATTAGAAAAATCTAAAAAAATATTTTCGGTTTATCGAATCGCCACGAAACTTCACAGGATCATCCACGGGACTATTTTGAATATTGCCACAAAATTTGATCAAAATCAGTTGTGCGGTTTCGGAGTCTATGGGGAATATACATATATACAAACATACATTCATACATACTTCAATTTATTATTTTATTTATATTTATTGATGCGCCAAGATATTTGGGCGACATCGTTTTTTAAGTGAATTACTCCTATTTAATAATAATGAATTTTGAATTCAAATTGTAACGTAGATTAAGTTTGAAACTGTTAACCGTCCTTGCCTGCTTCCCAAGCCTGCTTCGTCGGCTTCCTACTAACATCAGAGTTGCCAATACAAAATTATTTTTTTCTCGAAACATAAATCATAATTTAGTTTTGTGTATTTTCTAAAATTAATAATATTAGAGTAAAATAAGTAATTCAGACACATCACACCAAATATAGGACTTAACAATGTTCTCCAAGTAAATCAGTCTGTAATTTATTTTTGTTATCTACGACAACTCTGCGTAGCACAAAACTCTTTTGTACACTAAAAACTGTTTTCTATGAAATCTCCGAGATTTCTGTGACACCTACGAAATTTCTCTGTGAAATTCAAATCACCATACGGAATTTTGTCTAGAGACTTCTGTGACACCGTCGAAAGCGTGAAATGGTAGAATATAAAAAAAAAGTGTGCAGTTAGCCCCACAAATTTGATACCATTCACACATAGTGTGAAATGGTATTATCAGTTTGTCTGAAAGTTTTAAACGCATTAAAGGAATAAAGTATATATATTCTTGATCAGCTTGACGAGTCGATCTAGCCATGTCCGTCTGTCTGTCTGTCTGTCTGTCTGAATGGTGTTGCGCATTTTCATGGCACCAATTTTTATGCTATTCAGTTGAAAATTAGCACAGTTTAATAGAGTATCAAGATTGACCCGCCCCGCCCATATACAAACTCGCATACAACCCCACCGCCAACCTTTGACTTTAAGTATGAAAAACTTTTTTTTTATTATATTAGCTTAATAATTGGTGTGGTAGCTTCTAATGGACGGACATATACATTAATTGATGGAACCCGCCCACTTTTTGGGGTAGCCTCCATTCAAACCTACTGCCTACATTGTGTTTTTGTAAGAAAAAGATCTTTCTTAAATTGAATATTTGGTTGAAATGCATGTGGTGCCTTTTTATGGACAGCCGTTTAACAAACATAGACTAATGGGCGTGTTCCGCCTACTTTTTGACGTAGTCCCCATACAAAGCCACCGCCCGCTTTTGTGTTTTTGTATGAAAAACTACATTATTAAAGTTAATATTAGGTTGAAATTAGATGTGGTGCTTTTTCATGTATTAAAAACGTCAATATTAACTTGAAATTCGATATGCTGGCATCTTATAGATAGTCTCTTCAGACACATCTATGCACGGATTGACAAGATGACGCAAAGACGTCAGCTCTCCACTCCATATGAGACCTTAGACTAGTGCATCTCCTCATGTGACACCAATTGTGACATCCGTTACATCGCACAGACACAACATTACGATGTATCGGACTGCCATAAACAGAGCTCGCAACGGCAACTGTGTGGTAGTTGTTGCATTTGTGTTAGATGTTGGTACTGAAACTATCATTGGTATCAGAATTACCTAAGCAACATTTAGCAATAAATTGCGCTGTCCAGTCCCTATGAGAGTGGAGGCCCGAAAAATATTTCAGGTTGCACCAGCTGCCACATCTGGAACATTGAACCGAGGTTACATTTCGGAAAATCCTTCTCCCACAAATTGAGCAGATCGAGGGACCAGGTTCCGGGTTCCTCTCAATGCCTGCGCGGCACAGGAGTATTTTCAACAGTTGCTCCGACAAAACTGTTGATCCAAATAAAAAAAATTGTACATATATATACCTGATACAGACACTTGGGCTGAGTTGGACAACTTTGACTGCACAAATCTTCTTGTGCAGATCGGTCCGGGGCGAAAATCCAGTCGTCCTTGGGAACGTTTGCGCACAGTCAGTTTATCTCCTGCTTAACCCAGGGTATTCCAAGCTTATCTTGGGTGGTGCTATTGTCGGTGATGATATGTGTATTCTAGATTATCATTAGCACTTTGTACGGGTACCTTAGCAAAATTTCTGTGTTCGAATCACTTGCCACTCACCAGAGCAAAATGCCATAGATCAGTACAGGTTTTAAAATAGCCTTGTAGAGAAGGATCTTGCTAAGTATTTCTACAATCTGTTTTAATTGTGAACCCAAGTCAGTGCATTTGCCGCAATCTGAAATTAGGCCTCAGTATGGAGACGCAATGTGAGCCGACGGTCTAGAGTCAACCCAATGTATTTGAGAGAAATGCATTATGAGATTGTCACACCATTTAGCTTGATAGGAGGGAAGTTACTACTTCTGAGTTTTTTTTTTGTCGTTAAATAGTTTTGTGAATAATCGCATGTAGGGGTAATTGTTTACACTTCTCTTTGGAAGCATTAGAAAATTATCTAAACGAACAGATAAATCTTTGGGACAAAGTGGTTACTACTGCGCATGACTGGGCTCTACGAAAGCGGAGGCAACATCGAGAGAAAATAAGGATTTAATTTTACTTGTTTTAAAGTAACGAAGCTTTTTACATATATTCAAGTGAAACGGTTAGTCCTCTAAGACGATACTCAATAAAATCACAACAATGACAGCTTTAGCCAATTTTTTGGCTTATGTCGAATCGAACATTTTGCATTTCGCAACTGTGATTGAAATATTCTACTTGTAGTTGGTTATGCCCATTTTTTTAGGATAGTTGCTTTTAACTTTCGATAGGAAAAGAAGTAGGTTCATCGTTCTCGTTCGTTTATTTGTTTGTTTGCTTGGTTGCAGACCTATTTTGATTGAGTAAAATATTACCTACTTACATACAAGTATGAATGTATTTACGTGAGTTGATTTTTTCATTTCTGAGAGGACAGCACTTCAGCCTATATGTTTGACTAGATTTGAAAATGCTGTTCCATACATATATGCGCTACGCCAATTGGATCAATTGTCTGCGTGCCCCTCCAACCATGACCAACCATGCTCTACTCCGCATATGTATGTGTATTTGTTCCTCTGCGGTTTTGCAACCTGACCATGACCTAATAGTACTTGCCATAACATACAATTCATATACTAGTATACAAGCCAATTCCGAACAAAAACTCGAATATACCCACACGTGTTGGTGCATTTCTGTAACAAATGTGTTAACCTCAAATACCTCAAAATCCTGACGTGATGGGACAATTCTGACCCCGGATTCGGATTCTACGCAGCAAATTACTTCGGAAACGAACCTTAGCTTTCCAACAACTAAACTATGTTGACCTGTGCTATCGATAGACTATCGATAGTTATTTGTTTTTTGTATATGTAAGAATAAGTATAAAATATTTACAGCCGTTATCATGACTTGCCTACATCTTTATATGTCATTTTTTTTACACTTTATCCTAGTTCTCGATGTCACGACTGTTATTAAGCCTATAAACGCCTAGTTCGACGAAAGCTTCGCACGTCATCCATAAGCTACCTAATGATAGATAGGAAGGTAAAGAAGCCATCAATTGATTGTCCTACTCGTTGGAGCTCGACCTATATGATGCTGGAGTATCTGCTGGATAAAAAGGTGTATGACTTCTGCGCCAACTTTGCGGTAACAAATACTGAGTTCATTATAGAAAAAAAAGTCTGGGATACTATTAACGAACTTTTTAGAGTTCTCGAACCAGCTAAAATGGCGACAACTAAATTTCAAAGTGAGCAGTTAGTTTTGGGCGACTTTTACGCTTTTTGGCTGCATTGTAAAATTCAAATTGGTAAAAAAGCTAGTGCATTAGCCAATCTTTTAATCTCTGAATTTGAAAAACTTGAGTCTATTCTATTCTAGAAAAGTGCCTTTTTATGTGTCATGTTTTTAGATCCACGATTTAATGTAAAGCTGACTTCTTAACAGGAAAGTATTTGTACACCAGCATTGACAGATTTTTATATTCCAGAGTTGTATCCGTTGCTGAAAAAGTGCAACTACTTGAAGTAAGTAGTAATTCATCTGAAACTGTAGACGAACTCGATGCATGCATGAAGCTTATTATGAATCCTCTTAGGAATCGGCTGGACGCAAAAACTCTAAATGCAATTATGCTATTAAAAAATAGTTTATTTCATAAAATTTAAATAACATGTTATTAATTTGATATATGGTCCTTGGAACGTTGGCAATATTAATTATTATTATTTTTTTTTTTTTGGGAACCGGTATCGGTATACCGAGACTAAAATCCAAGAACCGAATACCGAAATAAATTGGAACCGGTATAGATCCTTATACTGAAACTCGCGTTTCGGTATGTACCGAAACAGGAACCGAAACCGAAATACGAAATAAATTCACTGGTTCCAAAACTAACACATACTCAATTGAAATCAAAATTTTTGTTTGGCTTTACCCGGAAAATTCTGCCAAAAATTCTTAAAAAAGTTCTTGAACAAAATATTTAAGTTCTCTAAGGGATTGAAACACAAAATTAAACAAACACACATATAAACGAATTTACTTACTTTCTTACTTAGGTGGCTCTACAGCCTTCTATTGGTCAAGGCCACGCGTAGTTTAGTGCCCACCAGCGCCAGTCGCTAGTAATCCGGAGCTTCTTCAGGTCATCATACAGCTCGTGGTTCATACGGGTCCTAAACTCGATGCAAAGTCTAAAGGGACCAAATATCATACGAAGAAACTTTCTCTCGAACACTCCTAAAGACGCTGTATCCGTTGATGTCAGGGTCCTTGCTTCTGTGCCATACAGCAGGACCAAGATTATCAGTGTCTTATAGATTTTTATCTTCGTACTTCGAGAGACGGCTCTACTTCCAATTTGCTTACTGAGCTCAAAGTAGCAGCGATTAGCAAGCGTGGTTCTTCACGCGGGACAACATTTTATATCATATTGAAAAGAGAGTTATACCCTGGAGATAGGACAAAGAACACTGAGGTTCCAATCGTTGGGCATGCATTCATCGGACCATATTTTGAATAAGAGTTGGTGCATACGCCTTACCAACTCTTTGCCATCGGTCTTGAATAAATCAGCTGATAGCTGAGAGAGCCATCATCAATTGGTGGTTCTAAAAATGCTTCTCTTTCGGCGGTATTGTTCTCTTCATATCCCTCCAGTAGGTTAGAGCAGTGTCTTTTCCATAGTCTCTCATAGAAACTCTAGGCTTAAAACCTTCGGACATACGCTTGACCTTTTGCTAAAACTTTCGAGCTTCATTTCTATTACAAAACACGTTAA
Source organism: Leucophenga montana (assembly GCA_035044765.1). NCBI lineage: Eukaryota > Metazoa > Arthropoda > Insecta > Diptera > Drosophilidae > Leucophenga > Leucophenga montana. Next base: position 113,341 of record JAWNNQ010000614.1, on the reverse strand, counting down.
CATCCACCAGCTCACGCCATTCTTGTTCCTTTTTTGTGTCTGAAAAGGCATTTCTCCTCTCTCAGTTTCTCACTATATCGCTCTCTTAAAGCTCGCTATGCTCCCAACTGCAGAGTTCGTTTGTAGGCGGCGTCTTTCTCTGCAGTAGATTGGCTACACTGCTCCTTATACCAATGTTTCGTCACAGGCCTGACCTCTTTGGCAGCCGTATCCATGGAGTGGGATATATGTCTCCACTGCTCACTTATGTCTCCGAAGAGGACTGCCGGAACAGTTGGGAGAGACTGATTGAAAAGGCTTCGGCGGTCTGTTGTGATTGCAGCATTCCGACGTCTAGCTTTCGTTGAGTGTTGGGGCTTGCGGAATGCACCATGCTGAGTCTGGTTCGTGCCTTGGCTGCCACAAGGTAGTGGTCCGAGTCGTTGTAGGATGTATGCGGTCCTTCCGTCGATCACAACATGATCAATTTGATTGCGTGAGTTTTTATCGGGACTTCATCAAGAACCCTTTTTCCAACCTATGGCGAAATCAATTTCCATTACTGGAGGAAGCATCGAGAAGGCTAAATTTGTCCGACTGTTGGGCCAAAGATTTCCTTCTTCCCAATTTTGGCGTTGAAATCGCCAAGCACGATTTTTACATCGTTCATGAATTCATCTTTAGCCACATAAAATTCATCTTTAGCCACATCTTCTGCGACTTCTGGCGGGGCGTGTGAACAAATCAGGTTACTGTTTATACGTATCGCAGGCAGGCGCTCGTCTACATGTATGAAACTGGAGAGAAGACCTCGTAGTTTCCTACTAACCACGAAACGGCATCGGCCTTCCGCGCATGGCAACTATAATAGATGTCACAGGATGCTTTTTTTGAGCAGCCCTGTCCTATCCATTGCATTTCTTATATTGCGGTGATGTCATCAACCAGCTGGATATCTGCACCAGCCCTGTGGAGGAACAGGACATTCTATGTGCACATCCGCAAATCATGGACAAATTTTCAAAAAAGCAAGACTTTTAAATGGGTGGACCAATTTTATCGATCTTCTGCTCATGGTGATTTCCTATAAGCCCCAATACCTCTCGGTAATTGTTAGTTTCAACCAATATATATTGGACTCTAGTAAACCGATTCGCAGTTGGTTTGCCATTTGGCAGTAATTATTGCTGTTATTCCCCTGTCACACCATTAGTTTTATCTTGTTCGTACATGTATATGTTCCTTTTATTTGTACTTGTAATTGCTTTCATGTTTGTCTATGTTTGTTTGCTTGGGCATGAATTACAATCACCAAAAATTAATTTTAAGTAAAAATGTGTTAAAACTTTTAATTGGGCAAAACTGTTTCATTTTAGCTGCAGATATTTGTAACTGAGTATAACAATCTAACTATGTGTATAATACAGTCTCAGTAAACAGCCAAAGAGCGACTCGAGCCCAGTCGAGTTCGAATAGTACCCGTAAAGCTATAATATTGTAAATACATAAGTGTATGTCGACAACACTGTAACACAAGCAAACAGCAACAACAGCAAAAGCAACAAAAAATTGTGACAATTCGTAAATACAGCAGGTGCAAAAATCTCTCCAAGAAATTCAATGAAAAATTGTGTAAAATTAAGTAAAGGTATAGAAAAATATGGAAATTATTATTAACATTTATGCTTGTCTGTTTTCGAGTGTAATTCGACTGAAATCACCAATCAGGTGTACCTATATGCAATTATGTATAAACTAAACAACAGGCAAAATCAACTTGAAATGTAATATGGTCACTTCTTATGGACGGATGTGACGAACAATGTGTAAATTCAATTTTCTTTCTTTGCACTGTTTAGTGTTCCTCCCCCTTCTTCATCATACATCAGCACTATTTTAAACGAAAACAAGAAAAAACATTAACTTCGGTTGAACCGTAGCTCTAATACCATTCACACGTAATTTTAGGAGCCTTTCTCATGACTTGCCTATATCTTTATAGCTCATATTTTTCACTCTATATGATAGTTTTCAATATCACGACTGTTAATAAGCCTATAAGCGTATTGCCTAGTTCAACGAGCCAATAAATTTATTCAAAATTTATTTCAAAGATACCTGCCAACTTGATCGATCAAAATCCAAAGCAAAATTAAAAAAACAAAATTGAAATTTTGTATTAATATTTGAAATGCAAACGTGTATATTCATGAACTGTCTTGTATTTTTCTACAGCGGCGGCGCTCACTCTCATCCAATTTTTTCTTCTAATTTATAGTTTTTTTGCGTTTACATTTGTGCAAATGAATGGACTGTCCACCTCATACACATTTTGCGGCTGACAGATAAATAAAGCAAAAATAATAGAATATCAAAAATAACAGACAGAAAAGTGACTGATTTTTGAACGATAACAGACAAAAATCGAATTAGACTGCAGGGTTACTCGAAATGGAAGTTATGACATGCACTACTCAATATTATTCCGCGAATAGCATATCTTGGCAATTCTCTAATGTATTTCTAAGTCATGAAAACGGCTCTAAATCGTATTGTAAAACATAAACGTGGGGTTTAAATAGGGGCTACCCCAAAAAGTGAGTGATACACGCCCACTAGTAGATGTGTATGAAATGACCATCTATAAGACGAAACCATATCGAATTTCAAGTTGTTATTGACGTTTTCCATACAAATGCATAAAAGTGAGCTGTGGCTTTGTATGGGACTACCTCAAAAAGTGGGCGGGACACGCAGTATATGAACCGGTTCTCCACTAAAATGCACCAAATCGAATTTCGAACAGATATTGTTTTCAATAAAAAATTTGGCGGGTCAATCTTGATTCTCTATTAAACTGGAATAAAATAATTGCATGTGCAAAATTTCAACCGGATAACATAAAAATTGGTCCCAAAAAATGCACAGCAACATACAGACGGACTGACGGACATGGCTAGATCGACTCGTCTCGTCGAGCTGATCAAGAATATATAAACTTTATGGGGTCTACGATGCCTCCCTTAATACGTTAGACACTTTCAGACAAACTGATAATAACTCTGGTATGTCACAGAAATCTCTTTTACCAAATCAATTTCGTAGGTTTCACAAAAATCACTTTTAGACGGTTTGAAATCACCAGCCTTTTGCTAGGTGAAATTTTTGGTTGCATATATAAACTCATTAAATCATATGGTAAAACTTTGTGTTACCGCCGCAGTCCAGTAAGATCGCGCGTGCATATAAGTGTATATAAACCGACCAACGAATCTATCACATACTTGATTGCATATACAGAAGCAACGTGTGTGAGTGGGAGCGTCTGTTGGGATTTGCTTATGTTTTCACGCATACGCGTATAAAAAAAGATCGATCGGCCAGGACTATTCAGGTATTTCGCGCGTGAATACGTTTGTATGTGTATCTAACACGCTTTATCACATAATTGATTGCATACATATAAGCAACGTATGTGAGCGTAGCGTCTGTCCGGGAATTGCTTGTGTTTTCACGTATTGCCGCGTACAAACGACGCGCAGAAAAAATAAAGAATCATTACGAATATTTCCTCAGTCGGATAAATTGACGAGCAGCGATTGATAAATATTTCTTTAAAAAAAAAAATACGATTGCAAGTAGTAAGAGTACATTAAAATGAATAACGCCATAGAAAAATGCAATGCGTGTAATTAATTGAGCATTGGCAGTGGCGATCAAAATTGGGTGCAATGTGATACATGTAATCTGTGGTGCCACTTCGAATGCATAAGCCACCACCAATGCGAGAGCAGCGACTGGAATTGTATCCAGTGTCGGCAGCCCACTTCAGAAGACGACATTACCACCGTAACTGCATCAACATCACACACACCACCAGAAGTCGCGCCAAATAAAGGAGGTATTGCGCAGAACACTGGGTTAGTTTCGCAACAGACAGATGCAGCTGATATTCAAATTGGGCGATTGAAAATAACTGAGCGCACCCCGAACAATCTGGATCTTCTAACTCACAAAGATTAATTTTGGCTATGTTGGAAGAAAAACGCGAGGCGGATCAGAGGTACATAAAGCAGAAATACAACTCGATGGCAGAACTAGGTTCAAATGCTGCACCGACGAACTTTGGTCCCACTAACGCTCAATGCTTAACGACTTCATGCTTAACGGCCCGGATTATCTAAATCCTCTTACGAATGTACTAATGGCATTCCGCTTGGGTCGAGTCGCCGTATGCGGTGACATCGGTGAGATGTTTCACCAAATAAACATCCAGGAGTCTGACATGCATGCTCAACGTTTCTTGTGGTACGACAAAGAGACAAAAAGTCCAAGAGTTTTTGTCTTGCGCGCAATGACATTTGGAATATCTTGCGCACCGTGCATCGCTCATTATGTTCGCAACAAGAACGCAAAGGAGCATCAACACCGAAACCCACGTGCGTATGAAGCTATTAGTAAGGTGCACTATGTCGACGATTTCATAGATAGTATGAATAACGAAGCGGAGGCTATCGAAGTGGCTACTGAGGTTCGAGACATTGTATTGGACATTGGTTGTCCAATTCAACGGCAGTTTTACAAAAGCTGCGAGATGACCATTCAATAATACAACTTCCCAATGAACTAGGCGATCCGGAAAAGCTTTGCCTGAAAGCAATTCCAACGCGCTCAAACGTCTCGACTGTCTCAAAGCCAAAATCAATATGTATTGGGACCCATCATCTGATGTCTTTAAATATATTTTCAGATTCGCAAGACTCAAGCGTAACGTTCTGGCTGAAGATATTGTCCCTACAAAGCGCGAAGGCCACTAGGCTTGTTGTCATTTCACACTATTGGTTTGAAAATACTTCTTCAAAATGTGTGGTGTGCTGGAATAGGCTGGGATGACGTATTGGAAGAACCACTGCTAAAGCTATGGCGACAATGGAAATGAGAGACATAGAGATTCCCCGTTACTAATCGCAAATGTTAAATGCAGCTGAACACATTGATCTCCACACATTTGTGGATGCAAGCGAATACTCTTACGCAGCTGCATGTTATCTGCGAGGTCAAAAATGTCAAAATGTAGATGTTACGTTGGTAGCAGGCAAAAGTAAAGTAGCACCGTTGAAGCCGCGTGCGGAGTGGAGTGCGTTTAGCAAAAAAACGTGCTGAACACTCGAGGACTGACAGTTGACGGCTACACCTCTTGGTCGGACTCTAGAACCGTCCTTCACTGGCTAAACATGGATCCACGGACTTTCAAATTCAATCGTGATGCATCGAGTTGGAGAAATTATGGAGACCACCAGCTTTAATCAGTGGCGAGGGGTTCCCACCAAGGTTAACGCAGCGGACACAGCCACGAAGTTTAGTGCTAAACCTAATGTAGAGCAGTGGCTTTACGGGCCGCGTTTTCTGCGACACTCTGAAGACGAGTGGCCAGTATCAAAACCAAACATTCATCCAGGTGAAATTGATTACTCGGAATTACGAAGACACGTACTGGTTATAAAGAAGTTCAAAAACCTTAAGCTATATACTGACTACTTCTCCGACTGGAGGCGTTTGTACAGGGCTGTGACAACATTCTTACTGTACGTGAAAAAGCTGCGCGCTAAGTGCACTAGCCAAAACTGCCTATGAGGCTGACGCCCGAACTAATAAATGCTGCAAAAAACATATTATTTATATGTTGGCGTCAAGCCCAACTGTTCGCGGATCGTTTTTGGAAACGATGGGGCCAGGAATACGCCCCAATCCTCACCAGACGTTCTAAGTGGTACACTAAGAGTACGACGTAGTCATCGTGATTGATGACAATCTTCCCCGGAACTTCTGTAAAATAGATTACATAATATAAGTTGGTCAAATATGTTATGATTATTCAATGCTAATTCCAGCTGCAAATAATGAATGTTATTATTGATGGTCTGTTTGAGTTGCCTTCGCAACTGTATAACAACATTAGCAAGAGCTCTGGTAGACTTCTTGCTCTTGTTTTTGTTACGCTAGTTTTAACATAATTATTAATATGATTCCTCCTTTAAGAATACCTGAAGCTAATCACCATCCAACTTCTCTTAGCTTGAAAATATTTTACAAATAACAATAAATCTCTTCATCTTGTAAGATATTTTAACAAAACTGATATAATAATCACTCACTTTTCAGTACCGATTGGTCTGCTCTTGAGACTATTCAAATATTGAATTGGCAAAGAGTAGGATTTATTCCACTATTATCAATTATTTTGACAAATGCATTCCATACATAACTCTCTCTAGTTCAGGTTGAGTGGTTCCAAACGCTTATATCGGATTTGTTTGCAGACTTTTTCTAAAGAACGTATTGCTGTAGCACTGTAAAACCTACTCTTTCCACATCCATACAACATCACATTTCCATGCAAATTATACTAAAATGTCTTTTATCCATTTAATTCTCTTTCCTACCTGGACCTGATAATATTCCCAGTTGCAAACTAAAACAGTGTTCTAATTATATTTGTTTCCCTTTCTTCATTCTTTTCAATCTATCCATTAGGTTATGCAATTTTCCATCTCTTTGGAAAGAATATTTCATTATTCACTACATAAAAAGGTAACAAGTCTGATATACGAATGCCATTCCAAAATTTTTTGAACAAATCATTACTGACCAATTTCAAACATGGTGTACATCATTAAAAAACAAAACTTCTGCGAAAGTTGTTGAAGTTTTTTAATGTGGTTACTTATAGGGGATGAGGTAATTTGTAGAAGTTCACATTAGTGGGGAAAGTTGTTGATTTTCATTTACACCAGAAAGTATATACTATATTATTGAGCTCAGCTCCACGAGGCGAATCGAACTATCCATCTATATATATATATGTGGTCCCGCCCTTTTTAAAATGGTACCGCTCACTTATCGGATTTAGCTTCAAAACTTTGTTTATTATAGTCAACATCAACTTGAAATTTGATAATGGTGACTTATTATAGACGGAGGCTTCACGAATACATATATATTAATTGACGTGCCCTGCCCTTTTGTAGAGGTAGGCCCCACAAAAACCAACCGACCACTTTTTTGCTTTTTATTGATAATATTTTATTATTTTTCGAACTCACCACATTAAAATTGGAATCCGGCGTCAAATTATCACTAGAGCATTATTTTACTTGACTTGAGAATAGTATTGAAGCTTCGGTTCTACCGAAATTAACGTTTTCTATTGTTACTGATACTCGTAAGTCATATCGAGACATGTTATATGCCACTAAAAAGGGCTTGAAGAGTACATTCAGGAAGGCTATGTCCAAAACTTATTCCTGAATGTACTTGAACTTATCGTCCAAAATTTTTATACTCTTCACACAGAGTATAAATATTATTATAATATAGTCACAAAGTTTGCAATGCTTTAAACAAAACATCGGCGACCCCTTAAAGTGTATATATTCCTGTTCAGCATGATTGCGTTGCTGTCCGCCCTATTCTTTCAATCTTTGAAAAATTGGTTTGAAAGTGGTTGTGGAGCCTTTTTGCAACCTGAAGCAACTAAAGTTAAAAAATTACCTCGATTTTTCCACTAGAAGGTACATCCAAAAATATTTTGTATTTATTTTGTTCATTTTTCTTTATATTGGATAAATTTTACATTTGAGGACTCATTCCAGACTGGTTCAAAAATAGTTCGATCCAAAATTTCTTAAAATTTTAATTTATCTTTCTAATAATTTCATACGCAACAAAATTACACACAACCCTCTATCCCATCCACAACCGTTAAAAAGGCGAAATTCATGCCAAGCATACCAAATTCATGTGCACCCATTCAAATAGTGTAAAGAGTATAAAAGCTTCGGTTCCACCGAAGTTAAAGTTTTTTCTTGTTTGTTTTTAAAATTAATGTATTTATGGTTAATGTCGCTGTAGCTGCTGTTGTCATTAAAGAGGTCGCCAGAACGAAACAAATACAGACCAGTTTCATTATATGAGTATCTATCACAAAGTAGTTTCAATTGTACATAGAGGTATACCTATATCTATTAAACTAAAATTGTTCTAGTTTCAATATTTATTGAACTTAAAGTAGACCCAGAACACAGTTTTCAGGATTGAACTCTACTTGAGCTAATACTCGAACAGTGCATTTATTTCACTTTGGCAAGGAAATACACGAGCTTTAGCGCGCAATAAATAACCAGGAGCCATTTTCGGTTGGACTATCGCAAATTTTCAATTAAACTAAAGGTATGAAGCGATAACGAGCGCAAAAATGTCATTAGCAGCAGCAAAAATTTTCGTTTAAGTATTGCAATCGAAATTTACTTCTCGCAAACGCAAAACTGAACATAAATTAAAAGCGCGACCGGCGAATTTTAGTTCTACTTAATAATATACAAAGCGACACCTACTACAATAGAGATTCGCTTCGATGTGCCATCGGATAATACCCAAGTTGGCAATTTAACAGCGTCATGGCAACAATGATAGTCATACCAATACTCAAATAGACAATTCGATGAACAGTGTTTAGGAAGCTATGAAAGAATTAAGATCAATTAAAATCATTCAGAAAATCTCATAATATTGGAGATTCAAGAAATATCCCAATTATTATTTCTTTTTATTACCTTGATATTTTGCACGATATTTATTTATTCGGACATAAAGTCAAATAGACCTGCTTGAATAAATTGATATATAGTTCATTGTTACGTGTGCTTCATGATGTACCACAGGTGTTCAATGCGAGTTTGTCCCGCGCCAGTCAATTTATGAATGTTCACTTTCGACAAATATTTTTTTATTATTGTATTTCTATTTTTTTTTTTTTGAGCTTATACAATTAATGGTTCATGTTACAACAATGCTAAAAAAAACATTACTTGGGGAGAAGGCGTTTATATATGTTGAAAGTTTAGGTCATTCGTGTATTAAAAGTGCTTTTCAAAATATTGGGTCAGATTATAAAAAAGGATATGTTAGTTGGCACTATCAATCATTCCGAGTTGTCCAATATCATGGATGGGAAAACAAACCCAGGCGGTACTTATAGTGCATTTGTCACTGTAGATTGATACAAAAATACTTCTTTTCAAACCAACTTGGTCCAACTCCTGGAGACGCCGTCGTATCGTTCATTTTTGCACTTCGGTTCCAAATCCTTGTAAGGCGTATCTTTAAAGGACGATCTACCTACAACTGGTTTTGCACGGAGTCGAACTTGTAAACCATTTTGTAGTACATTTTTTAACCGCTACTGTATGTGAAGAGATATATTAGTTTTATTGAAGTTGCACCATGTATGCAAGTGTTCAGAAATGAAAATCTAATAGTATCTTTCAAAAACCGCATCATCATCATCATCAATCAATCAAAAAAAAAAAAAAAAAAATCATTGACATTTTTACACTTTTCAAACATAGTGAGTATTTATTTTGTTGTATCGAACATGTTTAAATTAAAGAAATTAATAATTGTTATTAAATTGGTCAAGTTCATTCGAGACGACTTACGTTCATCCCCCGATCGATGAAAAATTCATTGAACTTTAATTTAATTCTTTCTAATAATTTCATGAGTAACATAATTATCCACAACCCTCTACCCCATCTATAATCGTCTAAAAGACGAAATTCGTGTCAAGTTCATTCGAGACGACTTACGTTCATCCCCCGATCGATGAAAAATTCATTGAACTTTAATTTACCCTCTACCCCATCTATAATCGTCTAAAAGACGAAATTCATGCCAAGCACCAATTTGAATAACTTCACAAATTTCGAGTAAAACACTAACCTTGCCGAGAAAAATGAAAGGTATTAAAGCCTTTTATACCATTCGCACATAGTGTGAATGGCAAGTTTTATAACGCATTAACATCGTAGACCCCGTAAAGTATATATATACTTGATCAGATCGACGAGTCGAGTCGATAAAGAATGTCCGTCTGTCTGTGCGCATTTTCTTTGTATACATTTTTAATATATAAGGCTGATCTCCGGTATACAAACTTATTTTGGTCCTAAGCAGATAGAGTATGTATTTCGATGTGCCACGCCCACTTTTGAGGGTAATCCACATACAAACCCACTTTTTTGTTTTTTGTGTGAAATGCTTTTTTATTAGTGTGTTTAAACTTGAAATTTGATATGGTTAATTCTTGGGAATGTATGCTTCACATATATCAGTGGATGTGACCCGCCCACTTTTAAGGACAGCCCCCATTCAAACTCATGACCCACTTTTCGGTTTTTGTATGAAAAATAAAAAAAAATATAGTCAGGGGTGGTTTCATATGGACAGAAGCTTCAACTTTATATTAATGGGCGTGCGCCTCCCATTTTTAGGAGTAGCTTTAATAAAGTCCCACCATTCACGTATAGGTTCTTAGGTTAACATTTTATTTCAGCTAAGTACGCAATTAGAAAGTTCGTGTGAATGGTATTAAAGCTTCGGCTCGAACGAAGTTTTGTTCAAAAACATCCATACCCACCAGTCATACAAGTGAACTAGAAACACTTTAACACCTTTTCCTATTTTTAACGTATCGACTTGAGAATCGTTACATGACACACTTGCAACAATTAAAAAAAAATTCAAGTAGTGGCTAAGCGAGTTATTTATGTTAGGGGCAGCCCCATACCGCCACGATGTTTGAATTTTTACTAAGACAATGTCGGGACTATATTTTTAGAACCAACTGTATTTAATCCGATATATCGAGATTTGTATACTCATTATGCGCTCTTTGGTATGGTCTTCAGCTCTTCCAGCGATGCGGTCATTATATCCTCAATCGTGTCCAAACGCCGTCCTTTTATGATTCTTTCAGTTTTGGGAACAGGAAAAAGTCGCAGGGGTAAATACAGCGGCAAATGCATGACTACGGTATTGCTTTTAGCCAGAAAATCACAAGCAAGTAATGATGTGTGAGCTGGTGTATTATCGTGATGCAAAAGCCATTAATTGTTTTGCCATAAGTCCTTGCGTTTTCTTCGTATTGCTTCACACAAACGGCACATAATATCAAGGTAATACTCGTATTCCTTATTGACCGTACGACGTTCTGGCAAGAACCTTCGAAGAAACCATTTGGCCGAACTTGGCGTGCTTTTTTCGGTCTTAGCTCTTCCGGCCGCTTTAATTGAGATGACTGGGCTTTGGTTTCGATGTCATAACCACCCATGTTTCGTCACTAGCTATGACTCTTTTAAGCAATTCATTCAACAGTTCCTGTTTTTGCAATTTCGAAAAAATTTCGAAAACATCTGAAAAACTGCATGGCATGAGCCATTGATATACCGACATCCTCATCAACTTCTCTTATAGTGATTCGACGATTCTTCATAATAATTTTCTTCATTAAATTTTCTAACTCTATATGTATGGTATCAGCTAAAAAAAAAAAAATGAGAACCGAAACTGTATCGGTACAAATGTGTTTTGGTTCCGGTACGGTTTTTTAATTTTTTTTATTTCGGTAAAGCTTCCGGTGTTAAAAAAATTAGAATTTTAGTTCTGGTTCCGGTTTCTGTTCTCAATATGAATCGGTTAATTTCTGTTATGGCCTGGTCACACGGTTTTATATTTTAGTGTCAGATTGCTATGAAAGTCGCGCGACCTCGTGTGACCATGAAAAAAATATGTCTCGTCAGGAATTTCGCGCGACATTTTTGGAAACAGCTCCGAAAATGACACGGAAATCTTACACGAAATATATCGTGTAAGATTTCCGTGTCATTTTGTTAACAGTGTTGCGAAGTAGTGATCAGTGTTTTTAAACACGCAAAAAGTAAACATCAGCTGTTTAACTTCTTTATCTGCACTTGGTGGTCGCAGCAACCATTTCCGACACCAAATGCACGTACACGACTCATATTTTCACTTCACCTTTTTGCTTTTTTATTTGAATGTTTTTCATTAGCTGCATAAATTGCTAATATAGCATAAATTTTCAGGGTTTTATCACTAAGTAGAGAATTAATGGAGAACTCATCTCATATAAAGACTATGTCACTTCAAATTGCTTCTGCGACAGGTCCCATGCTCTCACAATTATGAAAGAAAGAGAGCAATTGCTGACTCAACGAGCCTTGCTGGTCCCAGAGAGTCGCGTGTGTTCGGATTTGTATTCGTTACATGTTTGTTTATTTATTTTCTGTACATGCGCTGGTCGGTCGCAAGCGCATTTTGTTTTCCTTTCTTTAACAAGTGACAAGTGTATGTATGTATGTATGTATGTATTTAACAGGCTTTTTTGGATATTTATTTAATTATTAGCATCAGCGACTGGAAATAATGATAATAATAATAATTCAATATTTAATTACAAAATCATTATGGAATGGTGCACTTTCTTTCTGGGAGACCAAATGGACCTAGATCCAATATTTATATTTATTGAAATAAAAGCAATTATATTTATTTTTGATTTTTAAGAGTCCAAAATAAAAATCAGACAACGATTTTTAAATTAATAGATTTTTTTTTTACTTGGACTTTGATTTCACTTTCATAATATACCAATAATCATTGGTTAATCATAAGACATGAATTTTCGACAAAGCTAATTTATTCCTGCACAAAAGAAATGCTTTTAAAAGGTATGGCTTTCTGACAAGTTCTTTGATCATATATGTACATATGTATGTACATACATTTGCTTACATTGAGCAGGATATTATTAGAATAATGAAATTCAAAGTCGCCGCTCGAATTCGCTTCCGATTCAATATGTTCAATCGGTACCCAGGAAACACCACGAGGAGGCCATCACAATTGTAATGGGGTCATAAATTAATATGACCTTCGTTACTATTCTTCGTTATTAAAATCAGAACAAACTCATTGAGCAGGTGATTTCTGTGTCCGTAACAAGGATCGGACTGTGAAAACCAGTCTACGTATATATCTAATTTGGTTGTGGCGATTATACATGTTTGAACTATTTTCTTTTTTAAATTTTGTATATGAGGCTTTTTGTCGAAAAATCGTTTTAAAATATCAAAATGTATTTTTATTAAAGTAAAGAATTTATCTGAAAGTGCTTTCAGTTTTAAATTACGTAGCCAAAATATTTATTGAGTATTAAATACACAGAAGAACACTGTACTTCATCAGACTGTTTCATCAGAACACATATTTCGCAGTCATGCTTCTGCAACAATTTATACAGTAGATACCCTGCAAAATATCGCAATGCATTTTCATTAAAAGTATCTTGAAAATTTAAATTTGTTGCTTCTGAAGGCAGTTGTAATTCTGATTCCTCGTCAGAGAAAATTGAATCATTATCATCTAAAGACTTAGAAAACTCTTTAGATGTCGATTTTTTTGAGCCACAGTCTTTTATAATGTTAATCAACATAGTATCTTCACCAGGTGCACAGTTCCCAGATACTGTAGTTGACGTTAAAATTTTCATTGACAACATTTTAGACATAATTATATTAAATTCAAACATTGTCGGATTATTATTTGTAGTTTTGAAGTTGCAACAAAAAAAACATCAGACCTTTCACTCCAAATACTTTCAGCCAAGGAACGAATGGATGAAATGGTTAGAATCATTCCATTAATGCAGTATACTTCGTGTGGATATATTAATTCCTGAAAGTATATTCTCATTTCCAATAGAGTTGTGTGGACAACATTGTTTCGTTGTAATGCACACCTATATGGATTTTTATCGAATAAACATGACTAGGCAGTCAAATAGTCTGTTTATTTTTTCAATAAATGTAGCCGTAGCTTCAGCCCTTTCCTTACAATGAAGAAATCCTCCAGAATTGATCATTGTTCGCAGTGCTGCATTGTATGGTTAGTGGTTTTATCCATTTTAGACTAGTGTTGTAAATGCGATTCTGCTGCCACTGGTTAACATTGCAAGTAGCTGTCAAACTTCTAGCGCCTCGTTTGACCACAAAGTAATATTTTTATGTGATATTTTGATAGTCAGATAACATGACACGAAAATATAAGACCGTGTGACCAGGCCAGTAACGGTTCCTGATCTGATTTTATACCCTGGAACCTTCCATCTATAACAAGTCCACATGGTATTTCAAGTTAATAATGACTATAATAAAAATAGTTTTCAAGCTAAATTCGAAAAGTGGGAGATAGATTTATATAAGGGATACCCTTTAAAATGCGCGGGCTGCACCCAGTAATATATGCAGGATTTTTTCCCACGATTTTTTGGGCACGCCCATTAATATATAGTTGTGAAGCTTCCGTCCATAAGAAACCACCATTGACTATTCATTAAAACGCTTTTCTTGTTTTATAATTGCAGTTTGAACCACCTTCTTATAAAAAGACTCTTCACATATATATGAATGGGTGTGATCCCCTGCTTTTTGGTTTAGCCCCTATACAAACCACACGCCCACTTATGCCTTTTTGTAAGCAAAACGTTTTTATTGCAGTCAATGTCTACGTGAAATATGATAGGACGGCTTCTTATGGAAGGATACTTGACTTAAATATCACTTTTAGGGGTATCCCCCATACGAACTAACCACCCAATTTTTGAATTTTGTATGAAACTTTTACATTACAGTAAATATTGTTATGTATTGTTTTGTGATCTATAGTCGAAAAGCCTTATCTAAGCCCTGCATAATTTTCAGTGAGGAGCCTATTTCTGTTGAACTATAGTGTTAACCGGTTCAGTATTACTGCCGTAAACATTTTTGTAACTGCGCTTTGGCATGACATGCTACTATATTTTCCCGCGTTGTGTGAATCACCTATCATAAACAAAGGACTTATTATGCTCTTTTTAGAACTTAGAACTGTCTGAAATGTATTGTGCAGCAAAAATATTGATAATCGATCTTCTCCACGAGACTTATTAAGTTTGTCGTAACAAATTGCTCTGTGTACTTCTGATTTTGAAATTTGGATATCAAGTTCCTCAACCCCAGTATGTGGGGGAGCAAGCATGTAGCTTATACGTACGAGTATATTTAAGTCGTTTTGGGACATTGTTAATTTGGCCTTAAATTTAAATTTTTTTAATCTTAAATTTGATTTTACGAGTATTTATGAAACTATAAATTGCATAGTATTTTGAATAAATACTCATACATTTTTTTTTTTGGTAAAAATTTACTTTACAAATACTCAAGAGAACTATTTGTAATTAAAATTGATATTAATATTAAGCACACATTTGTATTTGCCAATTGTCAAAGCAATTTATAGTCATAGTAGTACAATAATGCGAACTGTACGCTATTAAAGGTTGCACAAGGATTATATTTTTTTGTATTGTCAAAAACAGGCATTCGGCCGGCCATTCAGATAATAACCAATTTGCATAACAAATTGAACGGCCCAACTGACTTTTCTGCGTATGACCTATGTCAGACGACACAATTATGTACTGATTATTGAAAATAACGCATATGCACTGAAGTTCACAACACTATATCCGTATAAATGTTACCGTGATGTAGCTATGACTTTGTCCGGATACTGTTTGCTCTTACTATCTACATTTTACTCCAATCATTAGATTTTAGACAGAAACTATGTTAGCCTGAAAATATTTGTGCAAGTAAAATATAGTTCAGCTGGCTATTTTGTAATATTGCCATGCGTATCGCTGTGCCTGTGTGACGCTCTACTCTGCAATAATTACATATTTTTCAAAATGTGATTTGTGCTCAATATCGTCGCGACAACGCAACGCAGGCTAAGTAAATTTGTTCCTACCTTGTTAATTAACATGCAACATGATAATGTGCGCATTTAGAGGATTTGTTACATAATTAGCATATGTCAATAGTTTATAATTGCAGCCAAGCGAACGTGTTTATGTGAATAAAATGGTTCTGGTATAAGTTGATATGTTTACAATAATCAATGTAGATATATGCGTAAAATGTTGCTGGCTGACATTCTAAGGAAAAGTGCTAGCTTCGGGTGAAACCAAAGCTAAAATATTCTTCATACTTACCCTTTTTACGAGTATACCATTCACACATAATATGAAATGGTATTATCAGTTTGTCTGAAAGTTTTTATCGGATTAAAGGAGCCATCGAAAGTATAAAATATAAAGTATATATTGTACATATATTCTTGATCAGGTCGACAAGACAAGTCGATCTAGCTATGTCCGTCTGTCCTCTGGACATTGTTGCGCATTTTTTAAGATATCCAGTCGAAAATCCGCACCTAGAATATCCATATTGACATGCCACGCCCACTTTTTGGGGTAGCGCCCATACAAAAAACCCTACTTCCCACTTTTGACTTTTTGACACGGTAGCACCTTATAGACGCCTTCCATACATATCAATAGGTGTCATCCCCTCACTTTTTGAGGTAACCACCATATAAACCACGCACGTATTATTCCATTTTTGTAGTAAAACATTTGTGTTACAGTCGATATCAACTGAAAAAAGGGAAGTGTTCTGCCCACTTTTATGGGTAGCCCCATACAAACTCATCGTTCATTTTTGCGTTTTTGTACAATATGACAAATTATTTCTTACACCCAATGTCAACTTTAAATTTGGTATGTTTGCTTCTTATGGACTTCAGATCTATATAAAATAGGCAAGTGCAAATCGTTCACACCCTTTTTAATCCGTTTAAACCCAAAATATTCGCTTGAATCTTTTTTTTTTTACAGGTTGTGAAGAGGAGTATGGACGAATGTAAGTTTTTTCTAAAGTTTTCCGGCTAAGGTAAGTAAAAACCAGGTAACGACCTCGCCCAAGCACAATGACTTGAGTTCTCTCCCTCTCTCAGTTCTCTCAATTTGAAATAAGCAACATACGGACTTGCCAACATATTGGACAACATTAGTTTAGAGCACACTATGTTTGGCGCATCATGTTGGTCATATTTAACGTTCTCAGCATTATCAAATGACCCTGAACTGTTTTGTATTGAATTTCAACCAAAGAGCAAACACTAGTATATATAAATGTGATCCTCCTTTTTTAAGACAGACAAACTTCAGT
This sequence comes from Leucophenga montana, assembly GCA_035044765.1. Taxonomy (NCBI): domain Eukaryota; kingdom Metazoa; phylum Arthropoda; class Insecta; order Diptera; family Drosophilidae; genus Leucophenga; species Leucophenga montana. Next base: position 96,392 of record JAWNNQ010000614.1, on the reverse strand, counting down.
TAGGTTGTGCTATTCTATTCAACTGCATATGAAATAAGAAAAAACGTTAACTTCGATTGAAGTCCACTAGAAGCTTCCATAAAAATTATTAAGTTGATATTGACTTCAATAAAAAAATTTGTATGGGGTCTACCCCAAAAAATGGGCGTGGGGTTAATCCTGATACCCTATTAAACTGCAATAAAAAGAAGTATATGTGCTAATTTTAACGTAGATAGCATACAGACAGACATACGGACAGACAGACGGACATGGCTAGATCGACTCGTCACGTCGAGCTGATCAAGAATATATATACTTTATGGGGTGTACGATGTCTCCTTTAATGCGACAAACTCATAATATCATTTCACACAATTTGCGAGTGGTGCAACAAATGTACAACTTCCAAGTGGTTTCGAAGATTCTTTGGTAGAGGATCTTTGACCGACGAGACAAATGTGGCCCTGACGAAGATTCACGATTGAGGTAAGAAATGATTGCTGAGGAACTGGGAATAAATCGTAACAGGTGATGATGATAAGTACGACCCGGAAACAAAACTACAGTCCATGAAAGAAAACAGAACAAATCAATTAAATAAAGGTGATTTCAACGTCAAAATTGGAAAGAAATTAATATTTGGTACAACAGTCGGAAAATTTTGCTTTTATGACACTACCTCCAGCAATAGAGAGAGGCTAATCATCCTCCGCAGGTAGCAACGTAATAATCCGTAGCACCAGATATCCATACCTTAGCATCCACAAGGCTATTTGGCTCAGTCCCGATCAGCACATGTAATCAAATTGAGCGTAATATGCAAATAATACGAGGTCCAAAAACATCTACTCGGATTACTACCTTGACGAGGCAGGTACGAGCTATGCTCAGCATGCACCATGCACATTCCAACACTTAAGAAAAGGTTGACTCACAACAGACCAAGGACGCCTTTCTGAAGATATAGGTCAGCAGTGGAGACACCTCCCACTCGAATGGATGGTTGCCTTAGAGATCATTAGATGCAACAGACTTTTAAGGAAATTTTTCGTTAATGCAAGATATGAATGCGTACCCAACAACTGGAATATCAGTGTTCTTAATTGGACATAAAATTCCGACTCGCGTACTGTGTAAACTGCTGGAGCCATACACGGATGCACTGATAGGACAATATCCGTGTGCCTTCAGGCCAAAGAGGTCTACCAAAGACCAAATTTTTACTCTACAATACAATAAACATAAAACCACCTATTTGTCGATTATAAGCTCGCATTCGACACGCTGTAGGGCATCTCGGAGATTAAGAAACAGTCACGTCTCATAGGCTTAGCGGTAAACGAGGATACCATTGCAGGAGGTAGCTTCGTGAAAGTTAAATGTTCCAACTGTTGGGCCGAAGATTCCTCCCTTCGCCAAGCACGATTGCAGAAAACATCACAATGATTTGAAAGCCGGCCCCGATATCCGGAACACAATTTCAAATACAAACGGCATAAAATAAGCCAAATGTTTACTCATTTAGTGAAACACGGTGGTCGGAAAAACATGCAAGCATTTCAAAAATTATGCATTGAAATAGTTGTTAAATTGCTAATATTAAGCTTAGAAGGAATTGCTTTCACAAGAAAGGAAGCATATCAGCTATATAGCATTAGAAACATAGAACACTGGAAATCCATACAGTTTTGCCAACCACGTGTCATACGTGTATGTCTTTGCATTATTTCAAGGTACTTCGCTGTGCTTGAACTAGTAGCCTTCGGAGGTTACAAGGCGCTACAGTGACTCTCGAGAATAGCATTTTTTGCTTTTTATACCATTCACACATTTAGAACAAGTTTAATAATATACATCTCAAAGGTTTTCAACCTTTCATTTTCGTAAATAGTAGGGGTTAATGATATAGTTGTCGAGAAAATTCAGTATACATTTAGACGAGACATTATTTATTTTTATATTATACACAGCAAAAATGGGAAGGATTAGGATATAGAGTACACACACTGAAAGTTTATATAAAGCTGTTTGTACCAATCTGCTTTTTACAATGATAAATGGCGTAAAAGTCGCTCAAAACTAACTGCTTACTTTGAAGTTTAGTCGTTGCAATTTTAGATGGTTCGAGAATGCTTACAATTTCATCTATACTATCCCAGATTTTTCAATCTATAAAAAATTCTGTATTTGCTACCGTAAAGTTGGCGCAAAAGTCATACACGTTCTTCTGCAGCAGATACTCCAGCATCATATAGGTCGAGCTCCAACGAGTAGGACAATCATTGGTGGCTTCGTTAACTTCTTATCTAGCATTACACAACTTATGGACGAAGCCGACCGTCCGTCTATCCGACTGTGTGTTGTTGCTCATTTTTGGGGACCAATTTTTATGCTATGCAGTTAAAAATTGGCAGTACTCTTCTTTTTATTACAGTATAATAGAGTATCAAGATTGAGCCGCCATGCCCACTTTAGACTTTTTGTATGAAAAACTTTTTTATCGTTGTCAATATCAACTATATAATTGATGTAATAAATAATAAAAAACGCACGCTTTACATGTACATTAACGGGTGAGACCCGCCCACTTTTTGGGGAGCCCCTATACAAAATTACTGTTCACTTTTGTGTTTTGTATGAAAAACTTCTTTATTAAAGTCAATAATAGGCTGAAATGCAATGTGGACCCCTTTCGTCTCCCGCCCACTTCTGTGTTGTTGTATGAAAAGCTTATTTCAATATTATCAATATCAGCTCGATCTTCGATTTGGTGGATAGCCACTTCATATACATATACAAATGAGAGTGTCGCGCCCTCTTTTTGAGGTAGTTCCATATGGTGACAATTTATAGATAGTCGCTACATACACATATATTAGTTGGCGTGCACCGCCCACTTTTTGGGGTAGCCCCATTTAAACCCCCACGTTGATGTTTTATAATTCGATTTAAAATTTCGGGTGAATAGTATTAGTGCTTCGGTTCTTGTTTTTGTTTTGCTTTTAACATTATGCATAAGTACACTATAGATAAGTAAATATTTTTCTTTGGAAAAAATAAGTGAGAACGGAAACTACAACGGTATAATTGTTTTGATTCCGATACGGTGTAGCATATAACGTATAAGGATATCTTACGTAGATAAAGCGCTGTTGTTCAAGATCCAGATTTGCAAAGCACGCAGCTTGTATCCAGATCTGTCTCGTCGGCAATTGGGGTGGATTACAAAGAAAATATGCAACTGGTCTATGCTCCTTGGCTACACATTAATTATTTTTAAAATTCTGCGTGCATGTATAGAAGAAGAAAAAAGAGGTGGCGGCGCTAAGATGGAGTTGCAGCGTATTTAGCCCACCCAACCATAATCACTAATTCCATTCGAAAATATATTTAACAATGATCGCTCAAAAATTAGGGACCGCTTAACTCATATCAACTTCGTCTACATTGAAATCGGGCTCGAAAAGCATTTAAGCTAATACAAAAGACGGCATCTTAAATTCAATAACAAATTTCATTTTTAATTATAAAAAAACTTAAAATTGAAAAAGAAATTATAAACGAACGACTAACATTAATAAATTATTCCAGTAAGTAAAATATACACATCGATATTAACTAAAAATAATAAAAATTAATCTAATTTAAAAAATAAGTGCAGCAGGTATAAAGGCTATAATGTTTCAGTAAATGTTTATCCGAATCTAAATATAACTTTAGGATAATAAAATAAATATATATCAATTGCATGTTTTGTATATACATAGGTAAAAATAATAAGATTAATCATGTGTAAAGAAAATTAAAATTAAGTTCAAAACTGCAATATAAATTAATAATATAATTAATTAAATAAATACAAAATTTACGCGGAAATAAAATTAATGAACAAAAAACTTATGTACCCGATCATTACTGTGTAGGGTGCATTGATCATATTTGGAAAGATAAAAAAAATGAAGCAAATAATTATCGCCAACTTAAGAGCAGCGCTTTCGGTATAAATGGGAAGAGAATAGAAATTATTGAATCTTCTGCACACTAACAGAAAAATTTTATATAAAGAGAAAAAAAAATTATGTTTTAACGTAGATAAATTACATAATTAAGCGCGAATAATACAATAAGCTAGAAAAATTCTCTTTGACACTCTTATTTCATTTCATTCTCTTTTTATATTTTCAATTGCATGAATATTAAAATAAAAAAAAAAATAAAAAAAACTCACTCAATATATGTATATGAATATATATATTTTTATGAAATTTAGTGACAAAATTTAACTTAAGAAAAATTTAGTATTAATGCAATTTATAAAATTTCTTCTAATTTCTTTTCACTTTTTCATTGAAACATTCCATTTTTCGGTATAACTATTATTATTTAGTTATTTTAATAGTTTTTTCTTCCATTTTACAAAACTGATGCATTATACCTTTGACCTTTGCATATAAATAAATCGACGATGAGCAATTTTAAAGACACATTTTGGGGTTAGACATATCAATACCTCTATAAAGATATTAACTTGATTTTTGGCATATTTTGCAGGAATATACATTTTTCGCAGCACTTTTAGATTTTTAATTAATTAATATGTTCACACGTTGGTTTAATAGAATTTTCTGCAGCAGACGTTTGGACTGCGAGGTGTAGGCGCGAACTGATTTCGCTCAGCTTCGGCTCCCAAGGCAAGACCCGCATTTTTCAGGTAAAACCGCCTCTGATATAAATTTCTCTAAGCAGAGATTACCAACAACATAAGGTTGCGCCTTCGCTATAGGCATTATGCATAAAACACTTAGAAATAAGTATTTAGCATTTAGCATTAAATTACAATGACTAGATTGAGAATAAATATAATTACACAACTTACGCTTCGTTTGATTTGGCGTATGTTTGTTTGTTTGCAATGCAATCGCTAAACCGGCGTCTAATAAAAATGAGACATGTATGCGCTGTGGCGGCACGGCGAAGTTAATCAATTGAAAAGCTATGTAAGAAAATTTATGTTGTAAATGATCGAACTTTACTTGCAATTAATTTAAAAATTTATTTGAAAATTTTAATTTAATTTAGTACTTACAAAAAAATTTTCACACTGTGAAGCTTCGTCAATTAATCAAAAAATATTTTACGTAAGCGCTTAAGAGGTGAATTTTTCGTAAATACCAAATATTTTTGGTTGTTGTTTTTTATACCCTCCACCCATAAGTATGTTAAGTTTGTGTATGTAACAGCCAGAAGGACAAGTGGCTGATATATATTCTTCATATATATATATATTCTTCATATAGACATGGCCGTCTGTTCGTCCAACTGTCTGTTTGAACGAACTGATCTCGAAGACTATAATAAATAGAGTCCAAACTTGGCTTCTATTTTAAAAATTCGTTTGGTTTTGTTGTTACCAAAATTGGTATTTTACGTAAATCATAGTTAAATATACCGCATAGGTCCGAATTCTATATAGGACCAGATCGAACCACTTAAAGGGGAAGCCCGATACATTCCTGCCCCACGTTTTTGAGTTTTTGTAAGAAATTTGTTCATCAATTCTAATAAAATATCCTGCATATGTCCAGATCGAGCCACTAAAGAATATAAAGTATGGTTCATACAAGGAGCCTTAAACAAGGTACAGGGTATCTGGCTGGAGCCATACACGGATGCACTGATAGGCCAATATCAGTGTGGCTTTCGACCAAAGAGGTCGACCAGCGATCAAATATCCCAGCAAATATCGTTCGTCTTTGCATGATGACGCTATCATATACCTAAAGCGTCGTCAGAATAGGAAAGAACCTCTCCAAGCCCTTTTGGGTGATGCTTTATCGTGCGACTTTTTTAATCTCGGTCGGGCACGATCTTCCATAAAGAAGTGATGCTACTGGCATAGCGGTGAACGAGGACAAGACGAAGTACTTGGTGTCCACTCGCGTCTCTTGGACGGTCTGTGAGTATGGAGAATTTCAACTTCAAGGTTATAGAAAATTTATTCTATCTGGGAACCAAAAATATCAGCGCCAACAACGTCAGCCGAGAGATCAGACGAAGAATCACGCTTGCTAATCGCTGCTACTTTGGGTCCTGCTGTATTACGCACTAGCATGGACCCAGACATCAACGGATACAGCGTCTTTAGGAGTGTTCGAGAGAAAGATTCTTCGAAGGATTTTTGGTCCCCTTAGAGTTGGCGTCGAGTTTAGGACCCGTATGAACCACGAGCTGTATGAGCTGTATGATGAGGTTGACAGTGGGCTGGTCACCTCATCCTGATGAACCCCGAAGCTCCCTCACTAAAGGTTTACGACTGAAACCTGAACTTGATTGCTTAAGATGGCAAGATCAGGTATATGATGACCTGAAGAAGCTTCTAATTGCCAGCGACTGGCGCCGGCGCGCACTTAACTACACTGAATGGTGCGCTATCCTAAGGAAGTCAGTAATATAATAAAATTTGTTCATATATACTCGTATATTTTGTAGGAATTTTTCATTTTTGGCGATTGTTGAGAGTTTTGCTGCGCATTAAATAATTAGAAAAAATCATATTCTGCAGTGTCACAAAAATCTCTTCCCCCCCTCAATTTGACGCAAATCAATTTCGTAGGTGTCGTAACTGTGTCTTTGGATTTAAACATTTAGCACAGTTTATTACTTAATTCAAAATTATAGAAATGTGTATTTATTTGCTGACATACAAAATTAATTTTTTCTCTCAACATAATTTAGTTTTGGGTTTTTTCCAAACTTAAAATGTTAATAAAATATGTAATTCAGACACATCACACCAAATATAGGACTTGACTTGTTCTCCAAGTAAATCTGCAAGAAATTTCATTTACATAGTATGTAATCGATTTTGTAATCTACGACAACTCTTTGTAGCACAGAACTCGACTGTGCAGTGTGAAGAGGGGTAGGGGAATAGGGGTAGGTGAATAGGGGTAGGGGAAGAGGGTAGGGGAATGGGATGTAGGGTAAGGAAGGAGGGGTAATGGTAGGGGAAATGGCATCAACGCGCTGGGTACCATTTAAGATAGAGGGATGAAATGTTGTATAAATGTGAATTGGAACGAAGGGGATGTGAAAAGAGGTGGTAAGGTAACGAGTGGTAGGGGAAGGGGGCAGAGGAATGGGTGCAGCGTCGGGTGGATGGGACAGGCGAAGAGGAGTAGTAGAATTGGAGGTAGAGTAAAGGGGCATGGGAAGGTCTGGCAGGGGGGAAGGTGGAACAAGGGGATGGAGTGACAGGGGTAAGGAGAGGCAAGGGGAAGGGCACCAACGCGCCGCGTACCAGCTAGTGAAAAATAAAAAAATTTTGGATCGAGCGGAGGTTGGATTCTGGATGGTATGCGGTTGATGGTTAATTTAGGCAGTTGAGTTATCGATGCCTCATACCTATATTTACTGATATAATTATACACTTTATACAATATCTCCTATTATTAATTTAATTCACATTTTATACATAACGGATCAACTTCAAAACCATAATTAATTTAAAAATAATTGCTTTAAATATAAATATGTTCGATAAAACAAAATAAATTCAAAGTGTTGATATATGGGATCATTACCTTATATTGGATGAGTCGCGGTCATCTTTAAACTTAAATTGCTTCGGATTACAAAGTCTTCATACCAACTTTCAAAACAATATTTTAAAAATTGTGGGAGTAGGGCTTGGAGGAATGCACAGACAGATAGATACACAGACGTACGTGGCTAGATCAACTCGTCTGTTGCTAGTCACGTTGCTAGTCTGTTGCTAGTCACGAATATATATACTTTATGAGGTCTCTGATGGTACCTTTAAGGTGTTGCAAATATAGTGACTAAATTATAATATTAATCGCACTTTGTGTGAAGAGTATAATGAAATTATTAATACGAATGCATATGAATTCGTAATGAGATTCTCATTGTCATAAGTAATTTCTCACTTTGATTTCACAGCCTGGTTTGCTTTGTGTTGTTTATTATAACAAGTGCTTTTTATACCCTGCATATAAATTAGCTGAATAAGGTATTTTGTGTTTGTCGAAGTGTTTAAAATTAAGCTACATAGCAATTATATACAATGTATTCGCACCCAGCTTCAGAAGACGAATCGATCTAGCCGTTCCCCGGTGCGTCAGATCGCTTGTTACTCTAAAGGCCTGTTGAATGTGGTGTTACGTTACGACTTGAACTATTAGTGAGCTCTGATTCATACCATTAAAGTATTAAAAAGAATTTTGTCCAGCTTACTAGCTACAGCGAAATAAGCGTCCAAATTGTCAAAAATATGACAATTGAAATATTTTTTTTTAAGTTTTATATAAAAAAAATATTTGTCATCCAATGTACTCCTTATCGCTGTGTAGGGTATAATATAGCTAGCCAACTTAACTATAGCTCTTTTTAATATTGAAAACTAAATAATTAAATAAAAATAAAACAAAAACCTGCTGAGACTATGTTAAACGTAGCCTTAAATCAATCTCGCAGTCTCAACTTTAGTTGAGTTGAAACGCTTGCTTGAGACGGTACGAGAGATAAAAACGCGCTTAATTGTTGAGATACTCGAACCCAATACAAAGAGATAAGGAGCGAGCGCGAGTATATAGTATAAAATCAATTAATAAACATATAATGCTGAACTTAATAAAAAAAAATAACGATGACGCACTAAATAATATATACTAAACATCTTTGAATAGAACAGATTTTAATTGTTGCATTGTATCTATCAACTCATATAGTCATATACTTATCTCAAATATTCATAAAATAGAATCGAATTTTATGATAAATAATTAAAAACAAATTCTCGGAAGAATAATATTAATGAAAATGTACAACAAATTGATGAAAACCCGCTTAGAAACCGATGTGCAACTAAACAATCTTTGCCGAGATAATCACAAATGTGTGCAATCTCCAAGATAGTAATGCGCATGCAATAATATCAGTTTAAAATTATTCATATTTTTATATTGATAATGATAACCTTAATCATGTGTCTTTTGTCGTAGATGTTGCTGGGATCGTTAGCCGTTCTGCTAACGCTTGCGGTTCATTTAAGCAATGCCCAGACCCCCGCTCAGCAGCCGTGCAAGCCAAATGAAGTTTGTGTTTTCGAGCGCATTTGCACGGAATCAGATGACGCTGGTCGCGGTAAGATTGGACCACGCATCGATCAAATCTGTGGAGATGGACGAATTTGTTGTAGTGCGGAGCAATTGGGCCTCGGTATAACAGGTCGCTTTAATACTAACGAAGTAAAAGAAGTGAAGGTCGAAAACGGAAATACGAGTGTTCGAAACACGCCCGATCCACAGACGTCGCAGAAGTCGAAATCGCCAAAATCTCCAACGTTATACAAACAATGCGACGTAAACAAGCAATGTGTGGAAAGACATTTGTGCAATGGTACCATCAATGACAGTGGTCGGTTCATAGTTTCCTCGGTGGGCGTGCGTAGCGACGGCACCGATGGCGATTTCATTAATTGCCGCCCTCTTGAAAAGTGTTGCGATGTTAACGATGAGGTATGTTTATATGTATATATATTATTTCTTATTTTCAGTTGTTGTTTTTACAATAAAGTGTACACAGTGAAAAAAAAATCAAGAAAAAAAGTTGCAGTCGACTGTACTCGACTTCGAGATAACCTGTAGCATGTCTAATGCTCTTTATTTCAACCATAAATTTCTATGCGAACTATATTCCGATGTAAACTTATGTAGGATATTTTATTAGGATATACGTTAGATATACTAAATTTGACGGATCTAGCTTAAATGACAACAAAAACAAAAATTGTTCTACAAAAACTGAAAAAATGGGCGCAGGATTGTATGGTGGCTACCTATTACAGTTGAGTTCGTTCAATTAATATACGGTATCTGAAGAGGAAATAAAAAGGTTGAAATATCGAAACTTAAAGTCTCTATATATTATAGTCTCCAAGATCTCATTGTTCTAACAGAGGTTCAGACAGACGGACATGTCTATATCGACTCGATTTTTGATGCTGATCAACAATATATACGAGTATACTGTATAGGAACTACTACGCCTCCAGGCCTGTTACGTATATTTGTATTAACTTATATTTGTATTAACTGTTCAAACTGTATAAAAATCTAAATATGAGACGAATAAATTTTAAATTGATATTGCAAATACAAATACTATGTTTATGCAAATATACTCGAACATAATATTTGTAAATTATACGTGCTTTAAGTATTAAGTGTATGGGAGCTACCATTTGTTAAATCTTGATCATGTTGATATCTGCGTAGCTTCTGGTTATCAAAAGTATCCATTATTAAGGGAATAGGACGAGTACAAACCCACAGCCAGACAGACGGATATGACTAGATCGACTTGTCGTGCTGATCACGAATGTATATGCTTTATGGGGTCTCCGTTATTTCCTTTAGGGTGTTGCAAACAATGTGACTAAATTAAAACTATGCACACTCTGTGTGAAGACTGTAAAAATTTCATATAAAACCTTTAATTTTGTCTGTATTTTAGTTACGGTTAATTTTGAAACCATATTGGAGGCGCCCTGTATCAAAATTAGTTTGGTGGGTCCAAATGAAGGGTAAAGATTTCTCACAAAAGATACAAAAATGCTTGCATTAAATTAAAATAAATATTTTTTGATTATAAGTTATCACTTCCTCCTAGAAATTGAGCTAGCCAAACAATTCAAATTAGATATACACTTTTCTTGCCTTTTTCGGCAGATTGATTTGGTAAATCAACTAAAGCTGAAGACGTTTTCAGTTTTTCTAAAATTTCTGCCTCTATAGACAATAGTGACAAGTCTGATAGCCGTTCCTGTCCCATCGAAGTCCTTAGGTAATTTTTTTTCATTTTTAATTTTGAAAAACTTCTTTCAGCTGTTGCGGTTGTACCTGGAAGGGTCAAGAATAGAAAGCATGATGTTATTACCTCCGGAAAACTGGATGCAAGGCTATTGAATTTTATCAGCAATAATTCCATGAGTTCCTTAATGGAATGAATTTTTTGAATTTCAGATTTTAAGCATGTTTTCAGAGCAATTAAGTGTTCATAAAGATTAACTGAGACGTCTTTACTGTATTTAGCCGACAGTTTTCCGGAAGCGTTTTGATCAGCGTTTTTATAGGAGTTTCTCCGGTTGTAATACCTCGAACATATAACTCAGGTCACAAGGGCTCTGAAATCTTTGTTTAGTTTGAGAAATTAATATATCTAAACAGCAATAGTATACATTGACCTTGAAATATGATTCCGGGTGTGAAATTCTCTCATCTTGTGATAACTCATCAAAAAAACGCTTCATTATCTTTCGCCTTTTATTTTTAAAAACAGTTGTTACCCCCCACTCTTTTGCTAAATCTCTGGACTCATTTAGCAAACCATTGAATGAATTTGATTTCTTATTTGCTCAGTCTATTCAAAAGATTACTTAATAAAATACTAGCTTTCTGTAAGTCATTATTTTCATGCTGTAGAGCTTTAGAAACAGGAATTATGATTTCAAATAGTGAAGAAAAAAATGTGACAAGCACTAAGAAATCATAACTCTCTAAAATGTTAATTATATTTTTACATTCTTCACGTTCATCTTTTTTAGTGGTACAAAGTTTTCATGATTAATAAATAATTTTTCTTTATCGCTAATAAAGCGTCGTTCTTCGAAGGCCATCTAGTAGGACATACCTTTTTAAGGTCAATTTTATATTTTTCAGATGAATCGTTACTCAATGTTGTACTGCTAAAAAAAGTATATATTTTTTCTAAATTATCGAAAAAAGTCGACACTTCAAGAGCATGTTTCGCAGCATCGTTTAAAATTAAATTTAATGCGTGTGCAGCACAATGAACAAATCGGCATTCGGGGCATGCTCTTTTATAAGGGCTTGTAATCCTCCATATACACCCGACATATCATTTGCTCCATCGAAGCTCTGTCCTCTACATTTAGACAAATCAATTCCATATGCTTTAATCGTATTTAAAATTTCAGTTTTAAGTCCTTCTGCACTGCAATCCGGTACTGCTATAAACCCCAAAAAGGACTCACAGATTTTTAATTTATTAGGTACATTATCATTATTTTCTGTTATCGAGAAGTATCGAAAAACTGCAGAAAGTTGGTCAATTTTTGACAAGTCTTGTGTTGTATCCAAAATAATTGCCAGAAATGGAGCTTTTTTAATTTCTAAAATAATATTATTCCTAACTGCGGTACCAAGCAAATTAATAATTTATGTCGCCTTTCGGTTTTAAAAGAAGTTCTTTTAAAATAGGATCATAATTAGATAGTAAACGTAAAATTGACATAAAACTTATAGAAAAAGAATCATGGCCTCTTAAAGGTAGATTACATGATGCTAAAGTAATTATAACATTAATTATATACATCTCTCCAGAAAGTTATTTTACTTTTGATTTTACTTTGCAATAAAGTGTCGATGGTATTTCCTTGTTATAAGATAGGGATGCATTAATATGCTGCTATGAGTTTTCATGGTCAAATATACATTGCGTAAAATTTCTTCTAACGGAAACACCGTTAACCCATGCAGATGAGTACGATTTGGTTTGACGATCAGCTAATAACCAAAAGAAGTGGCAATAAGGCTTGTTTAAAACATTAGAATAACATAGCCACGGTCTTGGAATTGTTATGCCAGCTTTATTTAAATATGATTAATGATAGGCCGAAAAACATCGATTTGTTTCTGAATCCTTTTCAAAAAAAAAAATGTTTAATTATGTACTAATTACTAAGTACAGTAACAAGAAATTAAATCGCAAGAGAAAAAGTTAACAAAAAAATTTGCATCGATAAATTATTATAAATTATTCATACTCATGTATTTAGATAATAATAAAGCTTTTTATTCTTTTAGCTATCTGTCAATCCCTATCAAAACAAGGCGTTCGAGTACAAAGGCTGTGGCTACAGCAATCCGAATGGTCTATTTATCAATCTGGAGGGATATGACAACAACGAAGCTAATTTTGGCGAATTTCCGTGGATGATCGCCGTATTAGGCGCACGTGGACGTTATGTTTGCGGTGGTACACTCATACATCCCTCAATAGTGCTGACCGCAGCGCACTGCGTCCAAAATCACACTGAAGATACGCTTGTGCTGCGAGCCGGCGAATGGGACACAACAACCGATGGGGAGCCATTGGCTCATCAAAATCGCCGCGTGAAACGCATGATGATACATGAACAATTCGATAATGAAACATTTTTCAATGATCTGGCCTTGCTAGTCGTGGAAGATCCATTCGTCCTTGAACCTCATGTGCAACCTATTTGCTTACCAGATAAAGCCTCGCCGGAGCTTTTTTCGCGATTGAGACATTCTGATTGTTTCGCAACGGGTTGGGGACGCAAGAACTACGACAACGATAATGGTACACTGGTCCAAGCGCTGCTCAAGAGCATCGATTTGCCTGTAGTGCAACATGACGAATGCGAGGAAAGTTTGCGAGGCACAATTTTAGGTCGCCGGTTCATTCTACGCCCAAGTTTTCTGTGTGCTGGCGGTGAACCGGGTAAGGACACATGCAAGGGTGATGGCGGATCACCGCTCTTCTGCAGCGTAATGGGTAATAAAGATCGATTCGTGGTTGCTGGACTTGTTTCGTGGGGCATCAGTTGCGGTGAGGATGGTTTGCCGGGCGTCTATGTGAATATTCCGCATTTGCGCGAGTGGATCGATAGAAAGCTTACCGAGCTAAAAATTAACGTTGGTAGACCGTAATAAACAATATGTACATAAACAATATCGATTTTAATCCGAATTTTTAATTGTTTACTCTTATTCCAATATTTTACTAATAAATAGCGTAAGGATTATTTTTATCCATATTTTTATCCAGTGTATACTTATAAAAAAAATGAAGGATTTCCGAACTTGAATTAATCCATTGCGGTATCAATGGTATGTTAAACGGAGTGTAAAATTCTTAGTTCAAGAACATTTTTTTTAAACCCGAAATTCTTAAATATAGCGTTTTTCAAGCTCTACAGAGTTTGATTTAACAAAAAAAAAAAAAATTGAAAAGAGTTGAGTACAAACGGGCTCAAAAATCAAAAAGTAAACTTTTTCAATTTTTTTTTTTTTTTAATATCAGAAAGTTTGAATTTATTATGTTGTACTTACATGGTTTATAAAAATTGTCTTTGGTGGAGGAACCTGGCATCGAACCATTACACACGTGAACGGCGCTGAAAAGTGACATCGTGAAAAGGTACATGTGAGAGAGAAAATTCTATTTTGTGAGACTTTTGTACTTGATTTAAGTACAAATTTGTTCTTAGAATTCGATTTTTATACTTATTTCAAGAAACTTATTCTAAGTATTTCCGAGCTTTCTTTATAAATCGATCCAGTTTTGTACTTGATTACAGGAAATTTAGTACGGTTTGTACTTAAAATTTTTAAGTACGCCTTCGGAAAAAACAAGAATTTCAAACGTATTTCTTTTCCTGTGTGATTCCAAAATTTCATTTACACTATTTACTTTCCAAAATTGAACGCGTTGTACATCCGGCACTTTCACTGGCAGGGCTACTACTTTTCACTTTTATGGTAATTTTTATTATATACTCAACAAAAACATCTGCTGAAAAAACTATTGTGGTAAATTTATCGCATACAAAACACAAGATAAACGTTCATCGGATAACCATTCACACGAAACCTTCTTGTAAAACATAAACATGGGTGGCGGGTTTCTATAAGTACAAGGTGGTCGCAAAAGAAACAGAACTTTTTAAAAATAGCTGTTTCTGGTGGCGCCACCTATTGGCAATCCACTACAAGCGAAGTTATCACAGTTATGACAGTATCTTTTGGGCATCGGTCGAAAAATGAATCTTCCTCATAATCCACCCTCAAATTGTGCTGAACAACTATGAACACAAATTCCGTAGACCCAATTTTTCCGTAAAAATGCGATGAATCGAATCTTTGGGAATATTTAAATCCATTTCCAACAACGAAGATTTCGTCTCATTTTGAATGAATTCACGGACTTTTTCTATGTTCTTTTCGATCAGCCGGCCGGCTTACCATCGTCACAGAGCTCTTCACAACCTTCTTAGCAACGTTTAAACCACTCGTGAACATTGCTACGGGATAGACAATTGTCACCATAAACTTGTTTCATCATTTGAAAGGTTTCGGTGAATGTTTTATCAAGTTTAATATTTGCTCTTTGTTCGAGATTCATTTTTCGACCGATGCCCAACAGATACTGTCACTTTTAGCGCGATAACTTCGCTTGTTATTTTTAAAATGTCCTGTTTCTTTTGCAACAACCTTGCATATTTATGTAAATAATATAAATAATATAATATGAAATATTTTGTGTATATTTGATAGACCTGCGAATAAGTCGTAAGCTAATTTTTATACCCCTAAAGGTCTGTTGTCACATACAACCGAAACTGACACTGAATTCAGTACATTAGCAACTGAAGCTAAAACAGAATTTAAGAATTCTGTCCGCCGCAGCAACAGAAACTGAATTCAGTACATCAGCAACTGAAAATGACAGAAGTACTTTTGACATCAGCTGTTTTGCTATTTACCATTTGCAACACTCGCTTTAAAAACACAAGTTTTTCGAGTTGTTGTTTTTTTTTTTTGTTAGTTTCAGTTCAGTTTATGCGGCAACCCCCCACTGAAACTGCAACTGAATAAATGTACAACAGAAATTGAAAATCAGTTTCAGTTTCGTTTCAGTTTCTGTTGTATGCGACAACAGGCCTTAAGTGATAAGGCCGAATACAACTGTCTTATGATTTTTATGTCAAATTGATTTTTCTTATTTTAATTCGTAAAATTTATATTCAGATTTTGTTGTTTTATAATTAACAATGTTTTTAATTTTATTTTATTTTGTAAAATTATTTCTTATTTTATTTCGTACAATTTAGCTTACGTTGCCACCATTCCTCTGCCCCCTTCCCCTACCTCTCCTTACTTTACCACCATGTATACAACATTATAAATGGTACCCAGCGCATTGCTGCCCTTGCCTCTCATTTCCCCTGCCACTCCTACACATGCCCCACCTACCCCTTGCTCCTTTACTCTACCACCAATTCTCATACCCCTCTTCTCCTGTCCATTGGCTGGGGAAAGGAGAGGCAAGGGGAACGGAAATTTTGAAATTACGGTAAAAAACCGTTTTTTATCACTTATACGCCCATAGCTTCGTCAAATACCCACTGATTTTCATTATCTTACCGGTTTTGGAAAGAAGAAACTTAGCTTTTTAAACGTGCCTTACTTGACTTAACACGTTTCCATTCCAATATTGGAGTATTTGCTAAATTTTTTGACTTTGGTGATGTTTTTGAACACTATTTTATTAGAAACCCCTTAAACATGTTTTATTATTTAAAAGAACACGTTTTCACGAGTAAAACGTGTGTCTATTTTCCAAAACGAAATTTCCGATAACGAAATTTTCACAATATGTTTAAATCGTGAACCAATCATTTCTCGTTGTCGGCACGACAAGTTAAAGTCCCGAACAAGACCATCGAAATTCTTTTTTGAGATGATATGTCATTCTGCAGATTTGGATCCTGATGGAAGGAACTATTGTGGGTCCTCATAATCATATTCATCAGCATCACCCTCATACGAGCTCATCACATAGTGGCTACCACTTGCGACGATCGGTTTTATTACGGTTGAAACATCAGCTTACTTTATACCTGTACGTGTCTTAAAGCTGTGGCCTGATAAGTTGGTTTGGCAAAAATAGCAATTATGTTGCTTATGAAAAGGCTAATGATGCCAAGTCATGGGCACAGAAAACGGCAAAGTCAATGCCGCATTGTCTTTCGCTTTGTTTAATAATGTACAACAACAATTGCAAATATATTCTGGTTCGTACACGAGACTAGTTTTGTAAGACCGATTGAAGATAACATTGTATGTTTCCACTACAGAAGTATTATTTCGAAAATTCCGCCTACGACTAATATTCGTAAATAAGCCACAAACATAGCAAAATTTATTTCGCTTATCACACATTTTAAATTTAAATTTCACACGATCTAATCACCAAAATTGTGAGCGCTTCAATACTAATCCCCAATGTTTATTTTTTTTAAGTTGTTCTCCCTTTGCTTTCAATAACTGAATCATAAAAGAAGCTCAATTCAATAACTGTATCATACAAAAGCTCAATTCTCTAATTCCAAATTAGTAAGAAATTCAAACAATAATGACATATTAAACTTACGCGGAGGTTAATAATCATCATGAACTAAGGTATCGGCAAATGGCTTTTTTTCCTAAAAATTTGAATAACTCAATCAAATATTACTCGATTTTAATAATATAAGATGCAGAAGACGAAAAATTAAATGGTTTTTGAAACTGCATACCAAAAGTAAATAGTTCTATACCAATTTGACTTATTAATTTTCGTTCAAAGTAAGGTAAAGTCACAAAAAACTGAAAAAATCAATATATATTTACATGTAGCTCCCCATGTATCCGAGATTGCAATGTAATACACCGTTGGAAAGGTGTTACTTTTCTCTTTCCAACGAGGTATTGAAAACTATTGTAGGACGTATAGTTTAAGGCATATGGTTTATGGTTTATCAACCTCGAAAAACGGCTTTTTACCGTTATATCAAAATTTTGATGTGCACGAAAAATTTGTGGTATGCCACAATGTTTCATTTAACTATATCTACAATCTACACTAAGTCGCATCCCAGAATTTTTTTGACTGTCACACCGTGTATTAGAAGATTTGTGAAAGCAGTTACTTCTAATAAAAAGTAAAAAAAATACCATGTGTAATTTTCTTCGAGTTTTGGTATAATGCAATGATTAGGACCCACCGCAGTACTAATCTTCCGTTAAGGTATTGCAAACATATTGACTAAATTACAACACTGTTTTTATCTTGAAAGTCTATACAAGATACAGCTAGCAAGCAATGGCAGAAGTGGTCGAAAATTGGACTTCCAAAATACGCCACATCCGAGCAAGGCTGGCTTTCACTTACCCAAAATCATATTTAAGCACTAATGGTATAAAATTGTCTTTCTAAAAAAGCCAATTTTCAGTTTTAATTTATTTAATCTCATTATTTTAATTCAATTAAATTCAAAATTGTACACCTCTAAAAAAAACCTGCGAATTAAATTTAAATAAAATGTTTTTAGTTTTACTTTCTCAAATTAATAATAGCAGATATTGTATAAATTGTCTACTTATATCATAACAGTATTTACTTAATCTAAAATTTCTTAAATATTTTATTTAATTTTTTCGAATTGTTTCTAAAAATTGGACACCAAAGTTATCCACAGCCCATCTATAACCGTCAAAAAGATGAAATTTATGCACAAATATATCTATACAATATATCTATACTTATAATATCAATAATACCATAAATAGAGATTGCGGATTTCGTATTGTAAGTTTGTTTACATGTGGAGGGTAATCTCCGGAACCATTTGGAAAATTCATTCACCATTGAAAAGGTATATTACTCCAGATGGATATAGATACGAGTATATCATTTGGAAGAAATGAGCTGTCTCTCACCCCTATACAAGTCAAAAACAAAAATCAATTTGATCCATCTTTACGAAAACATATAGTTTGTTACTATCGATCAAGAGAAGGGGAAATATGGACTTTGCCACATCGCCATATGAGAAAAAAACAAATTTGTCGTGTCACAGCAACTTTTTGAAGCAGTTTGATGAGGTTTGATATACAAAGGAAACCGGTAGAAATAAAAATGGGTGGTGTCACGCATTCTATATATAAGAGATAAACCAAACTCGTCATATCTCAGTAACTATTTGAGGAGGATGATTTATGTAATAGACACCGGGAGACAATATCCAGTGGAAAAATGGACAGTGCCACGCCTCCTATATAGAACATTTATAACTATTTGAGGCAGATGGAAGAGATGTGGTACTTAAGTAAAGTTCACCGGGAAAATTTATAACGGAACGGGCGGAACCACGGCCACATATAAAAGAAAAACGTGGGGCGTAGCAGCGCCAACCGTGTACACTATCTATTAACCGTTTGTTAGTTGCGGGGGAAAACTACTATATATGTACGGGAGTACATATATATGTACGGGAGAACACTTCGGTTCCACTAAAGTTAAAGCTTTTTTTATTTATTCATTCTTTTAAACAAAATTGGACAGCAAGCTTGCGCTTAGTCTACAATTTGTTTTTTTTTTGCACTTCATCTGTATTCTGACAGCCATCCAATTTTTTCTAGACAAGGTTGTGAAAACAGGCCTTTAGACTAAGATGATTTAAAAATTTACTATATATAATATAAACTAATAAAAATAGAAACTATAAAAGATTATCGGCGTTTTGCAAAACACGACACAAATATAGAATTCATATGTGCTTCTAATAGAATATGTTGGGATGCATGAGAATACGACAAACATAATTTGGCATCATCAGCGAACATTACGGGCTGCATTCTTCAAAACCAGAAAGAACACTTATTGAATAAGAATTTTTTGAGATATATCTATCCTGAACCATTTAGTTTATATGTAATATGAATATAACGTACATTGTCGAAAGCTTTAATCAAATCAGTATATATGATATCAGTTTGGCAGCCAGCCATATACCCTTACTGCCTCAAATAGTTACTGTGATAGTACAAATGCATTTACCTTTAACAAATCCATGTTGAGAAGGCTTCGAACTGACTTAAGCTATTGTTGCAATCGATCAGTAATACCTTTTCAAACAGTATCGTGAAAGCACTTATTTTAGTAATAATCCTATAATTCAATATGAATAAAACGTTTAAAAGGCAATATATACATAGGAGCACAAATTCAATCGAAACGAGTTGGGTACCATTAAATGGGTAATTAAATCGCCTTTCTAGCGATTAATCGTGCAGTTCTATAGAGATTACTATTCAATCTGGACACTGGTTTAAGGACAATCATAAATCGAAAAACACAAATATACCATTATCTCAGAAAATTGACGTTATAAAATTTGTTGTTAAATTAAATGCGTTTGAACCCAATAGGTAAATCGGTTGAAATCACTGGAATTTTCGGAATGAACACTTCCTCGCCCTTGAATTTCCAAGTATAAAAGCGTTCTGGCCAACGGATCGCTCTGGCAGATGAAAAAAACAAACTTGTCAAACCGTGAAATAAAATTATATCGAATGGAGCTCTTTCCTACAAGCCTACATACGGTTGTAGTGCCACTTAATTAAGTAAGTATTTCCCAACCGAGTTCTAAGCATTCCTTAAAAACTTTAAATACTGAAATAAATTTCAAGCGTTGAGAGCAAATGTGAAGAGTATTAAAGCATCGGTTCCACCGAGGTTAAAATTTGTTGTTTTTATACCAAAAGGTATAATTTTGTCTGCAAGTTTAAAGTATACATATTCTTGATAAGTTCGACGAGACGGGTTGATCTCTCTGTCCGTCTGTCTGTCTGAATGATTTTACGCATTTTTTGGGCACCAACTTTTAAGATATCCGGTTGTAAATCGGCACATAGACTTTATGTTATTGCAGTTTAATAGAATACCAACAATTACACGCCACGCCCAAACTTGCGTGTCAATCCTACTTTTTCGAGTAGCCCCCATACAAACCCACCGCCCACTTTTGTGTTTTAGCATTAAAAAAATATTTATTTAAATCCAAATTAGCTTGAAATTCGATTTGGCGGATTTTAGTGGACAGCCGTTTCACACACATGTACAAATGGGCATTATGCATTTGTAAGAAAAACGTCAATATAAATTTGAAATTCGATATGGTGGCACCTTATAGATGGTCGCTTCACACAGATCTTCTAGTGGGGTAGCCCCTATTTAACCCCCCCCCCCCACTTGTATGTTTTATTAACGTTTTTTCTTGTTTTTGATCTTGATTAAGCAAAAACTGTGAAATTGGATTTTCTTATCTATTACAGACGATCTCGGCTACGAAGTACCCCTACACCCATTCAATTGCACATCTATGCAAACTTTGAAAATTCAAACCTCAAAAATGTTCCTTTATTAATTAATAAATTTAAAATAAATTCATTAATTAAAAGGAAAACAAAACAAAAAAATAAAACAAAACAAAATATACTTTTTTTCGGCTATGCAGCCTTAAAACATATGCATATACGGGTCAAATGGCCGTATTATGGTCGTGGTGAGCGTTGTTTAATATAAGGCATCATCCGGATCACCGGATCAAGGAGAATCTTAAATGTTGGCAGTTAGCAGACTAAGCCGTTTTTTTTATTTAGATTTTTATTATTTTTATTATTTTTTTAATTAGAGCACAAAGTGAGCACAAAACTAGCTTTACAAAATTGCATTTATCATTCATGTTTTACGTTGTATTTCAATTTTATAAAGTTAGTAAACCAAGTTGCTTTATTTTTATCTTGTTTGGTTCCATTTTTGTTTCTTTGTTGAGTTTTTGGCTGTTATCGCAGTTGCAGTTAAAAATTATGTTAAAGTACCAATCACGATAATCGCTGCTACTCAAAAATCACAGCATAGCTCATGTTGAGTTCGGAATAGTACACCAGTAGTAGTACACCAGCTTAAAATAATTCAAGTAAATTGAGTATTCATCACTCAAATGCGCGACGAAGGCACTTATCTTCAACGTCGTTAAGTCAAAGCTAGTGCTCGAAGCAAATGGTCTGTTGAAAGAAGGCGAACAACAGAGTTTGTGGGTACCGAATCACAACAATATTCTAGGAAATGGGCAGGCAGACAAGCTTGTCATCAAAGGAGCGCCAACGCTAATGACAGGAGCTGAGACTTTTTGTGACATCGGAAGATACACTTTATTGGAAGTAGTCTGAAAAGAGACGAATAAGGTGAAAGAACAACACTGGGATTTGATCTAAGGATTAAGACAAGCAAAATTACTTCTAGGGGTGACAACCCGAGTAGATCAATATCCATGATCCAGATAGGAACCAACTAAGAATAGAAATGGGTACACAAAACTCACCCGAATGTAGATTCTGTGACTACGAAGAGGAGACCCCTCTTCACATTCTCGCTGAATGTGAAGCTGTAACTAGAAGCCGATTGCAGAAGCTAGGTAATCACTATTAAAAAGGAGCAACTGAAAATATTGGATCCTAGGAAAGTTCTAAGACTCATTCAGCACATATGCTTTAGGCAGGTCTTCTAACTCAGTAAGACTAACAATAGATCTTTTAGGTCGCAGATTCATATTTCCCTAACCTCAATAATAATAATAATACTCTCTCATTATATGAGTCGATTACAATCGTACATATTATCCAGCGGGAGTTTTCGCGCAGAGATGAGCGATTCTACTTTAATTCACAACACAGATTAAACTGGTTTACAAAATGAACCAAAATTTGTGTACATTTACTATATTTACTATATTTTTTTTATGTATTATGGCTAATACATCTGTTTTTGGTCAAAAAACAGGATAAATTGGCCAAATATTGCCATTTCATAGGTTTTCTATTTTTTTTTTTTTTTCTGAGATATCTTCACATTTTAGGCCATATCTCGATTTGGAATTCCCTTGGCTCAGTAGTTTAAGTGTTATGGGTCAAAATATATGAAAAATTTTGTCTTTAAACATACACTCTCTATGGAAAAATAGAAAACAATATATTGATAAAGAAAATCTATTTATCAAAATTAAAATTTTTCTCTTGTCTGCATTTTTCCTCTATTTATAGCTATTATGATGTTTAGTTCAATGAATTCACTGTAATTAGATTTTTTCACGGACTTAATATAATTTCCATGGTTTTTCTGATTTAAATTTCATTTTCATTTTGATCTTTGTTGTCAATATTTCATTTTGTACACGTTTATTTAATTCATTTCGTTCATTTTTATTATTAGAGTTCAAAGTTATAGAAGTAGATTAGAAACAATTTTGGCTCCTGTTTTGTCTTCTGTTCTTTTTTGAATCAGTTTCTCTGATGAAGAACCAAATACAGTCTCTTTACATTCTTTCTTGCACTTAGAAGTTGACACAAATCTTTGTCACTTCATGCACCAATCCTTTGTTGCATTGCAACCCGGTGACATATTGACCACGAAACATAAACATAAACACTGAACCATAAGTGTTACTTGACAAGGAGTCATAATATGTTTATGTTTATATTGAAAATGCAAAATTTCAAATTATTTCGACGTTAGGATGTTAGTGAAAATTAAGTTGATAGATAAAGCTACAAGAGTCGCATAGTCTATACGCTCTCTCCGAGCATAATAATAAATAAACAATAGAAGAACTTTTGTCCACTCGCAAAGCGAGGTGACAATTAGAGTATAGGAATAATTATAAGTTTAGTTTTAGAATGGAACTCAACAAATAAAGAAGGTTTCATGCCATAAAAAATGTATATTAAAATTATTATTATTTTCCAATTTTAATATTGTAACTGACCCAGAAGGAGGTCAATTACAAAAATAATTTTTTTAACAATTTCCAAAAGGAAATTATTAATTTGCATAAAAAAATTTTTCAGAGTGATTTTCGATTTGGGCGACCTTTCCAAACATTACATTACATATGTAAACAGTAGCGGATCGAGGGAGGAACGACATATGGGTGCTCGAAACACTTCTAATCCAACCGCCGCCCCCCTCAAAGTTTGTATGCCATAATATAAAGTTTTCTTCTTGGACATCAAATTGTTTCTCTAGTTAAGCATCTTCTCGAAAATTTACCGCTATATCGTAAAATGACGAACGCTCAATTCAAATTGAAATAAAATTATAGTTTAAAAAAACTAAAAAACACGCTTTAATAGTAATGGGAACTAAAAAGTAAAAAATAATTTTGAATAAGTTTAAAATGAGAATTAAATGATTGACAGAAAATTAAGTTGAAAGATTCCGTTACATAGATAGATAGATAGATAGATAGATAGATAGATAGATAGATAGATAGATAGATAGATAGATAGATAGATAGATAGATAGATAGATAGATAGATAGATACAGGTCAAGCTAATAAAAGCGTGTTAAAATATAAATATTTCGTAACAAAATTGATATCAAAACTTTTGTGACTTAGTTTTTACCTCGTCAAGAGGTTATTACATTTGATATCAGTCATTTTAATAGAGAAAATGAATAAAGTGGTTGCATAAAACTTTAAATGAAACAGTTACATTGCTTAAGGCTTTTTATATGAACCATAGATCTGTGAGTGGCTATATTTTTAAGTGGTCCGACCTGAACATATGTGGGACATTTCAATAGAATTGACGAAAAATTAGAATAAATTCATTTCAAAATAAGAACAATAAATTTTCATTCAAAAACTTAAAATAAGGCCTTATTTCTATAGGAGCTATCGCTTAAAATATCATTTGGATACACTTTCTCTGAAGATTTAAAAGAAGAATCTAAATATCCAAAGTTGAACTTTCTATATCTTATAGTCTCCGAGTTATTTTCGTTCAAGCAGACTGTCGGACGGACAGGTCTATATCAATTTGTCTTCCGATGCTGATCACGAGTATATATACTTTATGGGATCTACCACCTCGTACTGTTAAATAGATTTGTACCTAATACTTCCAGGAACTTGAGAATGCAAGTGGCGTCTTCTGAATGGAATGATAAGAAAAGACTTATCAAAGATGTGCGTATGAAAATTTGAAAAAAAAACACTTCTCTAAATCAATGCTTGTCTTACACATTTTGTTATTTGTGCCACAGCAATTTACGTTGTTTTTTTGGTTTTTTATCAGGTTTTTAACAACAAAATTTTTCTCAGCTGCCGAAGTTTAAAACGCGATTGTTATTTTCAGATGCGGTACCAAATTTTAAATTAATATGAGATCCACACATATGTTTCAATTGGAACAAAAAATTATTCAATTGACAAAAAAGCCTGAAAATCGTCAAATAAAATTTTTGGAATTTGAAAATTCATCGACTGAGCCTTACCCA
Source organism: Leucophenga montana (assembly GCA_035044765.1). NCBI lineage: Eukaryota > Metazoa > Arthropoda > Insecta > Diptera > Drosophilidae > Leucophenga > Leucophenga montana. Next base: position 71,395 of record JAWNNQ010000614.1, on the reverse strand, counting down.
TTTCTTATTGGTTCGAAATCTCGGTCGGGTTTGCCGTTCAGCCTGGTCACTAGCTTAGTTAGAATCATAAAAAAAAAAAAATTCAAATATACGGTTATCTAGGTGAATGGCCCCAATGAAAAAAGATGGGTTTTTCCCAATGAAAAAATATGTGTTTTTCGCTATTAGCTCACCAGGTTCGCCCTAATAATATAAAAGAAAGTTTCTACATTTTCGCTATGAACTATTGTTATAAAATTAATTCATAAATTTATTATCGAAATTCGATGTGTCCAAATTTGGCATAACAAAAAGAAACAATTTTAACTTCGGTGCAACCGAAGAGTAAATACTATTCACACTTGCCCTTTCAACGCGACAACGCTGATGACTACTTCAGTTTTTTAATTTATGGCCGTATGACACACGAATACAATCAGCAAATTGTTTTCCCCTTCATTGCTGATAGAGCAGAACAGAAAATTGACAAAGCAAAAATTCTACAGGTGCGGGAGGTTGAAATATAGTTTCATTAAAAAGTGAAACGAAAACCAAACAGGAAAACAAACAGCAAAAATACCATATTAAAATGAAAATCTATGCGAAAGATAAGGCAACGCTGTACTCAAAAATGACAAAGTACCAAAAGTTCGGAAAAAATAGTTTATTTCTCTATATTTTTATGGTGTTTTGAATTATTTTTCATGCGGTCGCTCTTTACACAAAAAGTAAATTAGTGCACAATAAAACAAGAAAAAAGACCAGCAATGAATAATGCAAAGACAATTACTTCGGCATGTCATGCGCAAATGTTGAATACACTCCATGCATGCATTTTTAAAATGCTTTTATCTATTGATTCTTTATATTTTAATAAAACATAAGCAAAAGTCAAGTGGGACCTATACGAGTCCATGTGAAAAATGTTGCTGTATTCCCTAGCTGGTGCACAGCGCGTTGCTGCCCTTCCCCTTCCTCCTATCCCAACCCCTGCCCTCTACACAGCCCATGGTCCTTCCCCTGGCTCCTTCCCTTGCCTGTAAAGTTTCATAAAAATCCATTCAGTAGTTTTTGCGTGAAAGAGTAACAAACATACATCCTCACAAACTTTCGCTTTTATAATAGTCGTACTAGTTAGTACCCTGTGCGTTGCTGCCCTTCCTCTGCCTCAATCCTCCTGCCGCCCTTCCCCATACACATGCAAGGGGTATTATAGTTTATTAGTGTTTTTTATTCCTATCTTATGTAAGGAATCATTCTATTTTCATAGCAGCTCCCTATTTGTCTTTGGACATAAGCTTGGACGAGCTAGAGCCTGAAATTTAAAGCGTGCCGTTTTTAGTAGAACCAATATCTAAGTTACATGCTTCATTAGAATTAATGGGTGTTCAGATCACTGATACATACAATACATATACTCGTACATACATACATATATAATAGTTTACTTTTCCACATTTATTTAATTTTGTTATATCATTCTGAATTTAACTTCATTAGATCGACGGATAGCGATCTCTCTCATAATTGTGAATCATCTTATATTCGACCAGAAATACAATGAATGAAAATTTCATATACAGTATTAAGCTGTATACGCCCATGCAGCGTCGCGAACGAAAGTTGAAGATGCTGGCCCAGAACAATATTGTCAACAGGGCGAACATTAGAAATACAAAAGTTATCTCGCCGAAATCTCCATGCTTAATGTTTACATGAGTACTAGAAAAACTCTGCAGCATAAATATAACACCTACGGTGAACATCGTACCTGTCAAGACGAGAGATGTTACTGCTATAAAGAATATTAATAGCGTATATTATATAATTACTAAAGAACGGTCCGCCAATGCAAGCTGCGTATGCCATCTGCTCGTACCCATGCAACGCCATTGAGACATTTGCCGCAACATCTACTACACTTCCGGCTATGGCGGCAACTGTGGCACCCATGAATCCCTCGCTACACTCCATTAGAACTCCAATTGAATCAAGAATCCATTCAATTTCGCGAGCACACAGAAAAATGCCAAACAAGGAGCAAGCTAGTGAGTATATTATAAAGATCTGAAAAAAAAAAAAACAATTGAGATGGACAGTTCACCTAATTCGGTTTCCAGGAGTCATACAAACAAGTAACATGGTGGAAGGTCGACTCGTGCGTGAAAAAAGATAATCACAGCCAGTGGCACTGCGATGGGTAGCGGATATAGGGCATATATCAGATTCACACTCAGATACCAATCTACTTTCTTGTGCTCCCAAATAGCTTAAATAGAAACACATTAGTTGTAAACTATAAACGCTTGCGTTAGTTGCTTACTCACCCATTCCGAATACTGCACACAAGCTTGAGGTGGTGATTAATTGCAGGCAATGGAGTAGTTTGCACCAACCGTGTTTCTGTTCCTCATAGTTGACGCGGGGAATGAGAAACAATAAAACGAAACAAATAGGTGCTTTAATTACAATAAATGTCTTTGACAGGCAGCCACCATGCTCCCAGTCATCCATATCTACGGGATTCAACGCATTTACAAAATCTGCAAAAAGCCGATTGTGGCGTGAATCCCCAGGATTGTGCATTTCCGTGCGAGTTTGTTCGGTATCGATGGATTGGCGGAGATAACTAACATTAGGCGTTGTGTATGTGTGACGCTGCGGATCCACATCGCGTTCACGTGAGTTCTGGGTGGAGCCCATTAGTCGATACTCGGTTTTTATTATATTAACATTGCCGTCGCGCAACAACTTAAAAAGGTTTCTTCTCAAGACTCGCTCGCGCTGTGCAACGTTATTTGATTGGCGTCTCTTTCTAAGCTCGAGAAGCTCCTTTTCGATGGCTGAAAAGATAACCTTATCATCAATAGTTGGTCCTTGAATTGGTACCAAACTTACCGAATATCTCCCGCTTCACCAAATACAAATCGATAATGTTAACAAGCAAATAGCACAAATAAATTGTCACCAGATCTGTTTAAATAAAAAATTCGATAAGAATCAAATGAGGGTTGGCTATTAATCACTTACAAACACTCTCCAGGAACGATGTGTGTACACCGTTCATAATTGTATTCTCAAGCACCAGCGCACCAAGTACAAAGAATAGAATATCCCGCATAATCGGATGTGGATTCATGCGAAAAGGACTGACATAGCAGACCAACCCACCACCGACCAAGATTACAAATATCGAAGACGCTAAACAGTTTGCGTAGAGTGGTGTCTCGTGATCGATACTCGAGAGGTTAGTAAAAAAATCTCCAACGCTGTTACCCAATGCTAGCAGAGTAACGCCAGCCAAATGTTCGCTCAAACGCAGCGCCCGCGATATTATTTTCAACAAGGGTGCCAAACTTCGTCGAGTGAAGATAAAAAGTATTATTTTTCTCAAGATATTTCATTTTTAATATTTCCAAATTTACTTACAAGTTCTCCACAATGTACGCAAGTGCTACGATAAACATCATGCAGATCAGACTGTATAGAATAATTATTTGCCACTCATCGACACGATTTTTCAAACTAAACTGGCAATATGCTATCTGTATGTAGTTTAAAAAATGCATGCTTGTGTGGCAATCCGGCGTATTATGAATATAACCGCATCGTTGGCTGTAGGGTAGCCCAATCACAGTATAACAACTGCGCTATTTTTAAAAAAATTTATAATGAATTTAATTTTAACTCTTGTTAAGATGACCACCATATTAAGGTAAAAAGTAATAGTATTAATCGTGGCTGCACTATATTATATAGATCTACATAAAATCTGCTACATAGATATTTCGATTTGGAATTATTTTCGAAATAATGAGCCAGAACAATTTCACAGCTATTGAAATTTAATATGATACTTACAAGCTGGATATGATTTTCAATTTCGCGATCCATTGCCGTTTCGTTTAACCGTGACATGATTTATCGTATTTTAAATCAAAACCTCACAGAAAATACAAAATATATTTCTGTACGACAGTAATTTCTAGATTAAAAAAGCAAAGCACATTTTGTATTCAGAAAAATTTCACACTGTTTATGTTAAAATAAGTTTTTCCGAAAAAAGAGCAAAGTGTACTGTGGTTAATAAATTTTTAAACTATTTTAAAAACAACGTCGTCTTCAAAGTTGTGAATCACTTCCTTCTCGCAGAGCACAGCAATGATCGCAAATACAGCGTAGAGGCCAATATTGAAAATGCCGACTGAGCGACGGGCCTGAAAATTTAAAGTAGATGACCATATCAATGTAGAGGTAAGAGCTAGCATGATAAAGACAAAAGAGATTAGGCCGTATTCGCCATGCTCAATTTCGAACTCCCCATTGTCGGTGTTCCAAGACTCAAAGCTGAAGACAATTCCGGAGGATATGATAATGACTGACGGATAAATTCAAACAAAAATATGGTTACAATAGTCTTTTGGACTGTATCTATTAGGGAAGACCATATCAATATATACCGAAAAAAGGACCTCCATACGCTGCTGCAAAGGCCATTTCACCATATCCATGCATCGCTACTACAATATTAGCTACGAGATCGCCAGCAGAGCTACCCCAGCACGAAATTGTAGCTCCCAAAAAACCTTCGGTTAGATCTACCACCATACCAATCAGAGTAATCATTATCTCGATTTCAGAGGCGACTATGTATATGCAAAACATACAGTCCCAACAAGCGATAAACGTAAATATCTAGAAGAAACGAACAGTAAGAACAATAAATATAGTTGCTACATCAAAAAAGTACCCAATGATATTTAGGCGGCTGATCGGTTCGCGAAGTGAAGAAAACGAGTACAGCCAGCGGTATCGTAATTGCAAAAGTGCATAAAAGATATAAAGATTCTGGAAATGTGAATAAAATTTTAAATATATCAAACCAATTCACTAATGTGGACAAAATCGATAACTCACGTGAAACTACCAGAACCAATACTGGACTAATAATGATCTGCAAGCAGTTTAGCAGCTTCGACCAGCCGTGTTTGTCAACCTCAATGTCCACGACTGGTATGTAAAGTTGGGCTCCGAATCGTATCGGTGCCTGAATGACCATAAAAATCTTTAAAAACGTTGAGGCATCCGCCCAATCATCCAAATCGACTGGTATTAATTGTAAAAAGAACTCTTTAAAAAGGTCCTTGTTTTTGCTATTATTGCTATTGTAAAACACATTCCTCGTAGCATCTGCATCGACAGTCTCGCGTTTCGAAGACATACGAGTTATAAATGAAAATCTTGACGTCTTTCGACGTGATAGTCGTTGTGATTCGATCCGTGACTTCCGTGAATCACGATACACTGGTTCCATTTTAGATCTTTTACGTTTTTCAGCCACCTGGAGTTCCAATTGACGTTTTGCATCGCTGCCGGGTTGTGTTCTCATCATACTAGCCAACTCGCGTTCATCTCCTGTAACATTGATGCAAGGTATAAAAATTACCGATTTATTTACACTTACTTTCTAAATCTTTCTTGTTGAAATATATTTCTAATCCATTAACCACAATGTAGATAAGATAAAGAATGAGGTATCCTAAAAACAAGCAAATAAAGGACATATCTTTAAAACCATTATTGAAAATATATCTTGTCATAATATACCAGCTGCCTCCATTCTTGTTACCATGCCGTCATTCTTGATCGTGTACTCTAGTAATAATATGCCCGATATGAAAAAAAGAACATCCCGTACTACTGCATGCGGGTTCATCTGGAACGGGTTGATATAGCATACCAAACCACCCGATATCATTGTGACAAATACGGCACTTGCTAACTGATTTGCATACAGTGGACCCACATCGCCTATGCTCCCAATATTAGCAACCAAATCGGCCGCACTGTTGCCAAATGCTAGCAAAGTCACTCCGGCCAAATGCTCATTCATGTGTAGTAAAACAGAGATAAATTTTAGTGACGGTCCGAAGCTGAAATCAACAGCGTTTAAATACAATTGAAGTTTCACCTTTACTGGCGAATCTAGTAAAGTTACTTACTATGTATCAGCCACAATTGCCAAAATCATGACAAAATAAAAGACGAGAAAGATCAAAACGAACATTGCCATAATTTCACCGACGCGTCCAGCCCTCAAATCGCATTCCATTATCTTGATATAGTTGACATAAGACATGGATTCTTTACAGTCCGGCGTAGTTTCAACAAACTCACAGCGCTTATTATGATCCAAACTCATCACATTGTAGCAGCTTCTCTGGCTCACAAAAAACAAAACGTTAATAAAGAACATCTATATATGTACATCTAAGAGATTATAAGCGGGGGTACAACGTTTTCATGTACCTCACCATGTTTGATTAGCATAATAAGCCAAAGAACCATGCAAAAAAAAAAACCCCAATTTATATAAAAAAAAATTCAAAATAATTACTTGTGACATTTTAACTATGTTGACTTCCTCCAAATGAGTTACACCATTAAAGGTCAAGATAAATAAAAATAGAAGTGTGAATGCATATGTGTATATAAGTATGTACATATGTACATATAAACACACATATGTATACAATACTGACCAAAATTTTAACTGATTTAACTTACAATACACATATTTATATGGGTCATATATGTAAGTGTCTATAGGGTGAAATGTAACGGTCTTGTCTACTTACTCGCTCTATATGATCGCCAAAATCAAGGTCCACCTCGGTCTGATTATCATCAGAAATGGTCTGCAAGTGGTTTCCCATTGTGTTAGACTTGCTACTTTTTTTTGTTTTTTTCTATTTTTTGTTAATTTCTATTAAATTTTTATAAAGCAATGAAATTGCTTACAAATTGTAGCTGTCACACAAAAATCTATGTTTACTTTAATTCGAATACAATTTATGTAGAGAAAGGTATAGCACACGAACTTGTACTGGTATAGTGTTCCCAGCAAATTTTTGCTGCAATATTGTTAGGGTCGTATTGCACTTGCGTATATCAGTTTAGTTTAATACGTTTATAACAGTACATACATACATATATAAGAGAAAAGTCACCAAAAAGTATTGGTAAGCAAGTAAAATTATATTTAAATAATAAGTAAGTTCGTATCGCCTATAATCGCTGTTAGTTAATCTCGCTTAATCGCACAAACTTTTTTACTTATGAATTTTAGCTGGCTCGAGGTCATTTTACTTTGGGAAATAATTTTCTTTTTTTTTATATATATATTTCCTCAATGCGAAAGAAGGAATAATGAACAGTATTTTGTTTATACAGAAAAATGATCGGCTTCCGATACACGTGTTTCAGGATTTGCCAAACTCTTCATCAGTCGGATAGGCCGTACATTGCTAATGATTGCTTATATACCATGCTTCATTGAAAAGTGTCTTGTGTATTTCACGATTCACCTTACCAGCATGTTCTGTTGCATGCATGCAAGTACGGCCTCTTTCATTCTTCTGTGTTTTATTATTGCATTATCCCATAATCGGCCTATCCGACTGATGAAGGGTTTGGTAAACCCTGAAACACGTGTATCGGAAGCCGATCATTTTTCTGTATAAACAAAATATTGTTCATTATTCCTTCTTTCGCATTGAGGAAATATATATATAAAAAAAATTTTTTTCCCAATGTAAAATGACCTCGATCCAGCTAAAATTCATATATTCACGTATTATAGGTTGACAATAACAATTATTTTAATTTTTTTTTTTTTTTTGTAAAATTCCTTTATTCCGACGATGAAGTGATTTCGATGAAGCGTTCCATGTGTAGTAGCATGACATTTCAGCATACATCAAAGTGTGAGCGAAAGCATCTGTTTGACAAACTGAGAAGAAACTTGTCTGCATTTTCTAGATGAACCGCCAAATGGACTACTGTAGGGCACATTTCGTGGATCGCAAATTGCTTCGTGGCTGCTTACATAGCGACCCATCTGATACCGAATACTTCGTCATTTGCATTTGTTATAGCGAAAATGGCCGTATCGCCGCCTTTGCTTATAAATTTACAGATGTACTGTAACGAAGTCACAGGCTGAGGTTAGCACGTCGGATGGTCCAGGTGTCGTTACAGAAAATTTATCAAGTTTCCTGACGACCTACGACTCGAACTTTACAAAAGAAATAAAAGTTGGTAATAGTTTCAATTCATTTGTTTCAATAATTTTTAGTATTAATTATTTGTAATGTATCCGAGGCAAGATAGCCGTGTCTTGATTAAAATACAAACCACAATCCAAGCGGTGAATATGGTGGGATGAGAATGTTTGGCGATGATTTCTGTTTTGTGTTTCTTCAGCGTTATGAAGTATGGTTTGCGTGGGGTGTTGGTATGTGTTTATGTCTGCGTGTGTGTCTGTGGGGTTAGTAAAATTTATTATAAATTTAAATCTATATGACGAGTGTGTGAGTGAATGTGACAGTTGAACTCATGTATGATTTGGCAAAATTTTGACAAGTTTTCCAACCCTACATCGATCTACTCTTGGAACCCAATTTGATAACCTGGGGTTGTACCTAGCGTACGCGTATTATCTATTGGTAACAGATGCCAATCCTAGCAAGCGGCACTCCCGATAATACACAACGGCGCGGGTTCTCTATTGGCAACAGATGCCAATCCTGTCAGTTCACTTACCCAACACTCGCGTTTATCCGCGCACTACCTGGTCGTACTAATGCCCAAGCAGAACTGAACTCCGAATTTTATTTTATTTTCTAACCACCCGTCGCTGCCCAGTCGCTGCATTCGCCTGTAAATCCCACTTTAGAAAAGTCTAGGATTAAATCGAGCATTTGTGGTATTTTATAGGATTACCTTACCTGCGCTGTTTAAATTCATATTTTCCGTTAATCCAATTAATCTAATTCATTATAATATTAATTTCTAATTGCGTTATTTTATACATTACTTGCTAAATAAATTTAAAGAAATTAAAGTAAATATTTCATTCTATTGTACTAATAATGAATACTTATTGTAAATATTTTGTGCGTAGCGATTAGCTTTGTCACAGCACTTTAACAACTTTACGGAGTTACATTATACCAGATTGATGTGAGCCTCAAAAGCTTTGGACAACATTGGCGAGTATGGCATAATCCAACTATTGTCCACATGAACATCTTGTCCTTTTACCTTCACAACTACCGATCGCCCATTGTATGCAACTGATCGCCGAAGATCATGTATCTCTGGAATCGCTTCGAGCACTTACTGTCGATCATACAGGTTGAGTTTTTAGTCACAATTGCATGCAATTTAGGAGCAACTGTTTCATCTGGGATTTCAGCTAAAATGATGGTATCAATTTCATCTGGCCTGATTTTGTAAACTAACCAAACTAAAATGAGCGCATGTGGCTGACCACGCTTTTGTCATTCAACGGAGTACATCCAATAACGAATTTGGCCATACTTACGATGCTTTATAATGAAATTCATAAGAGATTTTAATTTTTGTTTAAAAACTCTGTCATGTGTATCAACAGGCGTTTGGCTGTGTAGCAATTCCTCTTGATTTCAATCCATTGAGGGTTACAGGTTAATGTTATGAATAGGTCTAGGCGGCCATATTGTCTAACATACGACATCGCATGTTGCGCGTACTCGTGCATGTGGCGTGAGCTTCCAATATAAGTGGCCGGCAAAATTGTCACTCTTCCCACGTTGTTTGCGTCGCCGTCATCATTAATAGCATCATGGAGATGAATGTATTCTTCAGATCTGAGCTGGTGTTGGTTCAAACGGATGTACATATGTCAATCTTTCAGTCACAATTTTCTACACCTAAAAATGTGATTTATTTCACATTCACGGAGATCATGAGTCTGTATGAATAAAAATTCATAGCTCTTACTTTTTTATTGGTTTCACCGCCTGCAATCGATTTCACGGTTAGAGGTATTAAAATCACCTATTTTAAATATTAATTATTTAATCTTCACTACTTACCTGTTACTTGACTAACCATTTTGATATTGAAGTGGTAAAAGTCTTTCCCCTGCCAGAAGATTAATGGATAATGTATCGCGTCATAAGTCCTTTGCCTTTCGGATACAGTTTCAATTCATTATTTCTACGATGAAGCACGATATCTCTAGATTCCAAATTTTATCTGACAATAACAATAGCCACTTCGTCGATTGTAGGTGCGAATTATTGATCCGCATCTGGTAGTGGTAACAGTGCTCCTAGTAAGTGATATATTTGGATCTGCAATCGTTTGAGACATTGTAAAATTACTTCTTATACAATTTTGAATAATACCAAAAACTTGAAAGTGGGCATGAAATTGTACTGTACTATAGACGTTGCGCCATTCTTAGACAATTTCTTTACCACTATATGTATGTATGTACATCAAAAAGATTGATAAAATAATAGAGGACATATGTACTGAATACTAACATCTGATGTGAGATATCTGATATTAAGGAAAAATAGAAACAAAACATAAACATAGCTGTCTACCTGAACCAAAAGGACCAAATGGACTAATACATGCAGAAAACAGGAATAGAATGAAATGTTGTTGATGAGGAACGGCTGTGCTTTTTCATATTTTAAATAATCAGTACATTTTTTTATATTTACTATTACTATTTTTTGTTAATTTTTTCTTTTATGCACTTTGTATTCTCTCGCTCTCTTTGTTACTCAACGTACACTAACCCGTTTATGTTAGTATAGGTAATAGCAATTATGTATACAGAACGCAGCACACATATGTACATATATAGCTGACCAACATGACATGCGTACATGGAGGTGGAGGTTAATAGTGCAACAGATCGACATGGACGCAACGTCCTAATAAATGTAGTACAGTCCACTACAATACTAAGATAAGAATACAAACGCTTATTCTTCATCAGTTGATAAGGAAAACTACGAACGACTACCCTAAAAATTGTGAGCTAATAACTTTTAATGAAATTTAATGAAATTCAAAACGAAATAAACCCCAAAACATTCTTTATAGCTATATTTATGTCATTGACCTCGTTTGTTTTCAATCTCCCACATTCATTCTCTTTCGAGAGAACCGGTATTCAATCTTCTTAGTATTTATTATAACTATATGAAGATTGATGACGAAATACATATGTATATATAGTTGTAATTGTAGAATATGTAGTTGTAGTACTATTCTAAAAAAAAACACCCCTCCAACACTGCTGGAATGTTTGTTATTCCCTACACTTTTAATACAAATTTGACACATTAAGGTATTTCATCTTAATATATGAATTTGCATTAAAAGAGACAGAAAACAACCCAAAAAAATGAAAAATTGATAATTCTAATGTGAAATAGCTTGTTTTCTATAAAATTAAGCAAAAATTTTGAATTTATCCACATTTGACCTCGTATTAAAAATTCACACACACAGACATATCCATATGTACATACTTGGAGGTAGATTCACAGTAATCACTTATTTCAACGAAAATAAAACGAATAAAAAAAAAAAAATAATTAAAAAAAAACCGACTTCAAACAGGAAATAAAAAGTAAAAAAAAATAAATTTATTTAGCAAAACAGGAAACTTAAAAGTAAAAAATAAATTTACTTTGCAAAAGTAATTCGTATTTTGATTTAGTTAATCAGAAATGATTAAATAAGTATTTTATAATTTTGAAGTCGGTGCCAAGTAAAACAATAACTAGGTATAGGTATTATCAATCTTTCTCACAACTCAAGCTAATATTAGTAGGTAATTATCACGGAATATCTGTTCTGTGGTAATTAATTCTAAGTATTCGAAGACCGCGCACGGCATAAAGTTCACAAATACGGTGGATATAGTACAACTACGGCATGCAGTGCTTGACCCGAACGTATGCAGACGCGTGAGGGCAGACGTCGTTGATGGTTGTCTCCGTGTACGCAATTTTTCGATCTCTCCACACCGTTGTGGTCTCAAATAGGTTTTCGTAAATTACTTCTTTCAATCGCATGGTTACGTTAAATACTCGTATAACTTATATTGTCTGGTTTAGGTGATTTTGTTCTCATTCTTCGTTATTATCCTTGTTTGCTAATAGATTTTGTGATTGTCGTACTTTCAAATTAAGTATCTACGTAGGTAATAGTGTATTAACTGGTTATAACAAGAATCTTATTATAGATAGTTATTAATATTTAAATGCCATTGGATTAAATTTTGAGTGTTTTATTTGGTATTTTGAGTAGGAAATGGCGAATGCTCCAAAAATAAATAAAGACAAAACCTAGCACAGCAATTCATATAATAAAGTGTGCCTGTATTTTGCATAATTTTGTAAAAAAAACGTGATGGAGAAAATTCACATTGCAATAGAAACAATCAGTCAGCAATAAATATCAGTAAATATAAAGAATGATTTAACAGAATACTTTTGGGACTTTAGACATAAATTTCAACTCTTTACTATATTTACTTCAACTAATTTACTTCACTTAATTTTAATATATTCAATTATTACTTTATATTTCCATTACATACTACATTAAATTATTTCATAAAACTTATAACATGACTGTACAGTTACATACGGTTACATTTTTGTTTTTCACTCTTTATGAGTGTCGTCCCTAAAACGGTTCGGCCACGTACAGCCGAAATTAATGATTTGGAACAAATTTTTGGCATTTTAGCGTTTGTTGTCTTCACTTCGTCGCTCAGCGATGCACTGAAAATTAAAACCAATTCTAGCGCTGAGCGGCGTCGCTCAGTCGCTCACGAAATTCTCTCGTCGCTCAACTGTTGCGTGGCTACCACAATGACGTTTCATATGCTTTAATATTTTACGTCGCTCAAGAGAGCGTCGCTTAGTCGCTAATCGCTCAGTGCGTGGCCTCAGCCTAAATCTGTTTAACTCTTATACAGTTTTATTTTTGGATTGTTTTTGTATGGATTCATATGAAGAAATAACATATATATGTATGTATAAGTACAAATCGCCAATAAAAAAATTGGCTATTTAATCTCGCACATTTATTGCCATAAATTGATATGTATTTTTTATACAAAAACAAAATGTCTGTTTTTAATACCCGGTACCATAAGGTAAAAGGGAATATTAATTATGTCGAAATCTATTTAACTGGCAGAATGAGAAATGGTAAATCGCATTATGTATATATATTATTCACCAGCATACGAAGACAAGTTTGTATAGTCCTGTCCATCTGTCCGTCCGACAGTCTCCTTGAACGAAAATATCTCGTAGACTATAAGAGATATAGACTTCAAGTATGCATATTTAGACTCTCCTTTTCAATCTACAGTACAGGCAGTCGCTCTACAAATATGGCCCCACTTTTAAGTTTTGAAATAAATATTTAATGTTTTTTTTTTAAATGAATTTATTGTAATTTTTTTTAAATTCAATTGAAATGTCCCACATATGTTCAGAAGGGACAACTTAAAAATATAGCCCCACACAAATCTATGGTTCATATAAGAAGCCTTAAGCAAGGTTTAGGTTTCATATAAAGTTTTATCCAAGCATTTTATTTATCTTCTCTATTAAAATGACTGATATCAAATAAAAAAACCTCTTGAAGAGGTAAAAATCAAGTGACGAAAGCATACTTGGAAGACAAAACTACTGATATAAATTTTGTGACGATATATTTATATTTTTCATTTGTATGGTTGGAATCGATTGTAATATGTAATTGAGCGTTCGTCATGTTGCTAAACTTTTTAAACTATATAATACAGCTCTTTTACTATAAACACTGTAGACAATACCAGTTGATATGATTGTAACTGACGAGTAAAAATTGAAAAAGACGACAAACGTCGTTACAGATGTAGAACCTCATAGGCAGGACAGTATTAACGCCTACCGAAGAAAGGACCTCCATATGATGCTGCAAAGGCCATTCCACCATACCCGTGCATCGCTACCACAATATTAGCCACCAGATCGCCAGCAGAGCTACCCCAGCATGAAATCGTAGCTCCCAAAAATTCTTCGCTGAGATTGAATAGCATCCCGATCAAATTAATCATTATCGTGATCTCAGAGGAGAGAATGTATATGCAAGTCATACAATTAAAACAAGCGATAATCGTAAAAATCTGAAAATGAAATCTAAAAATAACCACAATCATTGCGTCAATTGACCACAACAAATACCCAATGATATTTTGGTGGCTGATCAGTCCGCGAAGTGAAAAAAACGATTATAGCCAAAGGTACGGTCAATACAAAAGAGTAGTAGATGTTATTGTCTTCTGAAAAGGAGAAACAAATATTGTTTCGTTAAATATGTAAATGCACTCCATCGGAATAAGTCAAAAACTCACGTATGACGGCTAGATGCAGTAATGGGCTAATTATGGTCTGTAAACAGTTGAGTAGCTTTGACCAACCATGCATATCGGCCTCGATGTTCACGACTGGTATGTAAAGATGTACTACGAATCGTATTTTTGCCTGAATGACCATAAAAATCCTAAGCCACTTTGAGGCGGACATCCAATTATCCAAATTAATTGGGATTAAGTGTTGAAAAAAATCTTTAAAAATGTGCTTGTTCATGGAATTACTGCTTTTGTAGAACACATTTCGCATAGCATCACGATCTATCGTTGCACGCTTCGAAGATGTACGAGTAAGAAAAAAAACTATTAGAGACGTGAAGAGATGGTCGATGCGATCCAACCCGCGAACGACGTGAATCACGATTCAACGGTTCCATTCGAGACATATGACGTTTGTCAACCACCTGACGGTGCAGTTCATTTTGAGCAGTGCTGCCGGTTCCTGTTCGCATCATTTTAGCCAATTTACGCTCATCTTCTAAAAAATGAACGGAATAATAAACAGAGCACTACTGTCATATTGATGTGCACATGTACATATATTAAAGTTTATTTACTTTCTAAATCCTTCTTGCTAAGATAGATTCTGATGCCGTTAACCACAATGTAGACAATATAAACAATGAGGCAGGCTAAAGGTGAGGAAGTAAAAGGTACATAATTAAGTTCATTATTGATTATTCATTAATATATTTTTGTAATAGAATACCAGCTGCCTCAACCCTTGATACAACGCCATCATTCTTCACTGTATACTCCAGAAATAATACGCCCGATATAAAAAAAAAATATCACGTATTGTTGACAGATATAGCAGACCAAACCACCCGATATCATTGTAACAAACACGGCGGTTGATAACTGATTCGCGTACATTGGTCCCACATCGCCTACGCTTCTATTCTATTAGCAACAAAATCGGCCGCACTGTTCCCAAATGCCAGCAACGTCACTCCAGCCATATGCTCATTCATGTGCAGCAGCAGTGAGATAAATTTAAGAGCCGGTCCAAAACTTAAATGCCAGAACGATAAAAAAACATTTAACATTTATCTTTGCTAGAGTCGAGAACATCAACTTACTAAATGTCAGCCACAATTGCCAAAGCCATGACCGAATACAAACGAGAAATATCATTACGACCGCTGCAATGATTTCACCGGCGGGACCAATCTTAAAATCGCACTGCATATGTTTGATATAGTTCACAAAGAACATGATATCTTTACAACTAGGAGTTGTTTGCACATATTCGCAATGTTTTTCAGGATTCAAATTCATCACATTGTAGCAGCTTCTCTAGCTCGTCAAATAAAAGAGGAATGTAAGAGAAAATAAGAAGGAAAAAATATTGGCTTCTTACTCGTTCTGCATGATAGAGAAAATCGATGTCCACCTCGGTTAAAACAGTAGAGGTCTTCGTGTGGGTTTCCATAGATTGTTTCAAGGCAGCAAATTTACTGTGCTTAAAAAAAATATATATTGCTAACAATTATTTCTAAGCTTACTTTAATTACAAAAAGAATTAATGTAGAGTTGTACAAATTTTAATAGTATTGGAAACTGAAACTATCAGGTTGATATTTCCACTTTTATTTATTTATTTATTTAAAATTGCAACTACAAATACATATGTATATAAAGCGGTAGCTTAATACAATAATTTAAAGTTTATACATTAACTAAACTAACTTAAAACTAGAAAGAGGATTTTTGTTTGGCGGCCAAGTTGACCGACTGTGCGCCTACTCACTGCCTGGGAAGTGCACTGTTTTCATTAACGTTATTTTTCCCAAGTCTTTGCAATATGTGAGTTTCATCTGAGCGGCTGTTGTTGCTCCAAATGTCAACCAGTTCTGCGCGCGCAAACGCGTATTGTACTAGAAATACGTAATTTTTTCAAATATGTGCAAAAATGTGCAAATTAAACTATTTATATATTATTCTATACATTGAGGTTATCAACTTGCTATTTAAAACTTTTTGCACTGCTGTACCCTAGAGAAGTATTATTCCACGAAGCACATCTATATTTGTTAGGGTTACTGTAAAAAAACAATAAACAAAACACGATAAAAGTATATAAAAACACACAATATTGACAAAAACATTAATAAACTGTACTTTTACATACCCGGACTAATATCATAAAAATCTAAACTTTTGTATTTTTTACTGCATCTGTGAACACTTAAAGTTATGCAATATTTGCCGCCAATTTTGCAATAAGCATAGTATCGATAATCAGCTGACTTTGCGAGCTCGCCGATAATTCAGTGTGATAGTTAAAACAAAAATTGATATATTTTTAATTCAATTAGACTATTGTGAGAATTTTTGAATTCAGAAATAAAAAAAATCGACTTTATGCCAAAAAAAACCGCAAAAAAAACACTGTGCAGTGGTCCAAGCGAGCGCAATTTCAAAAATAAAGAAAATGGAAGTTGCTAAATGAAATTTACAAATTTGTTGAATAGTTTTTTGTCACTACAGAGTTTTTACATATTTTAAGGACGAAAGATTTATTGTAGATAGAACAGAGCTCGGAGTGAATTCTTGAGCGCGTAACTTGTACAAAAGGGCAACTTTATTGGCACGATGTGACGAGTTGGCGACATTAGTAATATGGTCTGAAGATAGTAAGGAGAATCAATCTTACCAATAAAATTTTGAGAAACGACACCATATATGTAGTGAGTTTATATGTGTTGCGAAACGTCAGATTTTAACGACTGTTGCAATTGGTCATTAATGATTTTTTTAATGAGCTTTGGAATAGCACTCACCTTAGCAATACCTCTATAATTCGATATATCATACTTGCTGCCCTTTTTATGTAATGGGATAATGAAAGACTCCTTTTAAAGAGATGGAAATTTACATAACTTGTTATATAATCCAACTAGGTATAAGCGAATGGGTCAAATATTCAAAATTCGCCTTGGCCGAAACCATGCGTGCACGATGCGATCCTAACAAAAATCTTTTTTTTTAATTTTCCTATCTCAATACTATATCGTTGCTAAAACAAAATTTAAGTTCGCTTCAAATTATTTCTCCGCTCTGGAGTAGTTAAAGTAATAAAATAAAATGTTTTTTTTCCATGCCAAGAAATTGGGATCAGCTGCTTTAAGCCCTGCGTGTTCCTCCCACTCTTGGGCTGCAATGTCCGTTGCTGCAACCACCACATACACATTTAATTTAGCTATCCAATCATTTAAACTACATTTAAATTATAAGGTGGAAAAATTACATTTGCTCTTTGTTTGAGATTAACTTTTCGACCGATGCCCAAAAGAATTTTTACCGCGATAACTTCGCTCGTAGAGGTGCCACCAGAAACAGCTATTTTTAAAAAGCCCTGTTTCTTTTGCGACAAACCTTGTATATTGAAAAGTTGCGCAGGATCACGACAAACGTTTATTTATGTATTTAAATTTAAGCATAAAAACCTGTGGCCCTTTTGAGTCCTAGGGCAGTTGTATAGCGTTTATTAATTTTTTTGTTGCTATTATTTGCCACGATTTTTTGTTTTTTGTCGATGTAATTTTTCGTTAGCTTACTCTTAGGGCCTTACTATTAAAATAAAAAGTTAGCTTTATAAGCAAACCGAGCCAAAGGCTTACACCAACTTACGGTTTTCTTTTTTTTCGTTTCATTTTTAAATATGAAGTTCTTCATTATATCATTATAGGCACAGGGATAATTATTGCCGATTAAAAAATATAAGTTATTTATTATAAACTTCTTTTTGTTAATAAAACGTGGATTTTCACAAATAATATTTTTTTTTTTATGGAACAACGACTGTTACACTTTTCACTCATCGATCTCAACTGTTCTAATAATTTTATTGAGGTCTGCATCGAGGTTCTTGCTATCTCTCCGGACGGTTTTGGATCTTGACTCGTTTTTTTACTGCAAGTCCTTGATTCTGACCACCAGAGCGATTGGCACGACCTTTTCTAAATGAAACAAAATTATCATTAAATAACTCAGTATTAAGTATGTGTGGTTGTAGCCAAGTTTCAGTAAAGACAATGATGTCAGCAATAAAATAAAAACTAATAAGATAAACAATACTAACATTAGTTCTTAACCCGCTCACATTTTGATAATGAATTAGGAAAGAAGTAGAACTTAGATTTTTGGCACAGAAGTTGATCCAGAGGACAATTCAACAGAATTCTGAACAGGACACGTTTATTTTTATAGACGTACTCATGCACAACCATACCAGCAGACCGAAAATTGGGATATATAATGGTGTCGAAAATGAACACAGGAAAAATTACCTTAGAATAGGAAATAGAACGAGAGTAGCAGAAGTTATATTTAGAAACCGATATGCTATTGGAGCATTTAAGACAAGAATTTATATAAGATTTTATATTATCTTTAGTCGATTAAGAAGAAAGATGAGAGATAAACGCAGTTGGCTGATTTTGTGTAGAAGACGGGCCAGCAGAACGGCTAGTCACATCTTGTAAAACATAATCAGTTGACAAGGAACCATTATGCGGCACAACAATTCCGTCTTCGACTACTACCAGAGAGTTGGTGAAAGCACTAGTTGAAGCTTCAAATTTGATATCAGGCGTTGTTTTATTATTGTCAATTTTCATTGACACCAAGATTTACTTCTCAGAATGTTCTAAAGAGGGTGCGGCAGAAACAGTAGAATCTTCTGGTTTCTCATCGAAAGGTGATAAAAATACAGGGGCAGTTATTGGAAAATTTGAAGTTACAGGTTCATCTTGTGAAATCGTTTTGAGTTCCTACGTTTAGGAAAAGCATTTAGACATTGAAAATCATTGAATGATTTTTGAAGTTGCTGAAATTTGTCATTTCTCTCTGTCGATCTACAATGGAAACAAGTGAAACGTAGACCTTTCCTTTTAAGAAATAAAATCAAAGCAGAAAGACCCCGCGAAAACCCCAGAGAAAATTATAGCAAGGTTATAGATCGGGAAAATACGGAGGGTGGTCGATGACACAAATCTGTTTTTTCATCAAAAAATCATTAACTACACGAGCGATTTTTTGATCATCATTTAACTGATCACATCACAACGTGCACACACCTTTTTATACCCAAATCTTCAGTTAATATTGTATTTAATAATATTGTATTTAGTAAGATGTATTTAATTCTTCTGACAGCATTCTCACAGTGAAATTTGCATCCATAGAGTTTATTTCACTTACTTGTATGTTCGAGAATAGCGAAAAAAAATAAATTAGCACTCCAAAAGTTTCGCTCATTCTGCGTATGATCTTAAAATGAATGAATATATATATATATATATATATATATATATATATATATATATATATATATATTTTTTTTTTTTTTTTTTTGTGCCACCTAATATACACAATGTAAAATGCGTTGGAGGCTCTACCTTTTATAGTCTCCGAGATCTCGTTGTTCAAATATGCAGACTGACGGACATAAGGTCATGGCTAGATCGAGGCATCTTTCAATGCTGATCAAGAATATATTTACATACTTTATGGGGTCTACCACGCCTCATTTATATCCACAAACTTAGTCTCTAGGGCTGTGTATAAAAAAAAAGCGTTAACTACGGTTGAATAGAAATTTTTTAACACTCACACGAACTTTTCAAATCGAATGGTAAAACCTAAACGTGGGTGGCTGCCCTAAAGTGAGAGGGGACAGGCTCATTCGTATATTCATGCGAAGAGAAATCACCATATCGAGTATCAAGTTAATATTAACTTAAATAAAACAGTTTTTCCTACAAAAACATATAAGTGGGCTATAAGTGGATTTGTATGGGGGCTACCTCAAAAAGACACGCCTACTAGTGTGCAAATGTCAAGCGGTGGACCAAACTGAAACAAAAAATCATTAACTACACGAGCGATTTTTTGATCATCATTTAACTGATCACATCACAACGTGCACACACCTTTTTATACCCAATTTTATTAGTTAACCAATTTAAAAACAATTATTATATGATTTTAACATTATTAAATTCTCAAATTCAAACATATTCGATACAACAAAATAAATACTTTTCATATGGAAGCCATACCTTCTAGTGAACAAGAATATAAGTATATACTTTATGGGATCTACCACGTCTCCTTCTGGACATTCGTACAAAGTTATTATACTCTTGTCCTTCTGAGTACAATGTATAACAAACAAGATTGCAGCAGTTGTGCATACATGAGAACTAATATAACCTTATGCTGACTTAAAAATTCTAAAAAAAATTAATAAATTAAAAAAAAGCAAGTAAAAACGCAAGTAAGACGGACAGACGAACATGGCTAGATCGACTCGTCTCCTCGTGCTGATCAATAATATATATACTTTGTGGAGTTTACGGTGCCTACTTTAATGCGTTACAAACTTTCAGACAAACTGATAATAATATTCAAAATATATTAAAAAAAATATGTGTAAAAATATATTAACTAAGAAGAACAACAGAAGAAAAGAAAACCAACTTTGTTCCGCCTAGGCAACATGATACATGTGCATATAAAGACATACAACAGTGTTGTGGGCGTGGTGGGCGTGGCACCCACAATATTTAATAATTGATCTACGTATGGACAAGGCGAATATAAACATTAATTTGGTGTCTACTGCTCTTATAGTCTCTGAGGTCTGTTTTTTTTTCCTAAATCTGAGTCGATTTAGCAATATCCATCCATCCGTCCGATGGACGGATATTGCTAAATCGACTCAGATTTCGATGCTGATAAAAAATATATTTACTTTATGGAGTCTACCACTTCTCCTTCTAACTGTTACATTCATTCGCACAAACTTATTATACCCTTGCGCCTTTGGGTATAAAACAAGAGTTTACAATGGAGAATCGGACCAACCACAGGTTAGCAGTGAACATTCATAACTGGGATTTAATCACAGCTTTTTGGAAGAACACAACTGTTTGATGTTGCGCCATGACTATGAACCGTCGTTCACAATTGAGGAAGGGAGTAGTGAGCATTCACGACTGTGATCTTTTGTTTGGTATATAATATATACTATATATACATTATATATATATATACCATATACAACCGCAGCTCCAGAATCACAGTTGTTTTTTTTCGCATCATAAAGGTTAGATTTCTTGTTCAAAATCACGTTATCTCAAGTTTGTAGTAAACATTTAAAAAGTACAGTGTTGCATCTCTGCTATAAATCGAAAAATATTTTTTGGTCTATTTATAGCGCCCAAAATGGTCAAGCAAGCTTATCGAATACATAAGCTGGAAAAGGACACAACAAATCAATATAATATAATTTATTTTGTACGAATTTCATCTGCACGAACAATTGGAAAAGCAGAATTGCGAAGAATAAATTTTGACAAAATATTTACTGCACCCAATTCAATAAACTAATATTCACGTCATACATAGAATTGTCAGAAGATGTTTTAGTTTTTTTTTTATAGCAATGTTTATAGACTTGCATTAGTAAAGCAATGTCGAAAAAGCTTTCCTTCCCTGTATCCAACGAACTCTACAAAGCTTTTATAGAAGATGCTAGCACACCATAATATTTTGTAGAAAAGAAAAGTTTATTTCCGATGCGATAATGTTAAAGGACCATAAATCACAGACTGCATTATCGCCAAAAAAAAAAAAAAACAAGAAAAAACGTTAACTTCTGTGGTGCCGAAGTTCAAATACCATTCACATTAAGTTTCAAGCTGTGAACTTAGCAGATGTAAAATAAAAATATATATTTATAAAATCCAACAACCTAAACGTGGGATATAAGTTTGTTGGAGCCTACCGCTAAAAGTAGTCGTGACACTAGATAATTATGCGAAGCGTCCGTCCTAATGAAGCCACTATGTAAAATTTCAAGTTGATTTTCCCTAAAATAATAAAGTTTTTCATGAAAAATCCCAAAATTGGGTGAAGGGTTTGTATAGGGGCTTCCCTAAAATGGAGAAATCACATATGTATCTTTATATGTGAGGTGTTCGTTCATAAAAAGTTACTATATGTATTATATTTTAAGTTGATATTTAAAAAGGTTTATATAAATAAAAACATTTTTAATACAAAAAGGCAAAAGTGGGCGCTGGGTTTTGTATAGGGGCTACCTCAAAAAGTGATGGAATCACACACATTGATATAAGAAGCCACAATGTAAAATTTTAAGCTGATATTGACAGCAATAAAAAAAAATGTTCATACAAAAAGTCGAAAGTGGGTGGTGGTTTGAAAGGGGCTACCCCAAAAAGGGCGTGGCATGTCATGTTTGATACTCCTTTAAACTACAATAAAAAGAAGTCTATGTGCAGACTTACAACCGAAAATGTAAAATATTTGTTAGTGATTATACCAATTTTCAAATATGTATGTATAATATGTTCGATATTTATTAAATTGCTGGAATATAAAATGAAATTATAGTCTAAACCACGACCCCAGTCTGGTCCAAAGCCATGAAAATAAAACGTAGCGAGAGAATACATTAACTACGGAAAGAGAGCTAAATTTTTCATACATATCAATCTTAAATTTTACTGAAAACCTTTATTATTTATTTCAAGTGTTAGCTCTCCACATAAAATTCGTTTACCTATGTACATATACCAAAATGTCATTTTGAAATTGATGAAAAGACCCAAATGCCCATCCCATACCGATACTCTATCTGTTTTACAACAAACGAACGTGGTCTTTTCTCTTTGTGCTGATAAAGAACATAAATATGTAGGATGTATATTAAGTGGTGTCTACGATACCTACTTCAATGCGGTGCAAACTTGCAGACAAACCTTCTTACATTTAGTGTGAAGGGTATACAAGCTTAGAGGCAGATGCACCATAATATCGATAAGAGTCGATAGTCCATAGCCGTTAATGGTATAAATACACGACATTTTGAACTAGCAGCCAAGGTGCAGTGAGGCGGCAGTGCTCCGACGAGCAAGACCTCTTTGGGAAACTATTTGAGCTACGCTGTGATTCACCACACCGCTAGTAACTATTGTTTCACACGCTCCGCATGCGAGACTGAGCTGAGAAACATCCAGGCCTACCATATGAACTCCTTGGGCTGGGCTGATATCAGTAACAACTTCCTAATTGGTGGCGATGAAAACGTGTATGAGGTTCGTAGTTGGAATGTTAAAGATGCTACCAACTGGAACTCCAAGTCTCTTGGCATCTCCTTCTTGGGCAACTAAAACAACAGCAAGATGACTGCTGCCCAGAAGACCGCTGCCCAAGGTCTCTTGTCCGTTAGTTGTGGTCAAATCACATCTGAATATATTGTGTATGAACATCGTCAGGTTGGCTCCACCGAATGCCCTGGAACCAATATCTGGAATGAGATCAGAACCTGGTCCCACTGGCTTAAATAAAAACCTTTGTTTTGTTTTTGAAAAATAAATGTTAATAAAATCGACGCATTGAATGCTACTGATGTTTTATAATTTTTTATAATGATTTAACAACTGAAAGCAGCGTTCACTTCCAAGAAGCACACCCCTCGCATACAGTTCCAGTTTACTAGCTCACAAAATTAACTCTGATATCTTATGTGAAATTGCGTACCGAATCAGAATATCCAAACCAATATTAGGAAAATAGAATAAATTTCGGCATATTCCAAAATTTCCATATTCCTTTTCATTATTAATAAATGATCCTGTTCTAATAGGCGCACTTCAAAGTTTGTATGTTTTTAACGAAAAGTAATTTTATTTGGTTTCAAATGTGCAAAACGACGAATTTCGGGTTTTCACACACACAGTAATGATTCACACTTTGGGTGCTCTCCTTTTGGCCAGTCCTGCTCTAAGGCACTATATTATTCGCGCAATATCGAAGATTTTACTGTCAAGTCCAATTTAAACATGTATTGTACCATTAAAAAGGTCTTGAAACGTACATTCAGAAAATGTTAAAACATATAATATCGGATCACCCCAGTCCGAAATATAGGGGGAAACCCACCCTAAGCGGTATTGAAGCTCGTGGAGGGCCAAAATCATCAGTCCAAATTTATTTTTTATATACCCTTTCAAAAGTTATGAAATTTTGAAATCTTTGACGAGTTAATAAAATATATTTTGTTTGTTTGAATCCTTTAGAAAATATAAATATTGTTGATATAGAATTTTAGTACACAAAGAACTAAGAAAAGCTCAAATTTCTATTGGCTACTGTGGCCAAACGGCTTTTAAATGAATACTAAGAATTGCTATACAATCCCTACTTAAAAAATGTAGGTCCAAATAAATTTTGAAAAGTACATTTTGCGATTTTGCCGAAAATTGAGACTCATATTGAGTGTTACTACATTGTGAGATTGGCCAAATTTTTATATATTATACTTTTCTTTCAAAATTTCGTAAAATCTGTTACATATCTTATACGAAGCATGGACATAAACCTGTTATAGTCTATACATAAACCTGTTATACATTTTAAGGGATACCCTCTATACAAATCTGGCACCATTTTCAAGTTTTTGATTGAAAATTTATTGCTTTTATTTTGAAATGAATTTGTTGTAATTTTTCGTCAATTCTATTGAAATGTCCCGCACATGTTAATAAAGGGCCATTTAAAAAAAAAGCCCCACACAAATCTTTATTCAAGCAACAACCCGAAGATAGTAGTGCTAGCTCAAGTAATTTATCTGGAACTGGAGACGAACTCGATGCATACATGGATTTGTTTAATAAGAAACGCGAAGATACAAAAAGTTATGTTAAAACAAAAAATTATCTATTAGCTTCAATTAATGTTCTCAGACTAAAACGATTAAACATCAAAGAAGATGTACTGAAATGGTGGTTAGAAACTTTCCCAGAACTATTCGAATTTTGTACAAGTAAGTGTATAGCGTTTGTTATCAGGCGTCAAGTTTATTATACATTTTTTATTGTATTAGACCAAAAATATCAAACATTTTTATAACAATACAGATCGCTTTCAGTGTTTTTAACATAGCCTGGTTTGATCATCCAGGTGTTATCACAAATAATCACAAATATTTATTTTAATTAATTAATTTAGTTTGCGTGTTGGGGAGCTCTGGAGCGCCTCCTCTGTAGTTACTGCAGCAAGTCCAGGAAGAAGGTCAATGGCATCTTCTACATCCAGTCCAGTAGATATTTCGGTGTTAAGATGGATAGTCTCATCCATTCGTCTCTGAAAAACAGCGATGTCGGTGCGCGCATTGATTAGCCTTGGGATACCTCAAAATACTCTAGCCCATACTCTCCAGGGTGACTATCAAGGCCAGGTGTTCACTCGGGAGGTCCCAATCATCAGTGATTGAGAGAAGGTGGTCAGGGATCCCTTGTTAAATGGCAAAGTCAATGCAGGAAGGAGTACCCCTGCTTCCGTATGGATATCTCGTGGGGGAACTTGAAGCCAGAACCTTCGCTCGTCGATGCGCCAGGCTGTTAGCTAGCTGAGCGAGTGGTGCGCATTCCAATCGCCTCTCACCACCTATTTCCAACCGAGTTGAGGATATCATTGAAGTCATCAGTCGTCGTGCTCTTATTTGACCTGCAGTAAACAGCTCCAAAGACCACGTCGCCGATATCGGTAGAAACTTTCACAGTAGAGTATTGATAGACTTTATTAGCGATATTTAGTTGAGGGAAATGAACCTAGTTGCTCCGGACTAGGATAGCGCAACCACCTCCAGCTAAGCGATTTTGAACCCAGTGTACAGGATACGCTTCGAAGCCAAAAATTCTGGGGAATGTAGGGCCTCTAGTTCTGGTTTCTTACAACAGGATGATTCCGATGTTGAACTTTTGTACTAGAGCCTCCAGCTCTAGTATTTTACCTGAAATGCCATTGGCATTCCAGATTAGCAGCCTCAGTGGAGAGATCATTTAGAAAGCAACGCGGTTAAGATGGTGAGGATTTGCTGTTGCATCCCCAAGACCTGCTGTTGCATATCTGCCATCCTCTCGATAGCTCGACTCATGTCCCTGATGGCACAAGAAAGTTCTTCACCGTTGTCAGATGTCTGATGTTGTTGCCCAGTCTGTCTCTCCAGCTGTTGTTTCCTAATCAATTGCTGCAGCCTGGCTTGCGCTGGCCCTCCCTGCTTTCTAGAGTGGAGGGGGTTGCTCACAGTGTGGTTTATAAATGGAGCTGCCAGTCCTCTTCTAGCAGGCCGGTTGGTTAGACACTGATGGGATAGTGTTGGTTTTTGCGCCGGTGTTAAGCTTGCTAAGTTGTCTTACGGCTGCAGCTTGAGCAGAGGTTGAGGGGCCCAAATTCCATATGAGCTCTGATTCGTCTTCGGAGTCATCTCTGTCCATACCGTCGTCGTCGGGTGGAGCCAATGAAGCATATTTATTGGCAGTGTTGGCATAGTGGATGGTTTGTTGGACAAGCCCATCTTCAGTCTTGTTCATTTTTCGAACGCAGCAGCATCAACAGGGTCAAGGGCATCATTTGGGTCCAAATAAAATCAGCTTCCGAGCTGTTACTGTGATCTTGGCAGGCTCTTCAGGATTTATTGTCGCGTCTGAAGTGGCTCTCGCAGCTAATAGCTTTGTGAATTTGCTGCGGATTGCTGAAATGTCCGAAACCGCAGCAGCTGTTAGACAGCTGGTCGCAAAAATACTCGGCGTCGTAGAGGTGATGGTCGATGATGGGACTTTTGTATCGCTGATTGTGCGTTTATTCATACCCAGCGTGACTTCAGCAGAGCAGTGGCCACTTGGGTATCATATAAACACTGTCCCTCTTATAAACACACCCTATGTCGCGTCGCTGTAGCAGAGCAGAACCAGAAGCCAAAACGAAATTGACAAGTCAATGTTAAGCACTGAAAAGATGGTCGCAGACAGGCACACGCCAAATCTCGGTCGCGGGCACCGTTATTCGGACCGAAATTTAGAAATCGATGCGCTAAATTTCGGTCGCAGGCTCCGTTACGCTGATTAATGATCACAAATTCAGGACCTGACTGATAAAGCGCCAGCAGCGCCTTTGCAGACAGTAATATTTTTTTACCGCTAATGGGCTTGTTTATTTATTTTGTTTTTAATAATTTTCCAATAATAATCGCCAGAGAAAACGCGTCCGCACTCGACTAAGGTTCAATTGGAACTCCACCGTTGGTTTTATGTAGACTATCTCTAGGCGATATACGCCTATTAATATTATATATGATGAATGTATTAACTTTTTCTTAATTAAAGAATAGTTTATTTCATAAAATTTAAATAACATGTTATTAATGTGATGTACGGTCATTAATGTGATGTATCGGTACGTACCGAAACCGAAATACATTTCTGTTTTATTCCTTGGACAGAACACAAACGTCGTAGAAGACAGCGTTGACACCTGAAACGACAGAGCAATAAACAATCAATATTTGGACATAGCTATTAAGAACCCTTTATATAAACATTAATGTTTGCCCTGTGTTACTAGTGTTAGTCAAGAGAACGTTTCTGGGTATAAATCATTTGAAAATCTCAGCAACTATTTTACGGAGATGACTGAGATTTGGTAAAAGACACTGGGAAAGATATTTTCCACTATGAAAATAGACACCGGGAAACATTATATTCATTATGCAAAATGGCTGTGCCATATAATAGAAGTAAATGTATGCCTGTATAAAGAACTTAATATTTTATATGTATTGCTTATGCAAATATTCATTGTTTATGTGTACAAAAATGATATATGTATGTATTTTGGAAATGTAGTTTTTTATGAAAAATAGACATTTAATTAGTTTAAATTTCGATTTTTCACTAAAGCCTGACTTAATTTTAAAAAGTACATAAAACGGGGTGTACTGATGACGTTCAACAACACAAGCCTCTACAAATCGTTATACATTGTTTGGATCATTTATAGCAAACAAATCATCAAGCTATCTTATCGAATACTTGAACTGGAAAAGGACACAACAAATCAATATAATCTGACTTTTTTGTATACAATTTGAAAATCAAAATCGCAAAGATTAAATTTTAGCAAAATATTTATTACACCCAATACATTCAACTGATATTTACGTCATGCATAGAATTGTCGAAAGTTTCTTTTGTTTTTTTTTTATAGCAAAGTTTATATTCTTGTATTAGTAAAGCAATATTGAAAAAGCTTCCTACTCAGAAGTTTACTAACATTACGAAGCTTTTATAGAAGATGCTAGCACACCATAACAATTTATTGAAAAGTGCATTATCGCAAAACAAAAAAACCGAAAAACTTTAACTTTGGTGGAACTGAACCATTAATACCCTTTTCACGAAATATCATCTCGAATAGAAGCTGTACGTACCCCAACCAAAATATTTTTTTTTTTTTGTAAATTGGAAGCGTTCATTATTGTCAATATTTCAAATGGTTAGCTCGAACTACATTAATATTGTTTACCTACATAAGCCACTAAGTTGGCGGTTCAATTTAATGGCATCGATACGCTATCTGTTTGCAACAAAAATTAGTCCAGCCGGACGTGGCTCAATAGACTCTTCTAGACTAGCTTCTACCTACTTCAAGGCGTTACAAACTTTGAGACAAACTGATAATGTCCTTCTTACATGTAGTGTGAAGGGTATACAAGCTTGGGGGCAGACGCACCATAATATCGATAAGCGTCGATAGTCCATAGCCGTTATGGTATAAATACACGACATTTGGAACTAGCAGCCATCAGTTCGGAGAATAACTTTAACTCCAACAATGGCAACCAAAACTTTAATTAGCCTATTGGCAGTGCTTCTGTGTGCTCACGCCGTTGTAGGTGTGACCATCATCACCAAGGCGCAGTGGGGCGGCAGAGCTCCGACGAGCAAGACCTCTTTGGGAAACTATTTGAGCTACGCTGTGATTCACCACACCGCTGGTAACTATTGTTCCACACGCTCCGCATGCGAGACTGAGTTGAGAAACATCCAGGCCTACCATATGAACTCCTTGGGCTGGGCTGACATCGGTTACAACTTCCTAATTGGTGGCGATGGAAACGTGTATGAGGGTCGTGGCTGGAATGTTATGGGTGCTCACGCTACCAACTGGAACTCAAAGTCTCTTGGCATCTCCTTCTTGGGCAACTACAACAACAACAAGATGACTGCTGCCCAGAAGACCGCTGCCCAAGGTCTCTTGTCTGATGCTGTTAATCGTGGTCAAATCACATCTGGTTACATTCTGTATGGCCATCGTCAGGTTGGCTCCACCGAATGCCCTGGAACCAATATCTGGAATGAGATCAGAACCTGGTCCCACTGGAAGGCTTAAATAAAAACCTTTGTTTTATTTTGGAAAAATAAATTTTAATAGAATCGGTGCATTGAATGTTTCTGATGTTTTATATTACTATGTATTCTATAATACAATTTTGTAGAAAGGATATCAATATTACTATTGACGGAAGAGAAAGATTTAAAAATCTTATTTAACATCGCAAAAGAGCATTCACTTACAGAAAAAAGTCCCCCCACGTACAGCTCCAATAATCAGACATCTCCCATAGCCATATGACAAAAGCAATAGGACCATGGTTGGCCGCTTATGAGGCATTTCACTATATGCAGTTATAAATAACCAACGCGTGTGGTGACCTGTTAAAACTGTTATTACTGCTCGCATCTAATCTGCCACTTGACTATTAGCAGGACGATGTAAATCAAAATTAGTTACCATTAAATTAGAAACTTGAATGGCATATGACGCAGTTCTGTGATAGTAGAGATATATGTTTTAAGTTGGACATGTGATAGATAACAGAAAAATTTATCGTCAGCCCATTTGTTCCTTACTTTACATGAGAGATGGGCACCGGTCGCGATTTTCGTGGTGGCACATCGAGGCAATGCAATAAAATTGAATTTGTTCCTGCAGACGACGTGAACAGTAAGTGACGATTCCCATCTGCAGAGGCATGGGAAAACACGAACAAAATTTCACTAAAAATTAACTTCTTTATCGATAAATTATTAAATTATAGTCGAGCAGCTACTTCTTTTACTTCACAAAGATGGCAACAGATTTCTATGTAAATTCTTATAAATGTATTTTCACATAGACAACTCAGGTTCAACAGTACTTTTCGAGTATCAAGCTATTGTCAATCAAACAAAGTACCCTTTTGGAAGTTACTGGAAGTTTTCACAATCTCATGTATTTATTTGGAGGCATATCGGTGTACGGATGTATTCTACATTACTAAAAAAATGTAAAAACAAATACTTACATGTACTTACATGTATTTAGTATTTTCACTAGAATCATCAAATAAAAAGCCGACGTAAAAATCAAGTGACGAAAGCCTATTTGCAACTGACAGTGGTTCTGATATCAATTTAATGACAAAATATTTGTATTTGTATTAACTAGGACACTGTGTTATCAGCCGTAATTCGACCATCTGCGCCAATAAAGCCCGTATTATTCGCGAATAATATGCTCATTTATTTACTACTTCATTGCAAACAAAATCAAATACGAACAGATTTGCACCTATTTAATATACCTTTGACTTTATAGTACAGTGTATGAAATTAAATAACCAATTTCTTTTCTTGGCGACGTATACTCGTACATACATACATACATAAGATATATTTACGTACATACATACATAAGATATATTTAATATATTTATATATTTAATATTATATGACATATACAAAAAAAGAATTTAAAAAAAAACATTGTAATAGAGTATAACAGGTTGTTGTCAACGCTGCGTATAACAGATGTAACAGCCATTAGTATGACGCATTAAAACAATTACCTAATTTTGCACAATCTGATATTTGCGATGCTACATATATCTCAGCTCACCGAATTTTCACAGAAAACTAGTATAATATATAACAAGAAAAAACGTTAACTTCGGTTGAACCGAAGCTCTAATACCATTCACACGAAACTTTAAATAGTATTGTAATACATAAAAGTGAGGGTTTAAAAAGTGGGTGGTACGCGCTCACTAGTAGTTGTGTATGAAGCAATATAGTAGATGTGTAAGATGATGCCATATAGAATTTCAAGTTGATATTGACGTTTTCCATACAAATTCATAAAAGTGAACTGTTGGTTTATATGGGATTACCTCAAAAAGTGGGCGGGACACGCCCATTTGTATATCTATATGAAGCGGTTGTCCATTAAAATCCACAAAATCAAATTTCAAGCTAATATTGATCTAAATGAAGGATTTTTTCATAAAAAAACACAAAATTACACGGTGGGTTTGTATGGGAGCTACCCCAAATAATGGGCGGAGCACGCCCGTTAGTCTATGTATGTTAAGCGCCTGACCACAAAAAGGCACCACATTGCATTTCAACCTAATGTTGACTTTAATAAAGAAGTTTTCTTACAAAAAGTCAAAAGTGGGCAGTAGGTTTGTATGGGAGCTAGCCCAACTAATGGGAGGGTCCCACCCATTAATGTATTTGTCAAGCATCCGTCTACTTTAAGTGAATTATTAAGTTGATAAAAACTAAAATAAAAATGTTTTTCATACAAAAAGTCAAAAGTGGGCGGTAAGTTTGTATGGGGGCTACCCCAAAAAGTGGGCGTGGCGGGTCAATCTTGACATTCTATTAAACTGGAATAAAAAGAAGTTTACGTGCAAAATTTCAACTGGATAGCATAAAAATTAGTCCCCAAAAAATGCGCAACAACATACAGACGGACAGACAGACAGACGGACATGGCTTGATCGATTCATCTCGTCGAGCTGATAATGCGTTACAAACTGATAATACCATTTCACACTATGTGTGAATGGTATAAAAATATAAATCACTCCAAATGTGAGCTCGAAAATTTGGTTTCAATTCGCGGTAAAATCGTAAAATGTACTTTTCAAAATTTATTTTTAACTATATTTTTTTAAGTAGAAATTATACAGCATTGATTTCATAGGTATTCAAAAGACCTTTCCAACGAACTATCGCATGTTGAAAAATATTAAGCAGGTTGCGCAGTAGCCAATTAAACTTTGAGCTTTTCCAGCCAAAATCCGTCATTTTGAAAAAAGTTGCAGAACAAAAGTTTCTTAGTTTTTTGTGTACTAAAGTCCTGTGTCAATAAAATTTTGGTTTTCTAAAGGATTCAATCAAACTAATTCATTAACTCGTCAAAAATTTCAAAAATTCATAACTTTTGTGCGGGTGGACCGATTCCTGATCTTGGGCTCGTTGGACTTGTCTCGGCGTCAAGAATAAATAAAAAATAAGAGTGGGTATTTTCTTCACCCTACATTTCGGACTGGCGTGATCCGTTTGTATGTTTCAAGACCTTTTTAATGGTACGTAACACGTTTCGATCGGACTTGCCCGTGCTTGTGCTGCAGCCCCTTGTGTCCACAATGATAATAATATCCCTACTATCCCTACTAATATTATAAATGTGAATGTAAGTTTGTATGTTACGTAAATGTATGCTGCGAGAGAAAGAGATAAAAAGCTTTTCTATATAGTTTCCCTATCCTTCACCTCCACTATGTGCTATGGTTCGTGATCCACACTACTCTATCGTCATATACGTTCTTGTTGTTGTTGTACTTGTGGAAGAGAGAGAGAAAGCAGCTTAGTCAATAGCATGGTAGAATATACACATGTGCACATATATATGCAAGGCGCTGGTGTAATTCTAATGCAATTTACTTATACAGTGTTTGCAGTTATTTGAGTCATACAAAGCCTTGAGCATTCCATTTTCTCTCTCTCTCTTTCTCTCTATCTCTCTCTATCTCTCTCTGTTTACCACCTTCATAGTTATTCATATCATTCTCTTACAGATTAACCAGAATGCAAAGTTTCACTTCTACCGCGTGTGAACACACCGGGAAACATATTCACTATGAAAAATGGCTCTGCCATATAATAGAAGTAAATGTATGCCTGTATAAAGAACTTAATATTTTATATGTATTGCTTATGCAAATATTCATTGTATATGTGTACAAAAATGATATATGTATGTATTTTGGAAATGTAGTTTTTTATGAAAAATAGACATTTAATTAGTTTAAATTTCGATTTTTCACTAAAGCCTGACTTAATTTTAAAAAGTACATAAAACGGGGTGTACTGATGACGTTCAACAACACAAGCCTCTACAAATCGTTATACATTGTTTGGATCATTTATAGCAAACAAATCATCAAGCTATCTTATCGAATACTTGAACTGGAAAAGGACACAACAAATCAATATAATCTGACTTTTTTGTATACAATTTGAAAATCAAAATCGCAAAGATTAAATTTTAGCAAAATATTTATTACACCCAATACATTCAACTGATATTTACGTCATGCATAGAATTGTCGAAAGTTTCTTTTGTTTTTTTTTTATAGCAAAGTTTATATTCTTGTATTAGTAAAGCAATATTGAAAAAGCTTCCAACTCAGAAGTTTACTAACATTACGAAGCTTTTATAGAAGATGCTAGCACACCATAACAATTTATTGAAAAGTGCATTATCGCAAAACAAAAAAACCGAAAAACTTTAACTTTGGTGGAACTGAACCATTAATACCCTTTTCACGAAATATCATCTCGAATAGAAGCTGTACGTACCCCAACCAAAATATTTTTTTTTTTTTTGTAAATTGGAAAACAAATTTTATCTTTAGCTTGTATATTAAATATATATTGGATAGTGCCTAGAACCCAATCTGAATTAAAAATTACCAAAAACCATCCAAGAATATATTCACCTTAATATTTACTGTATAGTTTTTTATTTTACAGTGATGATTTGAAGCGTTCATTATTGTCAATATTTCAAATGGTTAGCTCGAACTACATTAATATTGTTTACCTACATAAGCCACTAAGTTGGCGGTTCAATTTAATGGCATCGATACGCTATCTGCTTGCAACAAAAATTAGTCCAGCCGGACGTGGCTCAATAGACTCTTCTAGACTAGCTTCTACCTACTTCAAGGCGTTACAAACTTTGAGACAGACTGATAATGTCCTTCTTACATGTAGTGTGAAGGGTATACAAGCTTGGGGGCAGACGCACCATAATATCGATA
This sequence comes from Leucophenga montana, assembly GCA_035044765.1. Taxonomy (NCBI): domain Eukaryota; kingdom Metazoa; phylum Arthropoda; class Insecta; order Diptera; family Drosophilidae; genus Leucophenga; species Leucophenga montana. The sequence continues at coordinate 37,094 of JAWNNQ010000614.1, read as the reverse complement.
AGCGTCGATAGTCCATAGTAGTCCATATGGTATAAATACACGACATTTGGAACTAGCAGCCATCAGTTCGGAGAATAACTTTAACTCCAACAATGGCAACCAAAACTTTAATTAGCCTATTGGCAGTGCTTCTGTGTGCTCACGCCGTTGTAGGTGTGACCATCATCACCAAGGCGCAGTGGGGCGGCAGAGCTCCGACGAGCAAGACCTCTTTGGGAAACTATTTGAGCTACGCTGTGATTCACCACACCGCTGGTAACTATTGTTCCACACGCTCCGCATGCGAGACTGAGTTGAGAAACATCCAGGCCTACCATATGAACTCCTTGGGCTGGGCTGACATCGGTTACAACTTCCTAATTGGTGGCGATGGAAACGTGTATGAGGGTCGTGGCTGGAATGTTATGGGTGCTCACGCTACCAACTGGAACTCAAAGTCTCTTGGCATCTCCTTCTTGGGCAACTACAACAACAACAAGATGACTGCTGCCCAGAAGACCGCTGCCCAAGGTCTCTTGTCTGATGCTGTTAATCGTGGTCAAATCACATCTGGTTACATTCTGTATGGCCATCGTCAGGTTGGCTCCACCGAATGCCCTGGAACCAATATCTGGAATGAGATCAGAACCTGGTCCCACTGGAAGGCTTAAATAAAAACCTTTGTTTTATTTTGGAAAAATAAATTTTAATAGAATCGGTGCATTGAATGTTTCTGATGTTTTATATTACTATGTATTCTATAATACAATTTTGTAGAAAGGATATCAATATTACTATTGACGGAAGAGAAAGATTTAAAAATCTTATTTAACATCGCAAAAGAGCATTCACATACAGAAAAAAGTCCCCCCACGTACAGCTCCAATAATCAGACATCTCCCATAGCCATATGACAAAAGCAATAGGACCATGGTTGGCCGCTTATGAGGCATTTCACTATATGCAGTTATAAATAACCAACGCGTGTGGTGACCTGTTAAAACTGTTATTACTGCTCGCATCTAATCTGCCACTTGACTATTAGCAGGACGATGTAAATCAAAATTAGTTACCATTAAATTAGAAACTTGAATGGCATATGACGCAGTTCTGTGATAGTAGAGATATAGAGAAGGACATAGGATACTTTTTATTAAAAAAAAAATCGAGTGTGAGTTCACACGCGGTAGAAGTGAAACTTTGCATTCTGGTTAATCTGTAAGAGAATGATATGAATAACTATGGAGGTGGTACGCAGAGAGAGAAAGAGAAAGAGAGAGAAATAGAGAGAGAGATATAATCAGTTGAAGTAATATCAAAAATATATATATATATATATATATATATATATATATATATATATATATATATATATATATATATATATATATTCTCTCTCTCTCTCTCTCTCTCTCTCTCTCTCTCTCTCTCTCTCTCTCTCTCTCTCTCTCTCTCTCTCTCTCTCTCTCTCTCTCTCTCTCTCTCTCTCTCTCTCTCTCTCTCTCTCTCTCTCTCTCTCTCTCTCTCTCTCTCTCTCTCTCTCTCTCTCTCTCTCTCTATATATATATATATATATATATATATATATAGCAGGACGATGTAAATCAAAATTAGTTACCATTAAATTAGAAACTTGAATGGCATATGACGCAGTTCTGTGATAGTAGAGATATAGAGAAGGACATAGGATACTTTTTATTAAAAAAAAAATCGAGTGTGAGTTCACACGCGGTAGAAGTGAAACTTTGCATTCTGGTTAATCTGTAAGAGAATGATATGAATAACTATGGTGGTGGTACGCAGAGAGAGAAAGAGAAAGAGAGAGAAATAGAGAGAGAGATATAATCAGTTGAAAGTAATATCAAAAATATATATATATATATATATATATATATATATATATATATATATATATATATATATATATATATATATATATATATATATATATATATATATATATATATATATATATATATATATATATATATATATATATATATATATATATATATATATATATATATATATATATATATATATATATATATATCTTATATATATATATATATATATATATATATATATATATATATATATATATATATATATATATATATATATATATATACATACATACATACATACATACATACTCTCTCTCTCTCTCTCTCTCTCTCTCTCTCTCTCTCTCTCTCTCTCTCTCTCTCCTCTCTCTATATATATATATATATATATATATATATATATATATATATATATATATATATATATATATATATATATATATATATATATATATATATATATATATATATATATATATATATATATATATACATACATACATACATACATACATACATACATACATACATACATACATACATACATACATACATACATACATACATACATACATACATACATACATACATATATATATATATATATATATATATATATATATATATATATATATATATATATATATATATATATATATATATATATATATATATATATATATATATATATATATATATATATATTGAAAACGAAAGCAAATCGTTTGGAAACCGGAACATCTTAATGCAAATCGTTCGGTTTTGATTATAGCGTCACGCTAGAAATGTCCCATAATTCCCATACTTTTAGAAACATGATCCACTATTAGTATGAATCCAGAGACATAAGTATAACAAGAAAAAAAAAGAATGCTTAAGTAGTGCGTAATGAAAAAAATTCTTTGTTTTTTACATTTAAAAAAAAAAAATTATATTTATAAATAAAAAACCAGCAAAAAAATTATACGTATATGTATAAGAAAAAAATATAATGAAACGTGTAAGGCACCACGTCTAAAATACTCTTGCTTGTTGTACAAAACGTCACGAATAATTTTTTTAATTTACAAAATAAAACTAACCCTAGAAGAACCGATCAAAGAATTAATTGCAACAAAAGATTAAAACTTAATTTGTACCTACTAATAATAATGAATTTCCTAGCTACTTTCAATCAACAATGCTCATGATTGCGATGAAATTAGTTGCTTTATCAGATTTAAATTACGAAAGTATTGATAAGATACAATTCTATAGCTGGACACTCCACTCCCATTGTCTTTTATATAGGTAGCTCATAGGCAGCTCTTTGGATACAAACCAAACGTACTTTCAAACTTTTAAACAACAATGACAATAAAAATAATTTTCAGTCTTTTGGCTGTACTTCTGTGCACTCACGCCATATTTGGTGTGACCATAATTTTGTAAGTCCGAGTGGGGTGGACGCACTGCTAAGAGCAAATCCACGCTTGCTAACAACCTCAGCTATGCTGTCATTCATCACACCGCTGGAAATTACTGCAGCACCAAGGCATCTTGTATCTCTGAACTGAAGAGTATCCAGAATTATCATATGGACAGCTTGGGCTGGGCTGATATCGGTTACAATTTCCTAATTGGCGGCGATGGAAACGTCTACGAGGGTCGTGGTTGGAACGTTTTGGGAGCTCACGCCACCAACTGGAACTCCAAGTCTCTTGGTATCTCCTTTTTGGGTAACTACAACAACAACAAGATGACTGCTGCCCATAAAACCGCTGCCCAAGTTCTCTTGTCTGATGCTGTTAATCGTGGCCAAATCACATCTGGTTACATTCTGTATGGCCATCGCCAGGTTGGCTCCACCGAATGCCCTGGTACAAATGTCTGGAATGAGATCAAGACCTGGTCGCACTGGAAGGCTTAATTTTTTTTTGCAAATATAATTATATGGCTAAAATTCAATTTCTTTCCTTTCAAGAAAATGTCATCACAACACAACTCTTTCAGCCACTCATTACAGTTTACTGGAGCATTGCCTTAATCCTCATGAATATATATATATATATATATATATATATATATATATATATATATATATATATATCAATTGGTAAATCGTGGGAAGGACAATGTGCGAAGTACATATTTAAATTTAATTTTAGCCATATAAATTTTCAATCATGAACGTTGCACATTACAATGTTTAATTTTTGGAATAGAATTAGCTCAACCAAATAAAAAATCAGAAAGAAGCTTTTTTATTTCTACAACCGTAAAAAATTACCAGATTTCTGACCAGTGAATTTAGCATAGAGATAATATTCCAAATTATACCAGAATACATTTTCTCACAACGTTGCAACATTCTTATTGTGACCAAGCATGCAAATTAAATTATTCTGTTTAAGAATAATTAAACAAATTATTTTAATAATCGACCTCTTGGTCAATTAGTATTTCTTTCTTTTAAAGAAAAGATTATTTAACTAATAAGCTGCACAAAGACAGACTTGGTTTATTGAGTTTCATTCTAGAACTAAAGACTTATTCCTATATCCGCTTAAGAGCTAACCTCGGTTTGGGAGAGGACAAAGCTTTGCTCTGAATAGGCTTTAGAGTTTTTACTCTGAGAGCACTTATGCTTGGATTATGACATAAATGTTCTCAGTTGAGCAATCCAAAATAATGCAACGTAAACAGTTCCCACGATTCACTGTTTACGCTTTGATTTGTTTACGGACAAAGCGCAGATGCGAAGCTTACGGACCAAGCGCAGTTGCGCTTTGTTTATTTATGTTGAAGCGCTGTTGCGCAGAAGCATTTTTTGTTTACGGCTGCCGTTAAGGCATAGTGAGTAGGGTATTGTTAACTCCCCCCTGTCTTAAAATGAATCGTCCCGATTCATAAGATCTTGTATTTTATTATTTAATTCAAAATATAAATCTTTTTGCTGTGCAATTTTTAATTTTTCTCTCTTCTCAATAACCGAGTTGTAACTTTTTATAATTTTACATAATAAAATTATGATTAATGCAATGGTAATTAAATACAAATATATTTTTGATTCAGTTGGTATCTTGACAAACAATTTTTGTAAAATATTTATGTTTTTTTTTATGTTTTGAATTTTTTTAAGTACTAAGTACTTGGAATATGAGTCCACACATGTTATAAATTTAAGATTTTGAGCATAAAAAATATCCAAATGAAGTTGCTCTCCTTCTTTGGTTGATATAGTGCATTCTCCTATTGGTTTTTTTTTTATTGGTTTTCTGTCATATTTACTTTTATAACAGATTTCGCAATTTTTACAATATTCTTTCAATTGTTTTTGCATTTTCGGCCAATAATACATGCTATTGATTTGTTTGATATTTTCATCGAAACTTCTATGAGCTCGAGTATGAGTTTGTTCAATGATGGAACATTGATCATCTCTATTTGTGACGTTAATTAGCAGATATTCTTCTGTATAAGGACCTATTTTTAAATGTTTTTTTTAAAGGTCTCTTTATTTCGTAAAGGTCTTCTAATGTGCAATGTATAGACGAGTTTTATCAAAAACATAGTTTTCTTCATGTATTGTATATCTATTTTTACAAAGTAATAATTGTTTAAATTGATTAATCAGTTTTTTTGTTTTGTTCTATGAAAAAATGGTCGCTACTTTGTGCTGAGTGTTGAGTGACATCGTCATTGAAGTCATCTTCGTCAGTGCTCATTGACTCATCAGTCATGTTATTAAGTTCCAGTTGAGACAAGGCGTCTGCGACTACATTTGTTGAAATTGGTTTATATATTATTTTGCGGTTAAAATTCGTTGGCTGATGGTCTCTATGGATTTCTATATAAGTGACACCATACAAATAGTTTCTTAGATATTTCAGATGCCCATACAATCGTCGTAAAGTCCTTTTTCGTTAGTCGCGTAATTACGCTCGGTCTTGGTTTAGTGTTTTCGAAATGAAATGTAATTGGGTTTGGAGTCTTGTGATAAGACAGCTCCGACAGCAACATTAGATTCATCGGTGTAGAGTATAAATTTATTATTATAGTCCGGTTGTGTTAACTCTACTTGTGCCGTAAAGTTACCTTTGAGATTGTTGAATGAATTTATACCTTCTTCATCCATTTCAATAGGTATTTTTTTAGACATATGGATATCTTTCCGGTTTTGCCCGGAATGCATTTTGTCAATGGTTTTGCTATGTTAGCGTAACTGTTCTTCAAATTTTCTATAATAACCGGTAAGTCCGAGAAAACTTCTTATTTCTCTTATATTTTTCGGAATGGGATGCTTCGATTGTATTCTATATTTTTAGTGTCTGTTTTTAATAACTTTGTGTGCAACCATGTAGCCCAAAAATTCGATTTCGGTATCAAAAAACTTGGATTTCCCGCAATATTTTAATTATTTCTTCTATATCATTTAGATGTTGATCTAAACTATCTGAGAAAACTATTGCGGCGTGTTTAGAACTTTTTTGTTCCAAACTTTTTTTATTATTTTTGTTTTTCTTTTTCTGGTTTTTCTTGGGTTCCTTTTTTCACCCATTTTCTATATTTTTATCTTTTTTATTTGATACACAATCAAATATTTCTTCAGTGCCTCCAATATGTGTTAATATGAAGAAGCCTGAATTTTTTTCAAAAAATTATACCCTATTAGAAGGTCAGATTCGAGATTTGGAATCTCATAAAAGATTTGTTTGTGACCGAAAAGGTGGACAATATGATAATGGGATATAATTGTATATCCGTTTATGATCTTTACTCTTTTTTTGATTGCCAATTCTTTCTTATTGGCATAGATGCCAGTCTTGATGTAACTAGCTGTGGCACCTGTATCAATTAATATTTGTAGTTTTTTATTTATTTTGTTGTCCCATCGGTAGACGTATGGGAGACCGACTGCTGGTCTAAAAAATGGATATCATCTATATTATTTATTCTTTGCGCCTGTAGAGGAGGCTGAGTACCACTTTGGTTATCGTTTGAATATTTTTGTTTTGAATTTTTGTTCACGAAGCCTTGTTGGCCTTGATTGTTGGGACGCTTCCTGCAGGCTTATTTTCAAATTGTATGGAAGTATCTACTTCCATTGGTTCTGGTTTTGAATACTTTTGAGGCTGCGTTTGTCCGGACGCTTTTGTCCACTTTGATCATTGTGTGTGGGAAAACGCAAGTTGTTTGCAGCAGCATTAACATTGGAGGAATTTTTCGTCTTACCTTTAATAGTAATACTGTGCAAATTTAGCTCTTCGAGAGTTGGATTCCAACTCCAGAGCCTTGGATAGAGCGTTCGGAAAATCTTCCGGATTTAGTGAGAACAGAATGTTAGACAGGGGGCCTCCAATCTGCTTATAAAGATTCTTAAAGCGCTCATCCTCTTTTTGTTATTTAATTCATTGGCTATGTCAGTGTTTGCTCCATAGGTCATTATAGTTTTATTCACAAGCAAGGTAAATTTTTTACTGTTGAAGAATTCTTCCTCGTCAAGGATATGTCAGCGTCTGTCAGCATATGAAAAATTTAAGCGAGACAAAATCGCTTCGAAATTCAACACTGTACCATGGTTGGTAAGGTTGTCGTTTGCATCACCTACAATCTTATTTCTTCAAATTACTAAAGCCATAAAGTAAGTTTTGCTACCTATTTTGTATAATGACATTGACTTGTTAGCTGCTTCCCTCCAACTAACGTATGTCGTGATTTTTCCTGCGAACTCTGACAAGGACCTAATTATGTCAAGAGGGGTGCAGCAGATCAAGTTGGGATCTATTATTTGTTTTTCAAATTCCTGTACCTTGAGACCCCGTGACAGTTCTAACTCATTTTTTGAGTGTTGTGATCTCATTTCGCAGGGACAGCGTATTTTCCGCTATCAATCTCGTAATGAGATCAACGGTTAAGTTATTGTTTGTCATATTTTGCGTTAAACTACTTGGTGTAGTCATTTTGGTAAATTTGTCAATTAAGTCGTCCAGTATTTAAAATTTCCATTTCTTAATATATTGTAATATATTTTATAATTTTATAATTTTAAATTTTTATTTTAACTTTATCTTACAATATCCTCCTTCGTGAGAGGTCGTCCTTCCTTCAAAGGGTAGAGGAAGTGTAGGTTAAAGTTAATTAGTTTCTTTTTAATTGCTGCTTTTAAAAAAAATAAATTGCAAATTTATTTTTCGTTGAGATATTTTTACTTCTTTTTATAGAATTATATTTATTTTGTTTAAATTTATTTGTTTTTTTTTCCTTATTGTTTGAGTTTTGAAATTCGATAGTATTTTAGCGAATCACAGTTCACTTTTAATAAAATTCTGTTTTCAGTAAATTTTTTCTTTGTTTGGCTTAGAAATTAATACTTCTTGTGCAGTTAAAAAATTCACTTATTTGTTTTAAGTATTTTTTTTTTTTTTACATAAGTCCTACTTTTGTTAAGGACGTTTATGTTGCGCGTAGTTTTTTTATTTAAAAAAACATTCACTTGCGGCTATACTTTTTTGTTGGTGTTGAAAACTTTTTATTTTACAGTCATCTGAAAATTAGCAAAACAATTTTTCTTTTGTTGGAGTTCTTTTTGTTTTTTCTCGATTTAGACTCGAATCGAACTACGAAAAAATTGACAAAACAATTTTTTCGTTTTATCGACATGCGAAACTTAGTTTTTTTATTATTAGAAGCTTTTTATTGCCGCTTGCCCCACGTTGGGCGCCAATTAAAATATTCTGTTTAAGAATAATTAAAGAAATTATTTTAATAATCGACCTCTTGGTCAATTATTATTTTTTCCTTTTAAAGAAAAGATTATTTAATTAATAGGCTGCACAAAGACAGACTTTGTTTATTGAGTTTCATTCTAGAACTAATGACCTAATCCTATATCCGCTTAAGAGCTAACCTCGGGTTGGGAGAGGACTAAGCTTTGCTGTGAATAGTGAAAGCTTTAAACTTAGAGTTTTTACTCTGAGAGCACTTATGCTTGGATTATGACATAAATGTTCTCAGTTGAGCAATCCAAAATAATGCAACGTAAACAGTTCCCACGATTCACTGTTTACGCTTTGATTTGTTTACGGACAAAGCGCAGTTGCGAAGCTTACGGACCAGGCGCTGTTGCGCTTTGTTTATTTATGTTGAAGCGCTGTTGCGCAGAAGCATTTAATAAATGTTCATAATTTTTTTGTTCATGTCTGCCGTTAAGGCATAGTGAGTAGGGTATTGTTAACATGCATATACCAGACAGACAGGCATGGCTAGAACGACTCGCCTTGTCAGGCTAATTAGGAATGTACGTTCATATATGTATACTTTATGGGATCTTCGATGCTTCCTTTAAGGCAAGGATTGTGAATAAATTATAATAATATTCAAACTATAATCGAAGAGTATACGAGTATAAAAACTCATCAATATCTATTTTGACTCCATCAAAATCTCCCTCAGATATAATACACTTGTGCAGCGCTTTTTCCAATCCTCGACCAGCTATGCGGTCTCTATCATCTCAATCGTGGCAAAACGCCATCCAAGATGGCGTGACCTAGTGTTTCCTAATGGATTTTTCGTGCTGAGCACGAATCTTTTTTCAAAAACTTTCCATCACGTCACGTTTTCGAGAAAATGAAACAGCGTTTCTAATTTTAAAAAAGTGGTCCGCTATTTTGAATTTTTAACTGCATATTCGTAATGTGCGACCCTCAAAACCCCCAAGTAACAAGTTGAAAGCGATTACAATCAACTTTTAAATAAAAACCTTTCTGTTTTCATGTTTTTCTCCACTCTTAAACAAAAACACAGCCCTGCTCTAAGGACGCATGCGATTAAATTGGCATAGAGCTTATTTGAAAGGGCTTGTTTCAGCCTTTAATTTCTGACAATAGCGAAGTTTATATTACGCTAGGATTTTGCCCCACGATTTTTGAAAAACAGCCAAAAACGCTGTTTTTTTTTTCGAAAACGTGACGTGATGGAAAGTTTTTGAACCTAGATTCGTGTTCAGCATGAAAAATCCATTATACAAATGTGAAAACACATATTAGACCCAAAATATAAATATAATTGGTCCTAAAAGTATCGCTCTATAAAAATTTAAAATAAAAAAAAAACTTTCTTTGTTTCAAAATTTGGTTGCCAATATATCCCGAACTAGACCAGTTGTTAAGATCTTGGGCCTGTTAGTGCTTACATCTTCGGCCTGTTAAAATAGTAGAAATAATATCAAACGATATTATAAATAATTGCTAGGTTTTATCTCTTAATACGAAAGTTATATTGGACAAAACTTAAAGATTTTGACTTATAACTTTCAAATTCAAATATCTCGAAAATGTTTCCCAGCTTTGAAAAACGGTGTACGTCAATAAATTCAGCGTCCTGTAATTATATTTACATGTTAACAAAGAAGGCTTGTCTAAAAAGTAATGTCAGGGATTTTATTGTGAAGCAACTATAAGTCGCCGACGGAAACTTAATTGGTGGACGGTGTCAGAGAGGACGTCCGAGTTTACGATGACATGACCTGGTCTATGATGACCTCAATATGCTTCGTACTTCCAGCGACTGGTACAGACGTAGTCAAAAGTTTAGCGAAAAGTGGGTTTTCCTAAGTGCGCCCATGACCGATATACGGTTGTAGTGCCAAATAACTAGCACCTCGACTTTTTTCATTACTTGTTTTTTTTCTTTTTTGTTTATAGCACAGCCTGCGATGGTTTTCCCTTTACAAAACTAAGTAGTAATTTTGGTAGATATTAAGTACTAAACGATGATTTATTTTATCAATACATTCGATCACGTAAATTTTCAGAGATATTTATGATCTTACTTAAACCAGCGCCCATAGTGAACAGTGAACCCAACCAATATATATATACACTCCTAGCCACTTGAATAAGACACCCCTTAAGTCTGTGTTCTATCGCCCAAACCAAGTATGCTTGAGACTTGATTTTGTTTTTTTAATTTAAGTTCATTTAAATGTTGTAATTTGGCCAGAAGAAAGATTTAAATTCTAAAGTTTTAAGTATTAACAAAAAATTATTAACCACAAACCGGCAAAATGCGTGTCCTAATATTGCACCACTGGAATAGGACACTTTAATAAAAAAATTTAGGTAATTTTAGTATTTTAGATTAAAAAAAAAATGTAATAGTGTGTTTAGCCACCTTTCTGCTCCAATACTTCACACATCAGGTTTGGAAGGGATGCATACAAATTGACCACTTAATTTAGCGAAATTGAGCTCCAAGGTAATTCGAATGCTTGGGTTAAGTAAACCCGGAATATTGTTGTCCTTATTTATATATTTGACGTGTCAACCATCCCTAAATAATTTCGATGATATTCAAATCCGTTGAGTAAGGCGGTCAATACCTCCACATTTGGCACCCTTTATACTTTTTAACAAACCGCCCTGTATGTATTGGCGCATTATCATGTTGTTAAATCCACGGCAGAGGTCTAAAAAGGTAATGAAAGTAAAGAACGGACTCTTTCAATATTGTAAGACAACGCAATCATTGTGTTCGACGTAAATTGTAATATGCAGGTGCCATAATACGAAATGGACCCCACACCATTACACCACCATTTCTGCTATGCAGCCGGTCCAAATTATGAATTTATTTGCTGAGGTCATAGTAGCTATAGCCCTTGAGGCCTTCCAAATCAATTTTTTTTCGTCTGATAATACCATGCGATGCCACTCGTAAGTCCCGGTCACATGTGTGCGACAAAAAGTGAGGCGATGCGCTTTTCGAAACGGGTTAAGGAGTAGCTTCATATTGATTTTTAGTCTTTTACATGCTTAGCATTGGAAATAACATGACGCATAGTTGTGACTTGCCTTGATACCATATTATTCCCTGATTTTCGCCAAAGAGTAATGAGAATTTTAGGCTTTTCTTAATGTATATCGCATTTCCGCATTAGTAAGCACACTGTGTGTGCGGCCTTTCATACTTTTTTCCATATTTATATTCGTTTTGTAAGCTTTGATTTGTCCATTATTAGCCTCGATTATTGCATTTCCTCGACCCATTTTACGTTGATTTTCTTTTTTTAATTAAATAGTCAAAATCAATAAAAAAAAAAGTTCGATCAACGAAAAATATGATTCGACGTGACAGAGATGATCAAACTAAATGCATGTTCTATTAAAGTGACGCAGAATTAGGACCCCGCATTTTGTCGGTTTGTGGTTAATACTTAAACCTTTAGCAGTAAATATTCCTTCTAGTCAAATTACAATTAAATGAAGTTTAATTTAAAAAAAAAAAAATTAAGTCTCGAGCATGCATGATTTAGGAGCAGTGGTATAAATTTCTATCCGACTGAACATCATAGTTGCTTCATTAAGAAAATTTATAAACTAGTTTATCATTTATTCGAATATCTTTGCATATACATACATAAATTTTTTTATATATAATTATAATTGATATTATATAATTCAAATTCATACGCATAAAAAGTCTTATAAGTTATAGAAAAATGTTGATCAAAGACAACAACGGATATTTTTCTTTCTACAATACATTGAAAATTTAAATAAATCGCAATAAGAATTTTCAATTTAAAAATATATAATTCATTTGGTATTTTAAAATCGAATTTGTGTAACAAATTAAAAATCATACATTTTTTTTTTGTTGTACAGTATAAATACAGTTGTTCACAATAAATCCAAAAATGGTTCACCATTGAGTTTTAGTATTACTTTTCACTACAGTTATCAATTTAACATTTAGGCATTAATTATTTAGAGCAAAAACAAGAGCACTACACATATTCTTTAATGATATATGTATTTCAATTTCGAATTCATAACATAATGCTTGTATTTTTGGGTTAAATTTTCTTTTCAATATATAATTATTTCTAAGTTTGTGTATATGTATACGTATAGCGATATTGTTTGGTTTAAAAAACTGTGTTGTAAAGTTATTTTTGTCGTTTTAATATTTCTTTTAGTGCAACTGTCAATTATTTCCAATAAAAACCTTCCTTTGTCCGGAAACAGATCGAGATGCGCTGAGTTGTGCTACTCTGAGTACCCAGAGTGTGAGTAGCAACCTTGTGGCGTTTTGTATGAATCAGATTAACTGGAAGGACGGCCGTTGCAAATTGTGAAAAGTAATTAACTCATTTTTTCATTTAAGAAAACAAGTTCAAAGGATAAATATAATTTTCCGCAAATTTGTCACGAAAAATAATAATTTTTTTTTTTTGTGCGTATGTAGGGAAGAAAGAATATATAAATTTAAATGAAAAATTTTGGTAATCAGGTAACAAGTTTTTCAGCCACAAACCGCACTCGCATCAATGGGCACCTCATCATCAGTTAAACAAAACATTTTTAAAACTACTGTTCTTCCATCTGCAACGCGACCACTTAAGCACGACTTTCATTGTTGGATGGTACCACTTGTCCAGGAATGGTAAAACCAACAATAGGCGACGGTAGCTGTGACTGTTGCGGATCTTCAACCATAGTGTCATTGTACGACGGTGGGGAATTGACCACCTCATTAGCCGCATCAATTATTTCAATATCAGTATCATCGTTGTCGGTAGTACCGATTTGTTCATTGCGACGCATAGGTGGCGTATTAGCATTAACATGTACGGTGTTGTTATTGTTAGGTGTATCGTTGTTATTATCAATTGCCTCAGCAGCAGCCGCTCCAACGGCTTCATCTACGCCACAAACAGTTTCAGGACCCGGATAGTTTGACATAGCTACTTGATAAGACGGTGGTGGCGCTTGTTTCATGTATTGCGCAATAGCTTCATCGTAGTTGGGTAAGAGTGTAGAATAAGCGCGTTCTTCTGCAGTAAAGTTTGAACCGCCAGCCAGCTCGGGCAGAACGCAGGGCAATAATGAGCGCATGTGCTGCTGACGCAATGTCAAATATTTGTAGCAACGCCAAACAATGCCAATCGAATATGCCTTCAAAAATACGATACACACAAATACAACCAACACAACAACAACGAGCTCCTCCGGTGATAACTCAAGCAACTTTTCGCGCCAAGGTAAACGATGTGACTCTGCTATGATGCGATGTATAGCCTGCAGATAGCAAAGATATCCGGCAGCGGTAAGACTGTAGGAATGCATGAATATAAATTCAATATAATAAATAAAATGTGTACGGATGAAATCGTTTTAAACTCACGTCGTTATAGCAAAATCAAAAAGCTGCAAACAGAAAAACGGTAAAAGGTGCGAAGGTTTTCCTTTGATGGTACCGTAGATCATCATGAGAGTAATCGCTATCATGCATGTGCACACTAGACCACCCATATCGAAGTTCTCTGTGGGATAAACGGTAAAGCGGGATTTAATCAATGCAATTTAATGTGTATAAGAGCTTACGGTAGCGCTTACGATAATTCAGCGAATGATCACGGTATGCGTATGGAGGATCAACTTTACTCAAGGGTGTAGGTAAAGCCGGCGCATTGAGGTCAACGGTGTAATCATAATTGCCAGTCTCAAGATCCTGCATCATGTGAGGATTGCGCCAAATAACAGCGAGCAGGCTCAGCGCAAGAATGTTTAGGAACTGCAATAAAAAACACAATAATATTCATTTTATGTGTACAATAGAACAGCCAATCCAAGCATTGAGAAATTTTAAAAAATATTTAATAAAATCACTAAATTGTAGCCTAATTCCAATAGAAACGTTCTAAATAAAAGCGAGCTGCTGGCTCAGCGCAAGAATGTGTGAGTACCGCAATAAAATGAAAACAGGAGAATTGATGTTGTAAGAAATTTTATTCAAATCTCGACGTTCCCTCGGAGATGCTAAATCAACTCAGCTTCCGATGCAAATCAAGAATATGTATACAGTGTGCTTTTTTTAAGATGTTCCATATTCCGACAGGGTTTAAACTGTCATAAACTGGTCAGATCTGGCTATTGTTATTTGTGATCAGTTTTGTTCGTAATTTTATCATGAATGGACTAACGCCACAACAACGGTTGAAATTGTGCAAACTTTTTTCCAATATCGTTGGTTCAGTTCGGAAATGTTACCATACAAAGATGTCGCATAGTGCGTACCGATGAAACAATTGCTGATGTAGAGGGTAGAATTGATGAGGACCAAAATGAGCCGATCCGCAATCGCTCGCAGCAATTGGAGCTACATGCATCCACTTTTTGGAAAACTTTACGTAAAGATTTCGTCATACGATCTTATAAGATCCAGCTGGTGCAGAATTAAAGCCGTAAATGGGCTGAAAATCAACTGAAAGTGAACCCACAGAGGTCAGTCACAATATTCTGTTCAGCGAAATTGCCGCATTTGGAGTGAAGAAAATCCACAAGAGATTCACGAGGAACCGTTGCATTCACAAAAATTCACTGTTTGATGTACTTTATGGGCCGGTAGTATTATTAGTCCTCACTTCTTTAAAAGTGAGGAACGTTACCGACAACAGCGAGAGCTATACAGCCATGATTAGCGATTATTTCGTGCACCAATTGAATGGGATGTTTATTCAAGACATGTTTTTCCAACAGGACGGCGCCACGTGACATACAGCTCGTCGACTTTGTTAAGGAAACATTTGACGAACGCGTTATTTCTCGAAATGGACCAGTCAATTGGCCACCGAGATTGTTCGATTTAATGCCTTTGGATTATTTTCTCTGCGGTTACGTGAAGTCGGTGATTTTTGCGAACACGACTACTGGGAAGACAACATTGTTCGACCCATTGCTGAAATATGCCCCGCATTGCCTGAAAATTGGGCTACTAGAAATCGCCACATCCGAGCCAGCCAATTTTCAGATTGAAATTATATTATCTCAGTAGTTTGGGTCAATTCAAAGCTCTACAGCTCTAAACAAAACAGTCTTTGCTTTATGGGGTCTATAACACTTTCTTCTGCCAGTTATATACTTTTGCACAACTTTATTATACCCATGTCCTTCCTGGTGCAGGGTATTAAAAAAAAACTCTTAGTTCATTAAAGATAATGTTACGAAATCCTCTATATAAATATAAGTTTCTTCTGAGCGAAAAGTAACCGGAAAATCTCAAAACAAAACGAAAACGGTTCAATTATTATAATATTTATTTTGTCACCATCAAAGTAATCACCATTATATGCAGCGCACATATTCCAGCGCTTTTTCCAATTTTCAAAACACTTTTCATAAGCTTTACGATATTAATGTTATTTTTAGTGTAGTAGTCGCGCAAAAGATGAGAATTTCAGCAAAAAATTCAATAATCTCAACACAAAACATCGTGGACTATGCTCTGCACCGATGCGAACGAGAGTACAACGTCGGCTAACTGCTAACTCCTTGATGGTCAAACTACAAATTTCAATTTTCTTAATTTTGTGGACTTTTTCGTCAGTAGGTATATACTCTTGAGTGAGTAGTAATTTTACTGTCGTAACTCGGACCCACCAACTTATTAAATTTTATTTAAGAGAATCATTTCTCTTCGCCTGACTATAGATTAACTTTTTTGTAAAAGTCCGTTTCTAGCAACCCGCGAAGAGGGCCTTCCGTGCAAACAATTATAGCACATACAGAGTGCTATATAATGGTCCCCCTGTATACCTAATTGGCCGGGCCGCCAGCAATCGAAAGCTCAAAATAAAAATTTATGTGTAGGTTATAGGACTCGCCGAGTACAACTCTGAATTTTTAAACAGTTTCTAATACCCACAAATTTTAAAGTTATTGGTGACTTGGCATTTCAACCAATTATCATAGTAAACTGATTTTAGACTTCTCCAAGGTTTAAAATTTGAAGTTGATATTGACAATAATAAAAATTGTTTTCATGCAAAAACCCAAAAGTGTGCGGTGAGAAAGTGCACATGGCACCCTGATATGGGTGGTCTCTACACTTAGTACAAATCTAAGCCTACATACCGAAACTCAGCCAAATATATCAAAAGTTAATAAAAAAAAAGCGCCACAACACATACTCGGACAGACAGAAATACATTCTTGTCGAACTGATCAAGAATATGCGTTAGAAATTTTCGAACAAACTGATAATACCATTTCACACTACTTGTGAATGATAAAAAAAAAAATACTTCAAAATTCGAAGAACGTGCCCAACACAGACTTGTTTACCAAGTTCTTACGCACGAATCATCTGACTGATTGTGATAAAAATTGAAATGTAAACATCTGACATTTGTACGAGTACCAATCTCGAAAAAAAAAACTAATTTGAAAAAGCACGCGTACTTTTTGATCAATACTTTACGGGTACTTTTGATCAAAAGGCATTCTACAGGATGCAGCCGCATAACTTCATTCAAAACGCAATAAAACCCATTTTATGAATCAGATTTTTTTACATTACATATTTAATTTTTTGATAATGTAGGTTCAATATCAAGCACATGTTCTGTTTGTAACGCATCCATTCAAGTGGAAATGCGCTTCATCGCTGAAAAAAAAAACAACAAAAGTAGGCCTCAATGGCAAATGCACGCTCCTCACTGCTTCAACGCATGATGCCGACTGACCTGGAAGAAAATAAAACTTTAGAACCACGTCGGTCGGTTAGTAATGCTCCCGCCACTCTACGATCCATACAGCCGGAATGGCACGCTTTTCAAAAATGAAGTTATACTGCCGCACTCTGTATTTATAAATATTTCTTAATTATTTTTGCTGATACTAAAATAAAATAAGATGAAATTTTCCACTACTGATAGTAAATTAACGCTGCATCATAAATCTATACAAAAACGGTATCATACTAAACAAAAGATATAAAAGAACAAACAACAACAAAAATATGCGTGATCCAAGCACAGAGAGATGAGCAAACGGAAATGTCTGTATTCCCTTCGGCTGCATTCTTCGGTTTTCGAATCCGAATAAATTTTTTTGGATTCGATTTCGTTAAAATGGTCCGTATATAACTTTCAAGAATTTCTCGATTTGAATTTACCAGACCTTAAGAATATGAATTTCATTCTGCCAATTCAAACCGTGACATTATTCTGAAAGTAAAATACGGACCGTGTTAACAAAACCGAATCCGAACAATTTAATTATAACCGGAGCACGAGGGATCGCGTCGTCTTAACAAATTGATGTACTTAATGATATACCCTGCTTTCATATTGGTAGATTAACTAACTATTGTGTGCTGCACGTTTTTTAAATGCATCCGTTGACGTCACCTATGCGACGATGACAAAGTACTCGTAGATAAAGACAGCTGATATAGGCACACACACCAAGTACAAATAAAAATTTTTATTGCATTTGGCAAGTTGGTTATGTTTTGTATGAAACACGTAGAAGGATGCGTGGTAGACGCCATAAAGTATAAATATTCTAGATCAGCATCGAAAGTCGAGTCGATATAGTTATGTATATATGTCCGTCATACCTTCGTATGTTTGAACAAGATCTCGAAGACTATAAAAGATAGATCCTTCAAAATTGAATTTTTAGAATTTAAAATTGGCTGCCACACTCAAATGCCCACAATACGGCTATATATCCGTTATCCCCGTTTTTTAAGGTAAATTTAAATCAGTCGAACAGAATCGAAACCGAAACGTTTATACCGGCTTTATTTCGGTTTTTCTTCTACTACTTTTTTATACTTTCACTACTTTCGCAGCAAAAACTGTATCTATAGAAATCAAAACCAAATTTTTGTATGAACATTTTTGTTTTTATTTTTAATTTTTTATCAATTCTAATAAAATATCCCGTATCCCAGAACCACTAAATAATATAATCTATGTAATATAATCTATGCATATCCTTAATATAATCTATGCATATCCTTTATTAAATAATATGAATTTACGATGCTTCCTATTTTTTGTTCGCTTACATTTTAGAATGTCTGCAACAGACCGACTGCAATGATTCTTCCGACACCTCATCTGTACATCTATGTACATATTTTATTCTGACAATCAAAATCGTTCACTATATTATACGCGCAATAACGAAGTTTTTACTAATAAGTCCGATCGAAACAAATTATGTACCAATAAAAAGGTTTTGAAATCTACATTCAGAAACTGATAAAATCGGATCACCATAGTCCTAAATTTAGGGGGTTGAAATAACCACCCGCAAGAGGTAGTGGGGCCCATGGATGACATAAATCGGAAATTTTTACGGATTAATGAAATATTTTTTTTGTTTATTTGATCTAAATATTTTGGATACACAATTTTAGTGCACAAATGATCACTGCAATCACTGCATAAAAAAATATAGTTAAAAATAAATCGTAAAATTCATTGCAAGTTTTCATTTTTGAGAAGAGAAAATAATCACACGGAGATAGATAGAATACGGAGGGTCGTCGATGAGAAAAATATGTTTTTTTCATCTAAAAATTCATTTCATTTACCCAAATATTCAGTTAATATTTTGTAGATTGTACAGTAAGACGACTGTAATTCTTCTGCCAGCATTCTCACAGGGAAATTTGCATCAATAACGATTAATTCACTTACTTTTTCCACTAACTCAGCACGATTAGATGCTTCGGGTCGTCCAGGTCTTGGGTCATCATTTAAATCATCACGACCGCTTTTAAATCGTGTAAACCACATTTTTTACCGATTTTAAAATAAAATTTAATATTTGCTCTTTTCTTTTTACGACATAACTACTAAAACTGATGTTATTAAACCGTGTGCCATTTTGTAACCTGTTAAACGATTAGCTACATTCGAAAGAAGAAAAATATACCTCACTATCACTGCCAACACATAATAGTTGGCGCTACGTATTCTATGATTTAAATTAAAAGTTCTTTTTAGACTAACCTTGTATGTATAAACCGCCATAATTTCGTACATTTATTGCCATAAATTGATATGTATTTATTAAATAAAAGTAAAATGTCTGTGTTTTACACCCTATACCATACAGTAAAAGGGTACATTAAGTTTGTGCAAATGTATGTTACAGGCAGAAGGAGGCGTTGTAAACTCTATAAAGCATATGTTGAAAGATGAGTTGATATAGACCAGTCCGTCTGTCTCTAACAGTCTGAACGAAAAGAGAAAAGATAGATCTCTAAGTATATTTAGACACTGCTTTATCCTGTACGAAAAGAACATTCTGACCCCATTTTAAGGGGAAGCCCCGTACAAATCTTGCACTGGTGCAATTAAAACATCATGATGCTCCATATAATCCACAATCTAGACCACTTTTCCAAAGCAGACCATTTCAATTGAGCTGCAAAAATCTAAGAGTTAAACCGCTGCTCAATTGAGGACTGCGAGCACGCATAATAGGTTGACGGAGCGGCGGGATGATTTTTTAAAGATTGTCTAGAATAGGAGTTCCTGACGACCGGACGGGTGACCGGTAATCAGGTGAAATAAGTGTTGCATTCCTCCGCATGGATTGGCAGCACAATGCAAGGAAGTCAGCACTCCACTCTCTATGAGAACTCATGTCAGTACATCTCATCATATGACACCAATTGTGACAGCCGTTACAACGAGCAGTCATGACATGGCGATGTATCGGACTGCCGCAAACGGAGTATACCCAGCTAGCAACGGCAGCTGGGTTGTAGTTGCAGTTATGTCAGGTGTTGGTGCAAAAGAAATTGTGCTAAAGCTGGCAACACTATTAGCTGAGGAACAGCTCGATATGTTCAAAAAAAAAAAGTAGACTGATCAGCCATTTTGCAGTTTTAGTTTGTTTTTGACAGGTATAAATGTTTATTATCAAAGAGAATGGATCAAATAATCTCTATAAAATTTTATGTGAACAATAGAATTAAGTACTCCAACGCACTTATAATGTTGACTGCGGTATTTGGCGAGTTTACTTTTAGAAAAAAAAAAAAATTTTATGAGTGGTACAATCTCTTCACAGAAGGCCGACAAGATGTTAAGGGCGATGACCGCCCTGGAAGCTCCACCACATCAACAACCGTTGTAAACGTTGGAGCAGTGAAGAAACTTGGTATGGAGAATCGTCAAATCACTATTAGATAAGTTGCTGAGGATGTCGGCTTATAGGTTGACCCATGCCATGGAAATTTTTCACTATGTGTGGCAGCGCAAGTTGTTTCGAAATTTTGACCCTAAGAACTTTCAAAAAGAGTCATAACTGGTGACGAAACATTGGTACATGGTAATGACGTCGAAACTAAAGCTCCCTACGACTATTTCCTTTTCCCAAATCTGAAAAGACCCATGAGAGGACGGCTTTTTGCCACGATTGATGAGATAAAGACAGCATTGCTGTAAGAGCTAAAAAGCGCATATTAGAAGTGGTTTAAGATTGGAATAGATCTAGTAATCCTCCTGAGGTTTAATCAAAAGTGTATTACATATCAGGAGGATTACTTTGAAGAAATATTTAGTGATGAAAAATAACCTTTCTTTTAACACACCTCGTATATCAATGGGTGTGAATATTCCATGCAAACCACCAACACTTTTGATTTTGGTTTAAAAAACTCTTTTATTATGCATATATATGAGTGGCCTTGAGCTCAAACTCATCATATAAATCCGCTACCCAATTTTGAATTTTCGCATAGAAAACTGTTTCATTGCAAGCAATATCAACTTGCATTTTGACATCGTGGATTCTTATGGACCGAAGCAGCACATAAAGATCTAGACGCGTGTTCCACTCACTTTTAGGTGTAGTCCCGTGCAAACTTACCACAAACTTTCGAGTGAAATTTACATTGGTTAAAACAATATCAAATGAATTCAAATCCTAAAATCGTCCTGAAAGTGAACATTTTGCAAATTATAACGAAAACACTTTCGCAAAATCTTCCCGAAAATGAAAACTGCAAGAGGCTAGTAGTATATTACTCTGTGTGTAAAGGATTTAATAATTTACGTCCTTTGAAATACCTACAAATGAAACAATTCCATACGCACATTTTTTTTAAATAAAAGGCAGAGCCTGACGCATTTGCATATGAAAACAGTTAAAGGAAAAAAAAAAGCCGCCCGGGCTAACTTAAGGACGATTGATTTTTCGCCACTTGACAATGAACAGGGTCACCAATACAAAAGCTGAAACGAGTTAAAAATAATGAAGCAAAGCATTAGAGGCAGTAGGTAGGCGGTATTGCAACAAACGCATACAAATGAATGTGTATATATATGTATGATGGTACATGTATAGCAACAGAAATGAATCTGCCCACTGCGACAGCTACTGCGACGCAGTTGCAAAATCAATTAGAGTGCCAAGCGGCGATTGTCGACTATAGCACATTTTTAATACATAACACTATTTTACTTTTATGTTTTCGAATTATTCTGTGGATTTCTATTTCGAGCTTACCAAATGCCAAAGGCCAATCATGATTGTTGCGGTGTGAACATGTAAACCGAAGCAGCAAGTCCATTCCTTATTGTTGTTGTGATGAATCGCATTGTTGTTATTGTGCTGAGTACGTTGCGGACCCATTTTAACGCGAATCCTTAACATCGCCGCCGATACTAAGCCGCGCGTACTGATTTTATCTTTCCGCGCGATGACGAATTAATTATACTATAACTATTATCTCGATTACGCCACAAAAGAAATATTGTTTTTATGTACAACTCTGCTTTATCTTGCTGCTAAATTACGTTGTATGTGTGACATGTAAAAGCGACAACAAACCGATTCAAGGAAATTCACGTCAAAATTCAGCCTTTAGTTTTTGCTCAGACAAAATTTGACAGTCAACGTCAATGTCTAGCTTATAGCTATAGACCTGCGCAATTATTTATAAATTTAAACTTTTTCAGTCCTACGAAAAATAGTTTTTATAAGGAGCCCAAGATTTTCCAAGTTATTGGTACAACTGTTGTATATTAATGCAACGTCTCGCTTTAACACAGCCCTCGCACTCTTCGCACTAACGGTAAAACTCATCAGAACTCACACATCTGTTCTGATATGCAAATTTCATGTAGGCGAGAGTGTAAGAAAACTTGACACCGAATAGTATGGCAACACATGACAAGTGCATGACAAAAATCGACTTAAGCGCCATCTATCGTAAAAATATTATTGGTCATCAACGTCTTCAATAAATTGGTCATTATTTCTTAATAATTTTAAAAACTGAAAAAATCCCGTGTCTACATAAGAAGGTTGGCAGGGTACTTCGAACTGAGATTTGGAAAAACTCGAATCTCGTGGAATTCAATGACAAGCTTGATAATTTTGTGTGTTGCACTACATGGAACACACAAATGTAATATAGTTTATCTTGACAACTGAAATACTGCTAAGACTCCTATTTGTTACTACTTGTTATATACATATTTTTATTTACTTATAATGGGATAATTTGATAATCTTCGCGATGGATCGGGACAAATGACATGGTTTAAACAACCACTCATTCACTATTTTCTTTAACAAAATACCTATTATTCCTTAATTTCTTATTATTTAATACCCAACAAAACTATCCCCAATCAGAATTTGACGACTTGCCTAGAATTAAGACCAAAATTTCATGCTCACCTTGGGATAAAATATTATTATATGATACATCTATCTCTGGAAAAAATCTGTAACCAGATAAATACTCTTACAACAATTTAAAGTCGATTTTCGTACTAAAAAAACATTTAGTATTAACTTTTCGAAAAATTCGATATTAAATTTAGGAACGAGAGAAGCAGCTCTAAATTGTTTATTGGTACGAAATGAATTTATAGTCGAAACTAAAGTGATAGCTGATTCTAACAAAATTCGACTTTTTCTTTCGATTATTAGTATTGTTCTTATTATTCTCAATCTTAATAAGGAATTGTTAATGTACGCGGACATTTTAAACTTTATCTTCATTTTAATTAGCAATCTCAATGTTCCTCACTGAAGGATGATTTGGATCGGATTGGATACAAATAAAATATATTTAAATAAAAAAAAATGTAAATTTTTCACGTGAGAGATGATAAAGCGATTTGAATTCACTTGCCTTGAGTAATATTAATTGCACATGATCGGCCAACGTCTCCAACTCAAACGATACGTTCTTGTAAGTGTGCGTTCTTAGAAATGACATGGAAACACAAAACAAGAACTGAAGTTTTAATACCATTCACACGAAGTTTCAAGCTGTTTACTTAGTAGCTTTAAACAAAAATATTTGTTAAACTTAAACACCTAAACGTGGGTGGTGAGTTTAGTGGGGACTGTCCCTAAAAGTGAACGGGAAAACGGCGTCTTACCTCATCAACCTTATCAAGAATATGTATATGTTATGGTTTCTGCGATGCCCCTTTTAAGCGTTACAAAATTCCAGACAAATTGATAATTCAATTTGGTATAATAAATTAGCAAATATCTAATAGTCTTAGCACATACATGTATCTTTCAAATGCTATGCTAAAACCTATTTAATAATAGACTATTGTGAATTATATTCCCCTATTATTATCCGGTCAGCGCCTCATATATGCTAAAAAACCGAAATTAAATAAATATTTATGGGACTATTGTGAATAATTATACAGTTTTTTGGTATTTTAAACTATTTGGTTTAGGATTTATTAGTATGTGCCAATTTATCAAATAAAAATTCTCAGGAATGGAATAATAAACAGTGCTATTACAGCTCACGTTGCTGTTGGTGGTTCAGTGTGTTGTATTTGTGTATTTTCGTGATTTGCGTAATCGGGCGAAAATTAAAACAAACTTGAAAATTAAAGAGAAACCAAACCAGATTGAAACACAATGCACACAAAAGAATTTCGCATTTGCATGCCGCTGACAGTGGAGGAGGTGTGTACCAGGTTATTTTAAATTTTCTGTCATAAATGTTAAAAAAATTCAAACATACCTATTAATTATATGTATGTATTTACATATGTATATGTACGTATGCATTATATTCAACAGTACCAAATCGGGCAACTTTATATGATTGCGCGTCATAGTCTCGAACAATCGGAAGAGGGTGAGGGAGTCGAGGTTGTCGAAAATTCACCTTGTGACGATCTAGTTCACGGCAAAGGACAATATACAGAAAAACGGATACATTTGTCCAAGTAAGACGGCGAAGAAGAAACCCCTTGTCTATTAAATTTATCTCACTCTATATTTTTCTTTTAAGTCGTCTACCCTACTGGATACAAGCCATCTGTCCCCGTATCTTCTATGTTACGGAGAAATCATGGAACTATTATCCTTACACGCTTACAGGTAACGCGTAGTCGTACGAGCACGCAACAGAGAAACCATATTTTCTAGTATTTTGTATCTACATACATATGTATATACCTATATTTAGTAAGCTATTTATAATCCATCGTACAAGGAGGAAACCCTTGTGCATCGTTAATTGTCCCTTGGTTCATTAGACCGTGTGTCCGTTGCCCTTGTAGTTAGTCAGTGGCGCACGTGCTGGGACTTAGTTTTAATTACAAATTATATATATGTACATACGTAAATACCTATATACATATGTATGTATGTTCGTTGACTGTAGCACTTGATGGCTTTACTTACTAATACTTTCATTTAATGTTACAAATATTCCCTCTTAGTATATCATACCTGTTAAATTTATTGGGCTCATCAGCTAAAATTTGTATACCATTCACACAGTGTGAAATGGTATTATCAGTTTGTATACACGTTTGTAACGTATTAAAGGAGGCATCGTAGACCCTATAAAGTATATATATTCTTGATCAGCTCGATTTTTATGGTATCCAGTTGAAAATTGACAGCTAGACTTCTTTTAATTGCAGCCAAATAAAGTATCAATATTGAACCGGCACGACCACTTTTTGGGGAAGCCCCCATACTAACCCCTCTCATTATTGACTTTTTGTATGAAAAACAATTTTTTTTCGTAGTCAATACCAACTTCATAATTGGTATGTCTCAGTTTTTCCTGAATCCTCTATAGAAACCCAAGCGAAACACCCCCTCTCCTTTATGTTTTACTATAAAATTGAAAATTTCGTGTGAATAGTATTAGAGCTTCGATTCAACCGAAGTTAACATTTTTCTTGTTAATAGATTGCGTAGACATGTACATCATTTATAACTCTGAATAATATCGTATCTCACTTAGAATTCATTCGAAACTTCATTAAGCACATCAACCAAACCAATTTGAGATAATATTTATATAGACGCGCCTCTCTTTCCATCATATCATCACAGATTTAAGTAAAACTGGGTCGTGTAACAAGTGTTTAATTTCACACGCTTGCATGTTTTATACCCTGCACAAATATATATTAAAATACCGTGCGAGTGTACAATTGCAAAGCAAGGGGGTTGGAAAGAAGAGGTGCTGTTTTTAAGTTTCCTAAATCCGTCTATAACATACGATATTTTCGTACTAATGAGGTGATATGGTTTATATACTTTTATATGTATTAAAGTGTCAGAAAAGTCATGAAGTTTTTTTGGTGTTAGCTATAGCTGCAATTTTACAACACATTTATATCCAAAACATTAACCTATTCATCGTTTTATGAGATATTGGTCTACTTGAAAATGTGGTCTTTCAGAACGACAGAGTCGTTCGAATTATCAAAATGAATGTGAATATTTTTTTTATGTTTACTTTAATAAAGTTTCAATTCATTAAGATTAACGTCTCTCTTCCCTATTTCTCCAATATTGCTTACATCACTGTTCAGGGTACGAATTTATAGAATAGAATTTATTTAACAAAATTAAATAAATTCTTAAATAAGATGTCTAGTGGCCATTCTGTTATTTTACGATTCAAAAACGAATTAATCTTGTGATCTATATGTTGAATTATAAAATTGCAATGAGAACAAGAAAAATTTAATATTTTTTGAAACGAATTTTGCTTTATTTGATAGAATGTTTCTCCTGATTAAGTATGAAAAATGATTTCATTGAAGGAGCCACCTATGCTGGCTCGGCAGTAGCCAATCCACAAATTTTGCAGCACTGACAAAAGTTGTCTGCTCAATTTGAACTTGAATGTTTTGGTTTAAGTAGGCAATTGCTTGAGGTTTTTCCACATAAACTTAATTCTTCAATGCGCCTCAAAGAAATAAATCGAGTGGTGTCAAATAGTAGCTCCGATGTGGCCAATTCACATATCTGAAACGATTAATTGTTAAAGATTGTGTGCAATTGATGGATGGTACTCGTGACGATATAGCAGTTTCACCGTCGCCAGGTCAAAATCCATACCACATACCGGCTGGCTCAAGGAGGATGCATGGGCTCCTCTTGACGACATGTATTTTTTTTTATTTTTTTTTGTGTTAAATATCATACAGTTTTACTTACTGACATAACCTCCAACGTAAATTTGCGTTCTATCCGAGATGATTTTTCTTGAGTATTTTAAAACGTTGATCTAAGTTTTAGCTTGTTTCCCCAAGAAGGTTTACACTCAATCACTGTCAATAATTCATGACGCTCAAGTAGACAGTGTCATTAATACCAAGTAGTTCAAAATGCATCATATATGTATGTAGATAGCTAATCCTGTAATTTATTAAACGCTCCAGTCGAATGTGACTTGACTTGTAATTCGAGCACAAACATTTGCACAAACTTAGTATACATTTTTTCCCTATGGGTAAAGGGCATACAAAATTAGAAAACTTTACATACTTTTCACACATGTATCGAATATAGTACAATCTTAACTTATAAAAAATAAGCATTCTTGTGTTGATTATAATGCATCGTTCAATGTCAATAAATGTCTGCTTTTTGAGGAGATAGTCGAGAAAAAGTTTGGTAAGAACTACTCAAAATATACATACATAGTATATATGCTGTTTGGTTGCTCCCTCCAATGCTTCTTTTTATACATTCATTTTTAACAATAAAAAATGTTATTAATAATTATTACATAATAATATAATTATAATATATAATAATTAATATAATAATATTGTAATTGTACACAATACATTTTAGATACATATGTGTGAAGAGTAGAAACATATTACTGTTATTAGCAACACCTATTTCTAGTTTGAATTGAAAACTCGAAATAAACTATATATTTTTTCTTTTTTTAATGAATTAATCCGGCCGCACACAGAATATACGGTAATTAGATTTGTAGATTTACCTTTATATACACACATAATATAGACAGTCTTCGTTTTAGTGCTCATTCATTCCTAAATTGTATGTGCTGATCAAGACCAAATACGAAAATAATAATGGTAGCACCGAGAATGTGAGTAGCATTGAATTCCGATTGATCAAAAATAATAAACGGTTTTTTGCTCTGTAGTGTCTCGATCTCAATGAAAGCGAACTCACGACACGCTCTGTTGATCATGTGGATATTGCGTTCGACGAGCTATCGAATAATAAGCACTATAAAAGAGAAGAGGATCCAAAGTTCTTCCAATCAACAAAAACAAGTAAATGACTTGCAACTTATTACTGATAAATATTTTAATAAAAACTCTTTAACAAATACTCGTAGACCGCGGGCCGCTTATTGAAGGGTGGCGTGAAACAGATTCACCGGTAATGTGCTCCTACAAAGTTGTGCACGCCTCGTTCGAGGTTTGGGGTTTGCAGACCAAAGTTGAAGAATTCATTCAACGCTCCATACGAGATATACTGCTACTGGGACACCGACAAGCATTTGCATGGATCGATGAATGGCACGGCATGACATTAGATGATGTACGCGCCTATGAGAAACAAAAGCAATCAGAGACGAATGAAAAAGTTCAAAACGCTCCTGACAACATCAAATCGGGTGGAGTTAATGAGAGTGTGGACAACACTCTGAATGGCAACAAGTCCTCCAACACACTGGATGCAAATAGTCAGGATGTTAACTAAATTCTAATCGTAGTTAACACTTGGTAGTTACTATATATATTAATAACGGTTTAAAAACAGTAATTTAGAATTATCTGTGTTACGCGCACACTCAGGAAGTTTACAAATTATATACCAAAGCAGAATAAAAGATATTCTTTATTCCGGTAAGCACAAAACAAATTGTGTGTTCCGCATCGAACCAAAGCTCAATATATTGTTAACTATCTTAAGCACACATAATATACATACATATCTCATTTAAGAAAAAAAAATCAAAAAAAATGAGATGTATTTACATATACCCGTATGTATAATTAGAAAACTGTTCTTAGTTACTGTTAAATATTAATGTATAGTTCATTTTTTAGCTGGACATCTTTTTTTTTTTAAATAAAAATGAAAGTTGTAAATGTAAAACAGTTAAAGTTTGACAAAACGCGCCCAAAACGAGCGCTGATATTTAAAATTTCGCACCGAAAACGCTTAGCCGAATCAAAAACGCTTAGAATTGGTCAATATTTGACGAAATCCATGCTACCGCGTTTTACCTACGAGTAGTGCCGCCAAATTCGCAGCGCATTGTTAAAAGCTTTGAACTCGAAATACGCCCGATGCTTCTTCAAACAGTGTGGAATGATGCTGTTGAAGCTATCATAATAAACGCTCTCTTTGCATTCGTATTTCGCTCCAACTAGAAATTCTTAAAAGCACCGCCACCAATCACTCACTCCGTAAAGCTGGAAGAGCGCTGATCAAACAGCTGTTGGCGCGCGTACTCTTGGATCTCGAATAAAATTTAAACTAAAAAAATACCTTTCGAAACCATTTGCTTAACTTTGCCGCGCCGGCTATTGCGTAAAATTAAAAAGAAAAAAAATTGAAAAAGACATATGTATCATACCAGCATATGTATAAAGTGTTTTAAAGTTTTCCAATAAGTTTAAACTAAATCAAAAATAAAATAAACATTAAAACGCATAACGTGAATAACGTATTTCACGTGAAATCGTTTAATGCCACATTAAGTCTGCAGACATTTTACATATTGCTGGCCATAAAAAAGACTGTTTTATATTGATGTGAGATACTTTGAAGAAGCAATGTTTTTATTCAGTTGCTTCCACACTAAAATAAATCGTTGCGTCGGCATCAAACACGCTACGGCGTTCTTTTTGCTTTACATTTCGATAAGGTGATTTTCTATGTTACTTTGAACAAAATGGAATGATTAACAAATACATTTTGATTGAAAATATAAAAATATAAATTACCAACAGTAGACAAACTCTGATAAAACCCTATTTTTATTCTCCCGTACATGTGGACAGTAAGCGCTATTTATTCTCAAAACGCAACTAAAACGATAATCTTAAATTTGAGGTCATAGTGATATTGCGTACATGCCTTTATTTGTAGTCACATGTGGATAAAAATCTTCTTTTTGGCGAGAAAAATGGTAAGACATATCCAACTGCGATAACGAAATATACAAACTATTTTTTGATGGGTGAGAACAAAAAAATTTCATTGGGTGCCATCAATTCAATGTTTTGAGTGCTCAAAAACGTTGTTGTGTGAGCCGATATGTGAAGCTCGAATTGCCGTGGTGAGGGTGATCCGTCTTTAGCGATTAAGTTTCGACAATTCTCCGTAAATTTTTGGCGAATAAAACGTACCATTCATAATTGACCATCCTACGTTGGTCTAATGAAACAGTTGTAACATCATCAATTTTAAAAAAAAAAAAAAAATGGTGAAATGTTTGAAGTGCTCGTTACTTTTAATGAATTTGGCTTGTCTTGGAACGTCCATACAGTCGATTGATAAATCCATAATTCGTCACCTGTTATAATCTCATAGACGGCTTTTGAACCACCGCTGTATTTCTTTGCACCAATCGATACGAGTCTTCTTTGGGCGATTGTCAAATTATATGGTATCTTAACGTTCAAATGTTCATGTGGTCCCACAAATGCCCAAGGATGCCTCAATTTCAAGGTGCACAGTTTGCCTGTGCTGCACTAGCGATTTCTTTTAATACCGGTAGTGGACACTAACTATCGACCTAACTACCGTCGATGAAATTTTAATTTGTTGCATTTACGCAGTTTATAACTTTTTTTACGAAGTAAACTGGTATTCGAACTATGACCAACGGCGCTGAGCGCAGAACCTCAACATTGCAATTTCTTCAGCTAACAGGCACCCAATTTTTAAAATGGCAAGCTTGTGCCACTTTGACAGGTAGTATTTTAGAATTTGTTAAATTGTCATGTACGGACATTATGGTAGGAGTATTATCAGTTTGTCTGAAAATGTGTAACATATTAAAGAAGACCCCATAAAGTATATATATTCTTGATCAGCTCGTCGAGACGAGCCGATCTATATATGTTTGTCTGTCCGTTTTGGTAGTTGCTGTGTAGTTTTAGTGTAGTTTCATACAACCCCAGTTTTGCATTTTTGTATGAAAAACATCTTTATTTAAATCAAAATTTGCTTAAAAATCGATATGGATGCATTTTATTCATATACCAATAGGCGTGCTCCGCCCACTTTTTGGGGCAGGTCCCATACAACACTCTGCGCACTTTTCTGGCTTGGATATTCGCTTCATACACATAGACAAACTAATGAATGTGTCCCACTTTTTGGGATGGACCCTATGTAAACTCACCACTCACGTTTGTGTTTCGAAGTGGATACTGTGGATTTTTTCTCAACTAGAAATTTCTATATGAGTAGGAATTCAACTCTATTAAATATTTTTAAAGTGTCTACTCGAGTATTTTTATCTGTAATATTAAAGATGCTAAACTATCAATAATTTATTTAAATAAAGACATTAAGCGACTTATTAATTTAAATATCTTTTGAAAGAAATGCCCAAGTACAGAACACTTCATATAAACAAGATAGAGTTATAGTCGAGATGTTTGTCTATAATATACGCAATACACGCCTTTTTTCGTAGTGATACATTCCTTTAGCTGGTTTACCTTGAAAAAAAAAATGTGAATTTTTATTTTAATATAGCTGTAATGTGGCTTTCAATTTTCTTAACTTGATCTGCGTACATACCATTTAGTTCCAAATTGTGCTTTCTAAGACTATTATAACAAATATTTTGAAAAAATTTACAAAAGAAATTGTTTTTTAACCACGGTTAAATGGTTGCGAGTTGTGATATTTTAAGCTACTCTTGTAACAGTGCGGTACCTATAGAGTTTATACCGTGAGTTTAGTTTGTCTAAGTCTTCTCTAGATGGAGAATTTACATACAGACATACGGACGGACATGATATCGACCTGTCTGTCCCACAAATATATATACTTTATGGGATCTCCGACAAACCCAATATACCCTGATTTTTGTACAATGTATAGAAATGCTCAAAAAATGAAATTTTTTTTATAATTTTTTTTATATGAAGTTTTCTTGAACTTTTATTTTTAGTCCGAACTGGCCTTTAATCATTGAAATCTGATTTTAATTTACAGATTTCTGTTCGAGTTGAACGAACCCATTTGAGTAACGCGTCGGTTTACTCAACTAGAGCACAATAATTATGTCGAGTCTCTACTATTTATTAATATTCGTAAACATTTTTCGCTCTTATATCCGAAGCAAATTCAAAATTACACAACAAAAAAGCCATTTGAAATATAAACCATATCTCTCATTTCGATCAAATATAATTAAAAGCGGTTTCACAGTCACATAAAGTAAGTATAAACGGAATCACTCAAGTAGTACTCTCAGATTTGATAATGGCAATAAAGTGAAGACAAATTTGAGTACGCACAGTAATTGCCATTAAAACACTAAAGTATATTGTGTTCTAACACGAAAAAATGGTAGGTTTTGTGGTATCAAAGTTTAAACATGTATAGAAATTACTCCGACGTCACTCAGTAAAACGGCAACGAAATTCCAGCACACTGAAAGTGATAAGAGTGAATGAAAATAAATTAGAAACTTGATAGCACTAGATAGCAATAAATTTCCTTAACTGAGATTTCTTTGTCCGGTGAATTGAGGGTCGCTGGATCCAAATCCGGCAACAGAATTTTTTTTTAAATAGATTGATTTTTTGCGAAAATTTCAAGCATTGTGTTTGTGTTTCTCTTAGATTTTATTGTTTTTACATCCTGCACAAAATGGTCAAAATATATGTATCACAGAGAAGCAAAGGTCGGAGGTCGTATAAAGTTTATATATTCGTGATCAGCTGGACAAGACAAGTCGATCTCCGCAATATTTAAGATATTGTCTTGCAACTTGAGCCACTTGTTTCAATCTATCAATCGCAATAATGGAAGTTTCAGTCAGCCTCTAGTTGCAGAGATTTATGTACATACTCGTACGAATTCTAAAAATTAAGTTTATTGAAAAATTGATTAAGGTTTTGGCATATCAACTGTAGCTTTTTATTGTTTCATTTCTGTATAAATTGTAGTGAATTCAAATCAGATGACTGACAACACAGCAGCGTTTCAATTGTGGTAATCGGTTTTTTTATTTGCCACTTTATGAGTTTTTTATTGCTTTTTATATATACAAATAAAATCAAAATAGAAAACAAATCAACATGAACGAGAAAACAAGTAAGAGCTATAGACAAAGTACTCGACTATATTATACCCTGCACATGCAACATTGAAGCTTGGCTGGTTCAATTTTCACTTTCAATATTTCTCTCTAATATAGTTCTTAGAAAACAAAAGTTGAGTTATATCAAGATCTACAATAAATTGACTACAAAAATGCACACTTATGTATGTATATTGATAACCTACTTTGCAATAAACTTATGAAAATACTATATGACTAGAAATATGAAAAAAAAAAATAGTTGTGGTGTATGTCTATTAGAGTTAAGCTAGAATTATTTGAAATTCTGAAAAGATACATTCGTGCAAGGCGCACTAATAAATTACGGGAAACATATTTTTCGTAGTGCCCTTTAGAATTGTGATGAAAGTAGTTCAAACTTAAGTATCGTAATTTTACTGTACAATAATATTTGTCCTGACTGACACCCTTCAACGCACAACCGAAGCCGTTAATGCAAGTGAGATGACTTCTAGGCAGTAGTTTCATTTTGTGATAAAACTGCTCACTAAGGGTTTTGACGATTTTAACACCAAAGGTTGAAAAGAGGATCAAAAATTATATGCCGTAAATATTTTCCTCATACAAATAATTAAAGGCCTATTTCGCCGATTTTGGTAAACCTTTAGAATGAAACAGGGGTGAAAATGATGGAGGATTTTTTCATTCGATCGTCTTCAAACTGTTTATATATTTAAAAATCTATGCCGCGTTCGTAGAACACCGCCCGGGACTAAATATTACTGGCCCTTATTTTTACATGCAAATATGAGAAACATTTAAAAAAAAATTAACAAACAGATGCGATCCCATTGAAACCTGAAAAAGCCTGGGCACGAAATAATTTACGTTACCTTTGCCCCCTACCGAGCGATTTGCTAGGTGAAGTTCTAGCCATGTCCGTCTGTCTGTCTGTATGTTGTTGTGCATTTTTTTCATAAATTTTAACTGCTCTAATTATTTCAATATGGTCGATTTAATTGATGACAGTATTCTATCTGAATCACCACTAACAAAAGATATCCCATATGACCATTTCAAAGAATATTTAGAGTTCGAAGATCCACAAGTTCCGTGCCATATTCAAGGAACTGAACGATACTTCGGGAGATCGTTATGGCTGTGACAGATGTTAGCCGAAAAAAATACCACGTTTAGAATCGCTTTAAAATCGCTGGATCGAAATCCATTTTAGACCCATAGTTTCTTGGGGAAATTTTCTTAGATTGCCCGTAAATTATTTTCCGCATATGTGATTTTCATGTTTTTTCGGTCCAATACAAATCGACCCGCTCCACTGACCACATCTTCTATATAATCGAAGTAATATACCTTTTTGCATTATGGTGGAAAACAATTTTTTGATAATCTTAAAGTAGTACCTAGTTAGTCTTACTGCGAGTTTGGTATTTTTAATTGTCTCTGAGGATCAAAATCTGTGACGGATGTCGCTAGAATGAATTATTCTTTGTTTTCCACCACAATGCAAAAATGTCTATTACTTCGATTATATAGAAGATGTGGAAAATAATTTACGGGCAATCTAAGAAAATTTCCCCGAGAAACTATGGATCTAAAATGGATTTCGATCCAGCGATTTGTAGGGGGAAGTTCTATAGTTAGGTACGACAGGTCCTATTTATATTTCGGGAATAGCAAATAATAACAAACATTTTTAAATGAAAATGGCTTTATTGTTTTTTATTTTGTACACTTCAAAGTAATCCCAATTGGATGGATATTCAACTCGATTCATGTTAAAAATATAGTGCATAATGCTGTGCAAAGGTCCGAAGGAGATCCCAAAGATCGACTGGCTGCTATTTCTCTCATGCTCATACGTCGAATTTCGAGCACAATTTTCTTCATTTTCTTTTTTTGCCGTTTTCGTTTTAGTTGAAAAGGTAAATGTACGACCAGAAGGAGGCAAATAATCAATACCACTGCCATCCATTTTGAACTCTTCGTACCACTCGTATGTCTGTGTTTTCGACTTTGTCTAGTCTCCGTGGGCTTTCTTACAAATTTTCTATGCTTAGGCACAACAAATTTCGTTGGAAACACAAAAATTCTGGCGTACTTCTCAAAAAATACTTAAATATTTGCATCGAACACTGACTTGTTCATCAAGTTAATGCGCTCGAATGGATGGTGACAGAATGTCTGACAGTGCGTATTGAATACACTGTAAGTCATACTTAATGCTCTCAGCATTACCAAATGACCCTGAACTGATTTGTATTGTCGCTATAATGGTTGAATTTCATCCACAGGGGAAAACACTAGTAAGAACTCTTCGTTTATCCACAAAGAGAAAAACATCTACCAGAGGTCCAACAAATATGACATGTCTATAATATACCGCTATTACAGAGATATTGAAATGCTTGAAAATGTTCTAAACAATTAGTTACAACAATTATTTCAGAAAAAGAAAAAACAGAAATTTCTTCAACTAAAAAAGAATATAGGCGGCATACTTCAATATTTGTTGAGACTCAATACTAATTTCATTGTTGATAAATAATTCCACGAAATTTTCATGAACCCTTGAGCACAGAATATTGGCAGCCTACTTTTTCTATATGTATGTATTTTTTATATTTTTCCATATGTACGATATTTTTATGATTTTGTTGTCACTTGCCAATTTTTGTTGTTTACTCGCGCACTTTCAACTGCAATCAAATAAGAGAGCACTCGCTCTAATAATTTTTTGTTGTTGTTGATAGACGAAGGGCAAAGAAAATATCGTTATCCAGTATTACCATTTAGATATTGAAGAATGACTCAAAAGACTTGTGTAAGTGAGACAAAAAAAAATGTCAAAATGGCAGTATTTTCAACTCCATTTCCACAACTGTTCACACCTCCTCTGTCTTACAATGCACATTGTTCGCCAACAACTCTTTAGTTGTTGTTTACAATTTCACTATTTTCATACAAAATGAATTATAATTGGTTTTTGCGTCGCTGTCCCGCTCATTGAAATGAATAGCCTGGTAAATTCAACAATGTTGTCGATGTTGGTAAACTATTTTTTTATTGTTGGAATAAGAATTTCCATTGCAAATTAAGGGCGTTATTTGTCAACTATGTAAAATTGTAAAATCAACAACGGTTTTTTCTTCTGTGTGCTGAAAGTGCCCATTGAGAAATTCCGATTTCTTTTTGTTCAGAAAGTTGAACTTAATGATTTCTTCTTACGATTAATATTTGAACAAATGCAATGTACTCTGCTTGAAAGTATTTTTGTGCACGGTATAGAAAAAACAAATTGAATTGTACTGTAATTTACTCCAAGTGCGATGTTAGAGACATTCAAGAAAACAGACGGACATTTTAAGAATGACTCACCTCATGGATCTTATAGGAATAAATTTATATATTCTTGTCACAAACACAGCGGCCAAATTATTATACAATTAATCTACTTCATTTACACACCCCTTATTTATTGACCTATTTTTAAGTTATTAACTAAATGTAAGGTTAGAAAAAATTTATTTGATAAAAAAGTTGATATTACCAATCAAAACTAACCGCGCAATAGTCTTATTCTGAAAAACAATTTATTCGTTAGATTCTAATAATAGGATTTGTTAATTGCAGCTAGCAGCTAGCGTATAATAAATTTATTAGCTCAAATCAAAATCAAAATATTTTTGTTCAAATTCACAAAGAACTCAGGTGTATCTTCATATATTTGCTGTGGCCACTGCTCATTAGTATCTACCGAGTGAGGCGTTAATAGGTTTGACACGCAATACGTATACTGCGATCCATTGCTGATTCATTTCGCACTCTGAGTCGTTTATTTACTGTTTAATGTTAATTTTCTGTTACTATCAACCTTTTCGAGTAAAATGAGCAATACGT
>JAWNNQ010000613.1:0-20527 GCA_035044765.1 Leucophenga montana | reverse complement strand
AGGCATGGCGGGTCAATCTTGATACTCTATTAAACTGCAATAATTAGATGTGTGTGTGCAAATTTTCAACTGGATAGCATAAAAATTGGTGCCCAAAAAATGCGCAACAACATACAGACGGACAGACGGACATGGCTAGATCGACTCGTCTCGTCGAGCTGATTAAGAATATAATACTTTATGGGGTCTACGATGGCTCCTTTAATGCATTACAAACTTTCAGACAAACTGTTAATACCATTTCACACTATGTGGCTATTGGGTACCCGGCGTGCGTTGCTACTGTTAATAAACAAGATGTTCGTTTTTTTTTTAGTGCGTTACTAACAATAAGGAGCAGATTATGAGCTAAATATCACTTGCATCCTAATCAATCCAAGTGCACTGCGACGTATATTCGTCTCACAATATAATCACTGCTATTACTTTTTGGCTAAACACTATCGGTTGGTTTGGTTAAACCGATCGGATTTGTTTGAAGGTTTAAATAGAAAGTTATTAAAGAGTTCGAAGGTTGCACTTCAAACTGGAAGTTATATGCCATAAGTAGAAAAGTAAACGATTAAAAGCAATTGGTATGCATACAGTATAATATGTCTATTTAAAATGTTCAACGTTAGAAAATGTTATAAATAAAAATATAAAAAAAAAAAAAAAAATAAATGCATTTAAAACAGTATTTCATTAAACACCGCATGCACCACTCTCCTTTTGGATGAATTATGCATAATCACGGCCAATTAATACGCAGTGCTGCCGATGAGGCCTCTGGTGACAGGTGCAGATGCGCTTTCCCATTGGCACTGAGATAACGCCGCAATGGCAGTGGACGCGGTGAGGAAGAGGTAACTAAGAGCGGCGTGGATGTTGCTTCTCTGAACGGCGGTGTAGGGGAATGAGTGCGCCAGTTTCCACTCCAATTGGATTTTCTTGTTGGCTTTTCAATACCATTACTTGAGCCGCCACTTTCGATGCTATTGTGCAGATGAACATTGAGCAGCAGCTCACCATCGTCATCGATTAGATTGTACATATTTAAGGAGTTCTTCGTATCCTGTGCACTTTCCAGACGCAGCAGATTCTTGTGCGATGGTGTATGCTTAATCCATTGGGGTAGTAGCAACTTTTGTTGCTCTTGTTTACTAATTGTTTTCTTTCGCAGAACACGGCGTCCCATTCGTCGTTGTTGTTCCTGTAGTTGTTGCAGTACACCAAGTGGCAGCAGTATATCAGATTCGTATGGTAGAAAGCCACGCGCGTGGACTTTGATAATACTGCGCTGTATGGGCGGCATGAAGTGGCGTGGATGCGCATAGGCACGTGGTGCTGCATTGGCCCAGGAGCTAGTTGCAGAGACTCTAATTGCGCTGCAATAACCTAAGCAGAGTGCTAGCAGTAGTGATACGACTGTAGCCTTCTGCTGCATGCTGCATGCATTCGTGCGCTCGTTTGATCTTTCTCTCGCCCTCACTTGCACTCGTAAAGGACGATACGGTAGTGATTCATCTCAAAATGCGTTTATATTGCCTTTTCTTTATCTTTTTCTATCTCTGTATTTCGCATTTATTAATTTGCAAACAAAAAAAAAAAAAAAAACAAATAGAAAACTATCACAAAATCTCACAATTTGCTTCAATTAAAAAGAGAATTTTTAGCAATTAATTAATTAATTATGCTCTTTTGCCGCTGTAACACTACGTCTAACCGTGTTCTAAGCCTGCATTTCACTAACTGACCACAACGCTTAATTCGTATCGCGCATTCACTCAAAGAGCAAGTTACTGAGTGTCTGTCGAAAGGTGAGAGTGCATCGCAGACGCGCAACATGCCGTTGCACGGTTTAAAGAGCGAGATGGGTCTGTTTTAAAGTTCCTGAAAATTTTTAACAAGACAACACATTATTTTTGTATAGTATATTTCAAATTTTTATCAACATTTTTAATAGTTAAGATGAATTCTTTTTTGTTAATAGTTACTAAACCCCATTCAAAAACATGCGAACATCGAATTCAGTGTACGCAGAATGCATTCTTTTCATGGTCATGGAACATAAATATATACATGAGGTATATTTAATTTGGACAATGATATATAGTCCATTTTCTACGTTATTTGGTGAAAAAAGTGTGGGGTGTGTGCGTGACGCATAATCTTCTCCTTATCAATAGTAATACACTAAAAAAAATTTCATAACGATATATAACGAATTTGGTTTTTCTCTTATATGAAACGCTCTCTCTTTACTTCTGGGCCGATTTTGACCAAAATTTTAAAAGATCATTCGATCGCGCGAATTAAGCCAAGCGGAAAATGAAAGAAAGTCGATGGTTATGTTAGTTCATTACTTTGTTATTTCATAGAAGTATGTTTCTTGACTTGTGTCTAAATTTGATTTTCACAAACTACTTGCATAACCAACACCCGACATCTTAACCCTCCCTCTCGGGGTTCAACCGAAGTTGACATTTTTTCTAGTTTTTATTTAATCCACTTAGTCATTAATAAGATGGAGCTAAAATATTTTTGAAGTATTTAGTTTAATTGCATATAATTTCAGAAGGTATTTAAACTTTTTGTTCTTATGCAGTCTGTTGAAATGATTGAGAAAGTATTAGTTATATAATGCAAAACTCCTTAGAAATGTCACAACTGCAGTATTTTTCTATCTCGTTTAAAAATATTCTTAGTGTCATCGGTATATCTATGATTGGTTCAAAAAAAAAATATCTTTCACATTCAAATTTTGGACATGAATTGTTTACACACAAGCACAACATTTTTAGCTGTCCCTATCGTTTTAGGCAATGTTCGAGAAATAATGAGTGATTTTCATCGTATAATATTGTATCAATAGACATAATCAATTAGTAGTAAGAACAAATATATTTGCTACATCTAATATTTAATATAAATTACACAATTATAGATAAAATCGAACTTGTAATCCTACTAATATTATAAACGAAAAAGTTTGTATGAATGTGTGGATGTGTGCATGTTTGTTACTCCTTCACGCAAAAACTACTGAATGGATTTTAATGAAACTTTACAATAATATAGCTCATATATCAGAATAATAATTAGGCTATAATTTATGAAGATATTGGTTAATTGTAAGCTTTTTTTGTGGTTAGATATACTTACAACAAGTTATTTCAGTTTTATTTAAATTTTTATTAAATTATTTAAATAGGTAGGCATTTGATTATTTGTTACGGGAAATAAAATTATAGTTTAAAAAAAATACGCTTTAATAGTAATGTGAACTAAAAAGTAACAAAAATAATTTTGAATAAGTTTAA
Organism: Leucophenga montana; assembly: GCA_035044765.1. Taxonomy (NCBI): domain Eukaryota; kingdom Metazoa; phylum Arthropoda; class Insecta; order Diptera; family Drosophilidae; genus Leucophenga; species Leucophenga montana. The sequence continues at coordinate 17,225 of JAWNNQ010000613.1, read as the reverse complement.
AATGAGATTTAAGTGATTGACAGATAATTAGCTTTAACATAAAAAACAAGAAAAAACGTTAACTTCGGCTGAACCGAAGCTCTAATACCATTCACAAGAAATTTTAAATCCTATTGTAAAACATAAATGTGAGGGGTTTAAAAAGGGGCTGCCCCAAAAAGTGGGTGGTACACGCCCATTAGTAGATGTGTATGAAGCGACCATCTATAGTTACGTTTTTTATACAAATGCATAAAAGTGAGCTGTGGCTTTGTATGGGACCTCCTCAAAAAGTGGGCGGGACACGCCCATTTGTATATGTATATGAAGCAGTTGTCCATTAGAATCCACTAAATCGAATTTAAAGCAAATATTAATTTAAATAAAGAATTTTTTTTATAAAAAAAACCAAAGTGGCAGGTGAGTTTCTATGGGGTCTACCCCAAAAAGTAGGTGGGACATGCCCATTAGTCTATGTAAGTTAAGCGGCTATCCATTAAAAGGCATCACTTTGCATTTCAACCTAATATTGACTTTAACAAAGAAGTTTCTCATACAAAAACACAAAATTGGGCAGTAGGTTTGTATGGGGGCTACCCCAATCAGTGGGCGGGTGCCACCCATTAATGTCTACTAGAAGCTATCATATCAAATATTAAGTTGATATTGACTACAATAAAAAAGTTTGTCATACAAAAGGTCTAAAGTGGGCGGTGGGTTTGTATGGGGGCTACCTCAAATAGTGGGCGTGATACTCTATTAAATTGCAATAATTAGAAGTGTGCGTGTAAATTTTCAACTGGATAGCGTAAAAATTGGTGCCCAAAAAATGCGCAACAACATACAGACAGACGGATAGACAGACATACAGACAGACAAACAGACATACAGACGGACATGGCTAGATCGACTCACCTCGTCGAGCTGATCAAGAATATATATACTTTATGGAGTCTACGATGGCTCCTTTAATGCGTTACACACTTTCAGACAAACTGTTAATACCATTTCACACTATGTGTGAATGGTATAAAAAGCGTGGGGTGTCATGTCAGTCTTGTCATTCGATGACACTACGTGCTATCCCGTGGAGTTCCTAAACTCTTTGGATTTATCCGGGGTGCCATTCCATAGGTTGGAATTAAAGGTAGGTGTACCCATTTTGTTAATGCGTAACTTGAACGCGACAAGATTATGCAACGGTACACGGTTACGAGTCACCGAACTAGGAAGGAATATTGTGAAGGCCACAATCTTAACTGGCGAAGCCAAGGGAGACAATGTGCTTATACCACGCATCATAATTATACCGAATAACTTACCATTTAATTTTAAGCGCCTACCTATTTAATTATATACAACCGTTGAATAAATATTATGAATCATCAGTTTTAATTAACATACATTACACTTAGAACAAGGGCCTCCAGTGGTTTCGAGAATGGTTTAGATTCACAATTCGATCCACTGGAAAATGATCATTTCTGGGACAAGCGACGCGGGCCGGGACAGCTAGTAAACAATATAACTTTTGAATCAAACCTGATATGTACTAGTAAAGTGAAAAGAAAAAAAAAAAAAAAAAACAAAAAACAAAATGTTAGCATCGTATGAGTGGTAAATACGAGCATATAATTTTTTTTGATAATGCCTAATTAACTTGCTTATGCTTCATTGTTGTTGTTGTTGTAGCTGTTGAGTGGCCATTGTTGTTAAATGTGTTTTAACTGTTCATATAGAAATGTGGCACTGTCTGTCAGTGTATGTGGCTTTTTATACACTTCATAAGCAGTGGAAGTAGCATTACAATTATGTTATGAAGTTTGTTACGCAGCTCTGTTATATTATGTTTATGGAATCTTTGAGGGGTATGTTAGAAAAAAAAAAGTTCCAAAAACAATATCCTACGAGCAGCCACATTGAGTTTTTGGCCATTTGAACTGCGATTTGTCGTGGGTTACGTTGAATTCTGGCCTTCACCTTTCTAACCATTTCTAACCATTTCTGCCGATATTGCTGTTATTGGATGTCCCCCTCCATGGCGTTTTTTGATGCTACCAGCGTCATTGTAACGTATACTGGTCTGATACACAAACATTTTATTCATGGATTTTGGCATTTTTTGATTTTGTAAGCCTTTAAACCATCCTGGCGTAAAATACGTCAAGTTGTTCCATACGAGTCGAATCGATTGGTTAAGGTCTTCTTCAGCCAGACAATCCGCTACAGCCGCAATATTCTTCACATTACGGGCTGTATGTGGTCTATTTGGTCGTGTATCATCTAATAACGTACACTTAGACTCAAATTTTTAGAAGGTCGATGCTGCACACGATATGTTGCTCGAAGTGCATGAAAAACATTTTTAACAGACGGCTGACCATGCTGCAGAAATTACTAATATAGAACAAATTTTCATTGTTTTATCCATTTTAGACTAGTGTTTTAAATGCGATTCTGCTGCCACTGGTTAACACTGAAAATGTTGCTGTCAAATTTCTTGCGCCTCGTTTGAACCCAAAGTAATATTTTTATATGATATTTTGACAGTTGCATGAAATATAATTCAGATAACATGACACGAAAATATAAGACCGTGTGAAAAGGCCATTAATAATTATGTCTGAACTTTGATAGCATATTGCTCTGGCCTTTCAGGTGGCAACGCTGTCGTTCTTCGTGTTCTGTGAGATGCAACTTTTTACCATGGAGTGCGTGACGAAATTGTGAAAATTTATTATACAAATTCGTGTTCTGTTTGCCAATATTTTCGCGAGCTAGGCAATATTTTTTGTTGCTATGAGTTGATCTATATGCACCATCAACTTGGTGATTATTGTATAATGACTTAAACCTGCATCTATTTAAGATCTGGAGCCATTGGTGAGATGCAGCCCGTCTTACCTATGCAACAGAGTCATACACAGTTGGACCTCTCGGATCTAGTCCAGTAAACGTAATGGTATTAAATGTACTGATCCTGTCCGCAATTGCGACATGTCTCAGAGACAACTCTTTTTATTAAATATATTGAAGTTCAGACACGCTTAATGGAAAACGCTTTACATATTTTTTTATACCATTCATTTAAAGTGTAAACTGGTATTATCAGTTTGTCTGAAAGTTTGTAATACAGGGTATCTCAAAAGAAAGTTCACATTTGATTTGCTGATTGCGTGAACGCAACTATTCCGAGGGGCGCGGTGGGTATGTCAATCGGTAGCCTAGCTTTTGGCAATTAAGTCGCTATGGAGCGTTTCTCGGGAGCGGACCGTGTTTTGTGCGTACGTGAGTTTTACAAAAACAGTAATTCAGCGACTGTAGTGCGTAGAAAATTCTTCAGTATTCGACATGTTCGTCATTTAAATGATGCGCCAAGCCCTTGACTCATTGGAATATGGGTCGAGAAGTTTGAAGAGACCGGTTCAACGCTGGAAAAATCAAAATCCGGGCGTCCAAGGTCTTCGAGAACGTTCGAAAACGTAGACAGTGTTACTCAGTCTGTTCGTGACAACCCGGACCTTTCGATTCGGCAGCGTGCTGTTACTTTAAACGTGCCTAGATCATCATTGTTTCGCATTTTTAGCAACTTCACACACGTCCAGCTGGTCTCTACCACGAGTTCATGAAATTTTTCCGGGCAAATTGATCTCCAGGAGAGGTGACATGAATTGGCCTCCACGAAGTCCAAATTTAATCCCTATGGACTTTCTCCTGTGGGGTTAAGTCAAATCTAAAGTTTACGGCAACAAACCCACTTTCCTGGCACAATTAAAAGAAAATATCCGTCACGAAATGGCAGCCATCACGGAGAATACCTGCCGAGCCGTTATATTAAATTTTAGTGCTCGATTAAATGAATGCCGTGAACGCAACGGTTTACATTTGGACAATATCATTTTTAAGAAATAAATTCCCAAAGTGCTCATTTTAATATGTAATAAACATTTTTTCAGTAAACTACTTACTTTTTTTTTTATCGATTTTTTAAATGTGAACTTTCTTTTGAGACACCCTGTACATTAAGGTGATATCGTAGACCCCATAAATTATATATATTCGATCTAGAGTCGATCTAGCCATCTCCGTCTGTATGTTGTTGTGCTTTTTTTGGGGACTAATTTTTATGCTATACAGTTGAAAATATGCACAAACACTTCTTTTTAGTGCAGTTTAATAGAATATCAAGATTGAGCTTTTTATGGTAGACCCATACAAACCCACCGCCCACTTTTGACTTTTTGTATGAAAAACTTTTTAATGTAGTCAATATCAACTTAATAATTCATATGGTAGCTTATAATGGACGAGCTCTTCACATATACATTAATTCACATATGCATTCACATATACATTTTTGGGGTAGCCCCATTTCGTGTGAATAGTATTACAGCTTCGGTTCAACCTAAGTTAACGCTTTTCTTGTTTTGGCTTAATTTTTTAGATGTAGTATTGGTAAATGGCTCAATGTCGGTAGTTAAGTTTCTTTTGGTTCCAAGTTTATTAAGTAGCTATATTGATATACCCACCGCCCACTTTTGTATTTTGTATGAAAAAGTTTATATATTCAAGTCAAAATCAGCTTATACATGTACCAATGGGCGTATCCCTCCTACTTTTTGGGTAGGAAAATTTCTTTGGTCAAGTCAATACTAGCTTGTTTTTCGAGGTGGTGGCTTTTTATGGACAGCCGCCCCATATACATATACTAATGGACGTGTCCCGTCCAACTAATATGTAGCTATATATAGCTATATATATGTGAATTAATGATTACTTTCTTAAGACAAATCAATGTGGATATTCTGTCAATTGATTAAACTTTGTAGGCCGAATATGTTAAACCCGAAAAGCGGTTCTAGTTTCATATAAATTGTATTATCAGTTTGTCTGAAAGTTGACTAGGAGGCATAAAGTTTTCTCGTCGTATATCTCGTCGGCACGAGTCGTTTTAGCCATGTTCGTTTGTCTGTTCGTATAGTACTTGTTGCGCATTTAAAGAAATTTTGATATGAAGGCCTCGTCTGGACGGATACTTCACATATATGTATATAAAAAAGTGCTATACCTACACTTTTAGGGGTAGCCCAAACAAACCCATACAAATCTACCACTAACATTTGGTGTTCTGTATGAAAAGCTCTTTTATTGGAGTCAATATCAACTTCAAATATTATATGGTGGGTTCTTTTGTACGGATGCCTCACATAAACATCAAGGGTGTGCCACGCTCACTTTTAAACAAATTTTAGAATTCATAAAGATTTTTAACTCTTAGTACATATTAACTCTCCTCCTTTGCTGTTACAGTGTTATCTAAAATTAGTTCAAATTAAACCATTTTAGTATACAAGAGAAGAGTATTAAAGATTCGGTTCCATCGATATAAAAATTATCTTATGTTTTAGATATTTTACTGATTTATGCCACATTTAACAAGAATAATTCTAGTTTTAATGTTCTTGTTTCATTATTTATACATATTACTCACATTATTGTTGTAGTACTTGCTATTGTTTTTGTTTCGCCCATTTGCTCTGGCGTTTGTGTTAATGTGCCATGAATGAAGCTAATTAAAATTATAATAAACTTCAAATTGAATTATATACTCCTATCTGTCGGTAAAGTAGAAAATGTGAATAGGTGAAGCAAAAAAGAGCGAGGAATGGAGAGTATGTTGCAGTAATAGTAGTAAAGACCAGAAAGAGGGTAGGGGGCCACAACCATGAATGAAATAGTAAAGTGTACAGCTATCAACATAGATATAAGTATATACATATATCATTATCTGTATAGATATATATATAAGATTTAAAAGTTAGTAGGTTAGTAATTTCGAGAAATATGTTCGAAACTTGTTTTTTGGTAGAAGTGGAACATCCGTTTAAATACATTATTATTTAACTCCTATGAAGAGATGCCCAAATAGTGTGTAATTGGGTAATTTTCACACGTTTTTAATTTTTATTACATTTGAATCAATAAAATTATCATTACGGTGGTTAACTAATTTTCGTTACCACAAGGCGTACATGAATTGTTGGCTCACTATCAGATCGTAAACACTCCGAACATTCTTTAAAAATCGATAAAAAAAAAAACAACAAATTGTTTTAAAAAGTTTAAGTCAATGTTGCAAAGCCTTTTTGCATCACTTCTTCAATTAAAATTTATTCAAGCTCTTTGAGTTAGGCTTTGAGTGCTTAAAATGAACCACTAAAATTTAAAAAGCATCATGTTAGCTATGTTTTCTTTTTTCAAACAAGTCGTTCATTACTAAATTTAAATTGTGGCATGCACAGGCAACACGTTTATAATGCTTAAAATCTACCGGCGGAAATTTCGAGATATCATGCAGAATCTCGCAAATTTTAAAAATTTCGTAAACCCGCCCTATCCCGCAGAATTTATCGGATCCCGCGGCATTCCCGTCCTGTGCTCATCTCTAAGCTGCATATTAGTAGCACAAGAATAGTGATTTTTATACCCTGTACCCAAAAGGTCAAGGGTATAATAAGTTTGTGTGATTGTGTGTAACAGGCAAAAGCAGACTCCATAAAGTACGAGGGTTACTATTTATATTTCGGGAATAGGAAATATTAATAAACATTTTTAAATGAAAATGGCATTATTGTTTTTAAAAATATTCCTCTTGATGATCAATACAGTTTTGCATTCGTTCAAACCATTTGTCATAGCAGTTTTTCCATTCCTCTTGAGACACCTCCAAAACATGGTTTTTGAACGCTTCAACTGCTTCTTCGGCGCTCGTAAATCGTTGACCACGCAGTTTACCTTTGAAGTTTACCTTTGATACTCGGGAACAAGAAGAAGTCATTGGGTGCCATTATATTGGATGAGTCATTAATTCGATGTTTTGACTGCTCAAAAATGCACTTGTTTGACGAGATGTGTGAGAGATCGCATTGTCATGATGGAGAATGATTCGTCTTTGGCGTTAGGTTTTACGAATTTCTCCGAAGACTTCCGGCAAACAAATGGTCGTGTACCACTCAGAATTGACCCGTCCTACGTTGCTCAAGCGGAACAGTGGCTACATGATCCATTCGGCCGAAGAAACAGGCAATCATTTGCTTCGAAGTGGTTTGCACCCGAACAACTTTTGTTGGATTTGGCTCGTCTTGGAATACCCGTCACTCCGAATAGGCAGGTAGTTGTTTCTAGAACGATTTTTCTTGTCGATTTGATCATAACATAAAACATTTGTGTACAATAGTTACCGATATCTTAAACTGTATGCTGTAATCTTTCCGACAATACGAATAATACAAATGTATCTGAATTATATTATTTTCATATGCTAGAGTACATATTTCTGTGTCCATGTTTGTAAATACATGCCTGTATACTATATGCAACACAAATAAAAATTTTCTGTTTTAATGGTTTTATCTACTCATATATGCAAGAATGAAGTTCATATAAAAGTAGCACATCAAAAAGTGTTAATTGCCTTAACCCAAATTTATATAATACAAAAATATAGACTTAGCAAGAGAGAAATTGGAGTACATACTACTTCTAGATATACAATATGAGTGTCTGAGAACGCATGAAGTCACATATTGTAGCAAAATTAAAACAATTGTAAATATATTTTCAAATATGCAGCAAACATAATTAAATATACATACACACAAGTATACTATTGGTTTACTTTACCACACTTGTAATGTTTTTAAAGACAAAATTCAAATGCACATTCACCATCACATGTTAAGGAAATCTTATTAGTTTAGTATTCCTAATAAAGATTTTACTTTTCTATGCTAACTTTTTCTTTTGCTCTTGCACTACCAACCATTCAGTTCAATTGTAATACAGTAAGTACATTGCACGACTTTCCAATAGTCGTATCTCATCTGTCCGCCATATATACTGCAAGTATGATCGATTTAATTTAAAAATATAACGTTGCCCCAATAAATCGAGTATTTTATGCGCGGTGTGACAGGTGGCGCCGTCCTGCTGAAACAATATATCGTCCGGATCCAAAAAGTCCTTTAACATGTTCCTGTAATGAATGCCATTTGCAAAGACAGCCTGACCAAAATCCGCACCAGATAGTTACTCATTGTGGATGCATTTGTTTCTCATGGATCACGTGTGGATTTTCCGAGCACCAAATTTGACAATTTTGTTTGTCGACAAACCCATCGCCTCAACGGTGATGATGGTGATATTTCAAAAATCGGGTTGTCACAAAGATACTGGGTTTTGATAAAGCTAACACGTTGTTCAAATGTGTAGCGCTCTATTTTTGATAAACGGAACAGTGGAAAGTATTTCGCCGTTTCGTGGGTACTAACAAGCATCTCACAAACGTTCGTTAGAACTCGTATCCCCTGGGTAAGCCGCGGAACCTCCGTGTGAGAATGGCAAATTGTGAGAAGGCCACCACACCCCTTAACTAGGGGTTTGTGCATTGGTTTTGGTTACCGCCACCGCAAAACAGCATTTACCAGTGAAGACATAGCCTCTAAAACAACCTCCTTTGATAACGACCCCCGCAAACGATTTAAGGACCATAATTTACGGATATGCACCTGGCGTGTCCGGTCCCTCCATAGGGCTGGTGTAGATATCCAGCTGATTGATGACATCACCGCAATGCAGGAAATGTGATGGATTGGGCAGGGCTGTTCAAAAAAGGCATCCTGTGACATCTATTATAGTTGCCATGCGAGGAAGCACGAATTTGGATGCGGTTTCGTGGCTAGTAGGAAGCTACGAGGTATTGTCTTCAGTTTTATAGATGTGGACAAGCGCCTGACCGCAATACGTATCAAGTTAAGTACTTCAATATGAGCATGATTTGTGCAAACGCCCTGACGAAAGTCACAGACGATGCGGCCGAAGATGCATTTTACGAGCGTCTCAAATGTCTCGACAATCTCAGCCCCAATCAGGATGTTCAAATCGTGCTTGGCGATTTTAATGCCAAAATTGAGAAGGAAGGAATCTTTGGGTCAACAGTTGGAAAATGCAGTCTTCACGATGTTACCTCCAGCAATGGAGAGAGGCTAATCGATTCCGCCGCTGGTCGGAACATGGTAATCAGTAGCACCATATTTCCACACCGAGACATACACAAGGCTACTTGGCGCAGTCCCGATCAAAAGACACGCAACCAAATTGATCATGGTGTGATCGACGGAAAGCACTCATCGAGCGTGTTGGATGTGCGAACAGTACGATGTCCCTTCATCGACTCGGACCACTACCTTAAGGCAGCCAAGGTACGCGCCAGGCGCAGCATGGTGCATGCCGCCCGACCCAACACTCAACGAAAACTAGACGTCGGAAAGCTGCAATAACAACAGACAGCCGAAGTCTTTTTAACCAGACTCATTCAACTGTTCCGGGTGTTCTCTCCGGCGTCTGTAGATATACATAGGTGAGCAGTGGAGACATATCTCTCATTACGTGGATACGGCTGCCAAGGAGATCATTGGATACAGCAGACATGTGACGAGCTTTTGGTTAGACGTGGAGAGTCGCCAAATTACTGCAGAGAAAGACGCCGGATAATCGAAGTCTGGTTACATGAATCACTCAGACTACGGAGAAGTCACTTCTCTAACCTACTTGGGAGCGATGAAGAGAACAATACCGCCGACAGAGAAGCATTGCTAGAACTACCAATTGATGATGGGTTTCTTGTAGAAGCACCGGATTAAAATGATGTCGACTCAGTAATTAAAAAGCAAATCCTTGCGGCTGGAAAACAGTTTCTGTACCATTCACACTTAATTGAAATGGAATTATGAGAGAGTTTTTAATGCATTAAATGAGATATCCTCTACCACATAAGGTATAGATATTCTTGATAAACTCGACATATTTTCGGTCAATCTATACATATCCGTCTGTCTATGTGTTGCTGTGCAATATGCAATGACTTCTTCTTCTTCCCGAGTATCAAAACTAAACTGCATGGTCAATGATTTACGAGCGCCGAAGAAGCAGTTGAAGCGTTCAAAAACCATGTTTTGGAGGTGTCTCAAGAGGAATGGAGAAACTACTATGACAAATGGTTTGAACGAATGCAAAAGTGTATCGATCATCAAGGGGAATATGTATTTTGAAAAACAATAAAGCCATTTTCATTTAAAAATAATTGTTAGTATTTGGTATTCCCGAAATATAATTAGTACCCCTCGTATTAACAATTGTAAAGTCTACATTAGCAAGGGTGTAGGGTACTTCGTAGTTGTGCATGCGCGACTGCTCCATTGCTACTTCACTTTTTTTTTTAAGTTTTATAGCATATGATATCACTGCATTTTATGTGTTTTTCATTAGGCCGATTAGTATGCACCTTAAAAAAAAATTGATTAGGATTAGTGCCGTTTGTCTTAAGTTGTCTAGCCATAAGCTACTGTTAAACGAGCATTATATGCAAACGAGACGCGTGGTTGTGTTCGTCGCACGATTTTATTTGAAAAACAAAAAAAGAACTACCATTACCATTACTTGGAATGCGCTTGGTGTCTATGTTGCCGCTTTCGATTTTTGATTGTGTGTATTAAGGTTGAGGGAATATAGATAGAAAGATAGATAGACACAGCAACGCGGTTAGCTAGCAAGGCAGTACAGATATACAAATGCATTTACTATTGAAGCGAATGCATCATTAGACAAACCGATTTGATGATGATGCACTACATTGACTTGAATTTTTGATCGTAAATATACACACAAACACACATACACAATCTTTCTCTCTCTCTCTCTCACTCTCTCTCTCTCTCTCACTCTCTCTCTCTCTCTCTCTCTCTGAAGAAGATAAAATAACCAGCTGAACTATGCAACTGTTGTGTACAGCAACGATTTTATATTTGTCGTGGTCGGTAGGTTCGTATGGGGGCTACACCAAAAACGGGTGTGGCATGACCATATGAATACTCTAAATTCAAAAATATATGTTTATACCGGCTTTATGCTGCATGTAAAAATCAAGTTAGAATGCAATCGTAAGTTCATGACTCTGAATTTTTTTTAGTACATACTTACAATTTTATTGATAATTGGATTTGGATTTAGATTTTGAAATAAGATTCTCATTTTGTCAAAAAATTTGTAACGCAATAAAGAAGACATCAAATATCCCGTGAAGTTTGTACAATCTTGATCAACTCGACGAGACTAGTCGATCTAGCCATGCCAGGCGTTACCCGTAATCTAGATTTATTTTTAGTGTAGTCAAATATGGATATTCATAGACATGTCACGCCCACTTCTTGGGTAGCCCCCGTACAAACTTTTGATGTTTTTGTAAGAAATGATTTTTTATTGCAGTCAATATCCTCTTAAAAAATTATATATATATATATTTTTTTGTTTTGTTTTGACCTTCGAAATACAGGGTGTCTCAAAAGAAAGTTCACATTTGATTTGGAATTTAGTCGCTATAGAGCGTTTCTCGGGCGCGGACCGTGCGTTGTGCGTACGTGACTTTTACAAAAACGGTACGACAACCCGGACCTTTCGATTCGGAAGGGTGTTGTTGCTTTAAACGTGCATAGATCATCATTGTTCCGCATTTTACACAAAGAATTAAAGCTGCACCACTATAAAATTCAGTTTGTGCAAGAATTAAAGCCTCAGATTGATGGACAATTCACAAACCAAATGATTGAGCGCTGTCCAACGTTTACCAACATCTTGTTTTCGGATGAAGTTCATTTCCATCTTAAATAAATTCCCAAAGTGTGTATTTTAATATGTAATAAACATTTTTTCAATAAACCACTTACTTTTTATACCATTCACACATAGTGTGAAATGGTATTATCACTTTGTCTGAAATTTTGTAACGCATTAAAGGAGGCATCGTAGACACCATAAAGTATATATATTCTTGATCAGCTCAACGGGACGAGTCGATCTAGCCATGTCAGTCTGTCTGTCGGTATGTCTGTCCGTCTGCATGTTGTTGCGAATTTTTTTGGGACCAATTTTTATGCTATCCAGTTGAAATTTTGCAAGTACACTTCATTTTATTGCAGTTTAATAGAGTGTCAAGATTGATCCGCCACGTTTACTTTTTGGGGTAGCCCCCATACAAACACACCGCCCACTTTTGACTTTTTGTATGAAAAACATTTTTATTGTAGTCAATATCAACTTAGTAATTGATATAGTAACTTAGAGTATACGGATCCTTGACATATACATTAATGGGTGGCAACCGCCCACTATTTGGGGTAGCTCCCATACAAACCTACTGCCCACTTTTGACTTTTTGTAAGAAAACTTCTTTATTATAGTCAATATTAGGTTTAAATGCAATATGGTGCCTTTTAAGAGATAGCCGATTAACAGACATAGACAATTGGGCGTGGCCCGCCCACTTTTCGAGGTAGCCCCCATACAAACCCACCTTGCAATTTTGTGTTTTTTATGAAAAAAATACTTCATTTAGAGCAATACTATTAACTTGAAATTTGATTTTGTGGATTTTAATGGACAACCGCTGCATATAGATGTATAAAAAACTTGTTTATTTAAGTCAATATCAGCTTCTTATTTGATATGGGTGCTTCTTGTGTACGGACGCTTCATATTGTATATGCTTATATCAGTGGGTAAGACTCCCAACTTATAGGCGTAGCCCCCATCCGAATCTACCGTCTTTTCGAACGAACAGATTTCGGAGACAATAAGTTTGTATATTTAGACTCTCCTTTTCCTTCTTCAGATAACTACTATATAATGTTAAATGAACATGCCAACCACACTTTGAGCGGTATTCCGCATACAAACTTGCCTTCCATTTTGAAGCTTTTGTATGAATTTGCCTTTTGTGGTTTTTTTCTTAATTCAAAGTTTTGCGTTAATTTTTACAAAATATTGCATATAGGTCCAGATATGACCGCTTAAGGGGTTTCTCTATCTAAACCTGTTAGTTCTAATGTTTCATCAATTCTAAAAAAATATTCCAAATATGTATGTTCAGATCGGACTACTGTAGAATAATATATGATTCATATAAGGAGCCCTAAGCAAAGTACTGCTATCTTGAAGTCGAGCACACTTGAATGCCGCGTTATTTCTTGTTTTTTTCTTTGTAGCTGCTGCAAAATAGTAGATGAGTACAAAATTATTTTTTCTAGCATATTTTTATTTTGTGTAATTTAAACACCTTATTTTGTTACCAATTAAAGCGTTACTTATTTATCTATAGGTGCATGTGTATGTGTATGTAGGTATATAAAAAAATATTTAATTTTTTTTTCACAGAATTAAACTTTACAAAATTCCGAGAATTCAACACATATTGTAGATATATATATTCCAGCAAACAAATATTAAGTTTCCAAATTATTAGCTTCAAAACAATTGGTTGAAAGAAAATCACAAAGATTTGTATTGGGAAACAAAATTTTCAATTGTTAAAATATACATACAGGAGAATATAGTTTGGGTATACACTCGTACATACATGTTAAGTTTAGGATGTTACTACATTGATGTGATATTAACTATAAAATTAAGGCTTAAATATACTTATTTCTAATTAATATGTATTTTTTTTTTGGTTTCTTTAAATCTTATTTTAGTTAAAAAAAAAAAAGGTTTTACAAAATACTGTTTTCACATGTAAAAAAATTTCTCATTTCGACACCAATCTTCGCCCATCGAATTGATTGATATACGTTGTATAAATTTAAATGACAACTAATCCAATGCAATGTGCGGATTTGTGTAGGTGAAGCCATGAAATTGCTTCTGATCCATTGATGCCAAAATTTCCTTATCGATGGGTGTCAGGCGTACACGTTCGCGTGTAAATACACGATCGAAGTATTGCGTATCTAGCGGATGTTTCTGTGTAAATTTAAAGTTAGTTTATGTGTTACATTAATTATTTGTTTTAGTACTCACCACTTGCGGCTTGAAAGGTGGCTCAATTTGACGTTTTTCAAGCATATTCCAATCTATAGGTCTGAAGAATATATGATCGCTAATATCACCAGCGGGACTATATTGTGAACCAATACGTTTTGTATAGTCTTTTTCGAGAAGCTATCAAAGTAGGAGACAGTACAAAAAAAAAAAAAAAAACGCGTTAAACCTTGGTAAAAATGATGTTTTATATGGTACAAAGGTCAGTTCGGTACATTTTGCTCATCATTTTGTCGATCTAATTTTTAATACTCTTCACATTTAGACGAATCGAAACCCACGGCCTATTTTTTTTGGATTTGCATGTAAAACTTTTTTATTATTTGTTTTGTTTGGGTAAAAGCTATACAATGTTGAAATGGGTTCGCACAAATTCATAATATGGGGTAGCTCCAAATAAACTGATATCTCACTTTAAATTATTAAAAAGAAGTTTTTTATTCACTTCACGTCTAGTGTAAATAATAATAATAATAATAATGATTTGGACACATCGAGAAGGAGACATCGGATACCCCATAAGTATATACAGGTTCTGTCGCAAAAGAAACAGGGCTTTCTGGCGGCGCCACCTTTTACATGCGTTGGAAAGGTACATTCTTCACTGACATCTTGTAAAAATTTTATGACAATCGGACCACTACAAGCGAAGTTATCGCGCTAAAAGTGACAGTATCTTTTGGACATCGGTCGAAAAATGAATTTTCCTCATAATCGTCCCTCAATGTCATGCCATATAATAGCGGTGTCCTTTCATCGGCAAATGAAATTTTCCAAATAGATAAAAGTCACACGGAGCCAAATCAGGTGAGTACAGTGAATGGTTAATGGTTGCGCCAAAAGGTGACGACAACAGCTATTTTTAAAAAGTCCTGTTTCTTTTGCGACACACCCTGTACATACTCGTTTATTTATCATCATATCTGCATATAAATCTATCTGCTTGTGTTTGTTAATGTCAAAATTAGTAGTTTTGTGCTCAATAAATTGTTCCAAAAAATAATATAGTGCTTCTCTAGAACAGGTAAATGTTTCAAAATGCCACTTTAAGAGAAAACTTTTTTATTGCAACTAATTTTTGTTCATATTTGGCTTAGTATTTTATTTTTGTAGGATATATAACATTATTATACCCAGTAGCCATATGATAAAAGAGTATACTAGTTTTTGCCAATGTATGTAATATGCAAAATGAGCCGTGGGCATGTCCATCGCACCGTCAATATAAACTTCGAGATCTCTGAGATTATAAATTATAAAGCCACAAAACTTGTTTATTTGAACTCGCCTAATCCCTCTTCAGACAAACATGCCAACCGCATCATAAAAACCATACAAACTAAATTTTAGATTGTAATGTGATCAAGTTTTTTTTTTTTCTGTTGTTAATAAAGCTAGAAACAACATACAATATATGGTATGGATGGTTTTTATGTTAATCGTAGTAAAATATCACACTTAGAGTCAGTCAGATCGAATCACTATAGAATATAGCCCACATATTTGAATCTTTGGTTAGACTGACACAAGGTGTCACGAAGTCTAACATATTCGCATTATCCGCAGCGGTCTTTCTTGTTTGTGCAATATTTCTGAAATTTTTCCAGATTTTCTATATAAAAAACAATTTAAGTGGAAACGGTCGAATGGTTTTTGATGCTTCTGTGAAGAGTACTTTTAGGTTTGGCACCATTAATGATAACTTTTTCTATGGTTTCATTTCCTAGTACTTACACCCCTGAGTATGCCTGTGGCCTCTGCAGATATATAGACCGGGAACCATGGAATTTCGTTGCATATTGACCAGAAGAGCTCGTCCTCATCGCAGCCACTAAATGGTGATTGACCGATTAGCATTTCATAGAGTAGAACACCAAATGACCACCAGTCAACATTTTGGTTGTATTTTTCGCCCTAAACATAAAAAATACACAATTGATTTAATATGTCGTATTATTTTATTAAGGTTAGCTTTACCTTTATGATTTCGGGCGCCATATAATCGGGTGTACCGCAAAAACTATCAGCGGTCTTATCCAAATAGATTTGCAGTTTGCACATACCAAAATCGGCAATACGAACATGGCCTTCGTAATCGAGCAGCACATTGTCCAATTTGAGATCTCTGTTGGTGTACAGATGTAAAATATAGAGTCTTTATTATAATATTTTCGAGTTTGGTTTATGTACTCACCTATAAATTATACCCTTTTTATGCAAAAATTTCAGACCTGAGATAATTTCAGCACCGTAGAAACGAGCACGCTCCTCCGGAAAACGTCCGCTTTCCTGTATATGGAACATGAGATCACCGCCATTCAGGTACTCCATTACAAAGAACAAATGACTCTAAAATTGACAATTCGAAATTAATTTACATATTGTTAAACAATTTTGATTTTTATTAATGAAGAACTTCGTATGAGAAATATAAGGAAGTGTACTATTTATTGTTCCTAATAGAGATGTTATGTTTAAAACGTAATTTGTTTATTTACCACTGCGGAATAATGGTTTCGAGCTGTGAAATTTCAAATTACTTTTGTAGCAGTGCTGTACATAGAGACTCTAAACTGTGAGGTAAGTTGGTCTAAATCTTCTAGACGGAGAACTTTTCTCTCAGACTGATATAATGATGGACGAAAAGGCTGACATTCGGACATGGCTATATCAACTTGTCGTGCTGATCACGAATATAACGGGTGAATCATTTAGAGATTTTTTTTGAGAGAGATCATGCCTGACTGTCATCTTATGTGGACAACATTTGAATGAAATTATCTTTAAAAAGTAAATGTCAGAGATTATTCTTTCGGGTCATTATAAAGATTTCGATATTCAATTTTATTTTGTGTTTTATTTAAAATTAAAAAAAAAAAAACTCTAAATGAATCAACCGTTATATACTTTATGGGGTCGCCGAAGTTCCCTGCGCAATGTTACATACATTTTGACATCTCAAAAAACCCAATATATTACAAATATTATTTGTACAGGGTCTAACAATATTTTTTTTTATTAGCCAAAAAAAAGTTAAAAAAAATCTTGTTTCTTAAATTTATAAATAAACTTATAAATTTATAAAATAACTTTAACTTCGGTAGAGTCAAGGCACACGAAGTTTCAAATTGTGTACTTAGAGCAACAAAAAAAAAAAATATTTTGTTGTTGTAAATTTTTAGATCTTATTGGCGGCTACTACTAAATCTAGATGGAACACACCCGTTAATATACAGTTGTGAAGCATCTGTCCATAAGAAACCACCATATCCAATTTCAAGTTGACATTGACAATATTATTAGTATTATTTGTA
>JAWNNQ010000612.1:0-7500 GCA_035044765.1 Leucophenga montana | reverse complement strand
TGGCGCATTTTTTGGGTATCCATTTATAAGATATCCATCTGAAACCCGACATCGAGACTTGTTTTTATTGCAGTTAAAAAGAGTATCCATACTGACATGCAACGCCCGCTTTTTGGATGGACCCTCCACATATATTACCATTGGTGTGATCCCCACACTTTTTGGGGTAGCGTTCATACAAACCTCCTGCCTACTTTTTACTTTTTGTATGAAAAACTCTTTATTGCAGTCAACATCGACTTGAAATTTGACATAGTGGATTCTTATTGAAAGACACTTCACATATATATCACCACTTTTTATGTAGCCCCCACTTTTTGTGAAGCCCCCACTTTTTCGTTTTGTATGAAAAATGTTTTTTTTTAGTCAGTGTCAACCTAAAACTTGAAAGTTCGTGTGATTGATATTAAAACTTCGGTTCATCCGAAGTTAATATTTTTGAGTACGGAAAAATTAAATAAAAACCAAAAATATTTGCTGAAAATGATAAGTTTTTCAAAAAACTATACACGAAATATACATTTGCAGGCGCACTAACCAATTCGAAAAGCATTTTTCCAACTCTGTAGATGGTATTTCCAAAACATGCAATTTGAACGTTTCAATCAGTTCTTCTGGCTATGTAAATCGTTGACCAAGCAACTTATCTTTGATATGCAGGAATAAGAAGAAGTTATTGGGTGCTAAATCAGGGATTGACGACGCGTGACCGGTCTATTTAATTATTTTCTCCTCCAAAAAGCCCAAAGTAAGACTCGATGTGCGAGAGCTGGCATTGTCGTGATACAAGGTGATCTGCCTTTTTGTGTTGTTTTTCCTCGATTCAATTCAGGCTTTTGTAAATAATTGGTTGCATACCACTCATAATTCGTCTTTCGATTCTCTAATGCTGCTGTAGCCATATGTATCATTCTTCCGAAAAACACGATATTTTGCTTTGCAACGCTCAGAGAACAAACAACTTTCTTTGGGTTTGGCTTGCCTTCGAAGACCTACACAGTCGACTGAAATTTTCTTTCTGGCTCATATGCGTATATTCTGTCACCTGTTAAGATGTGATTTAACTCTCTGGACGAAGCGTTCTTGTATGTTTTCCACATGTCTTTCCACCAATTTACACGAACCTTTTTTGCTTAGCGTTTAAATTATGTGGGATCCAACGTACAAATAGCATTCTCACATCTAAATGATCATACAATATTGTATTTATAGTAGGAGCATGAATGCCTAGGGTTGTCTCAATCTTACTGTATGTCATATGACGGTCGTATCTTATTAGTTCACGCACAGCATCGATGGTTTCTGGTACAACAATTGTTTTTGAACGACATTCTCTAGATTCGTCTTTGAGCGAATGACGACCACGTTTGAATTCAGCATACTAGTCATAAACATTAGATTTTGATACCGCTTCATCATTAAATGTCGAAGTAAGTTGATTGATGCATTATCAATTTAATTTTATGTTGTGAACTCTTTAGTTTAAGATTTTCACATATTTAATTCAAAAATTTTTGAATGAAAATGTGTGCATTCTTAAAAATAATGTGGTCCAACATCTACATGTCTCGTCTAAATTTTTCTTTGTGATGATGTTGGCAGTTGCGTCGATGTTTCGCATCGGTTAGACTTTTAAAAAATTAGAACGCGAAGTTTTGTGGATGTTTGCCAGATACTTTTTAGCTGCGAGTATATGTTGCTCAGGAAACGTTGCGTATGTGTATTGTGCAATTTGACAATTTCAGTATGTCTTGGCCCCTGTTGAATTTACTGCTAATCTTAAAACTATTAACGTTTATGATAAACCCAACAACAATGTTGCATGCAACACAATTTATGCTACAAAGAAGTAAGAATGGAGCAGTCGTGTGTTCACCCTGCACTATTGCTAATGTAAATCTATTCATACTTTTAAGTTTTATATATCACAGTATCAAAAAAAAAAAAAAAAAAACAAACAAAAAATTTTTTAATTGAAAAGAAAAACAAAAAAACAAGAAAGTGCTATAGTCGAGCTGCTCGACTATATTATACCCTGTACAAACCATTTTCTTAGTAATAAATTTTTAAGCTGGTTTACCTATTCATGAGGTGGCATCCAAAATTTGTTGTAAACTTGATCTGTGTACATATTTGGTCCAAAATTTTTATTCCTACAAACTATTTTATAAAATATGCTAATAATTTTTTGAAGTAAACAAGGGCTTTCTATAAAATTACAACAAATATTTCTGAAAAATTTGAAAACTGAATTTGTTTTATTACTACGATAAAACGGTTGCGAGTTATAAAATATCTCTGGGATATAAGCCAAACAATTAAATATGGAGTTGTAATATACATTGTATTTATAAAATTTCAGCTATTATTAATGTCTCTTAGTATCGAACTTATTTGGATTCACATATCGTACGTGGACCAATTTGAAAACAATTTTATTCTAAAAATTATTGCCGCCCACGCAAGTGATGAAAGCATAGAACAACGTGCACAATTGTGTACGCGCAATTATGAAGATTTTCCTGATGTGTTCGACAAGACATGTTACAATATATACCGTCAATGAAAAATTTGTTTGTTTGTGTGTGTCCAAACAAAAACGGAAAACAAAACATTCATTTATATCATTCGCAATTAATACAGAGTAAAAATAGTGATCCATTTTACACGTCTATGATTTTAATTTTGCTTTGTGTAGTCATATAATGCGTGTGTATATAAAACGCGAAGAAATTCAATAATAATTGAAATACGATTAATATCATACGAGTATAATAAAAACTTTCGCAATATCACTACCAACATTGAATTCGATATGACTCGATGTAGATAACTACGAGAACAGCTCCAAGTGCGCCTTTCATTGTGGCGCTTGTTTATATATGACACTATCTGTGTCTCTACATGTGTCTGCGGGAGTGTGTGCGTGTGAAAAATGCACTCTAAAAGTGTAGTAAATTATTATTGTTTTATAATTAAATTTCCTCGTATCCTTTTTATGCTCCGCACACTAATTTAATTTCCATTCCTCGTTCCTCTTTATTCAGAAATATTCTTGTAGAAGTATGTGTTTTTATACCCTGTACAAAAATATTTGTTAGCAGGGTATATTACATTTGTAGAAATGTCCAATTTTTGTAGAAATGTCCATAGTGACGGAAAAATTGGAGACCCCATAAAGTTTTGATATTAGTGACCTGGAGTCTAGTCTATTTAGCCATGTCCGTCCATGCGTCCCTCACTATGTCTGAAAGATTGGTTTTCAGAATTTATGAGACTTAGACTTTCTAGATACCGCATTACTACAATTTGATTTGATTTCTTTCCTTTTGATTTTGATTTTTTTCAACCTTGAAACTAATATATCGAACTTTCAAACTAATAAAGGGTGTATCAAAACAAAGTTCACATTTGATTCGCTGATTGCGTGAACGCAACTATTCCGAGGGGCGCGGGGGGTATGTCAATCGGTTGCCTAGCTTTTGGGAACTTAGTCGCTATGGAGCGTTTCTCGGGAGCGGACCGTGCGTTGTGCGTACGTGAGTTGTACAAAAATAGTAATTCAGCGACTGTAGCGCGTAGAAAATTCTGCAGTATTCGACATGTTCGTCATTTAAATGATGCGCCAAGCCCTCGACTCATTGGAAAATGGGTCGAGAAGTTTGAAGAGACCGGTTCAACGCTGGAAAAATCAAAATCCGGGCGTCCAAGGTCTTCGAGAACGTTCGAAAACGTAGACAGTGATCTCCAGGAGAGGTGACATAAATTGGCCTTCACGAAGTCCCGATTTAATGGACTTTTTCCTGTGGGGTTACGTCAAATATAAAGTTTACGGCAACAATCCGAGTTCCCTGGCACAATTAAAAGGAAATATCCGTCACGAAATGGCAGTCATCACGGAGAATACCTGCCGAGCCGTCGTAGGAAATTCGGAAGCGTGCTGCTGCTTTAAACTTGCATAGATCATCATTGTTCCGCATTTTTATCAACTTCACACACGTCCAACAGGTCTTTACCATGAGTTCACGAAATTTTTCCTGGTAAATTGATCTCCAGGAAAGGTGACATAAATTGGCCTCCACGAAGTCCCGATTTAATGGACTTTTTCCTGTGGGGTTACGTCGAATCTAAAGTTTACGGCAACAATCCGACTTCCCTGGCACAATTCAAAAAGGAAATATCCGTCACGAAATGGCAGCCATCACGGAGAATACCTGCCGAGCCGTCACATGAAATTTTAGTGCCGATTAAATGAATGCCGTGAACGCAACGGTTTACATTTGGACAATATCATTTTTAAAAAGAAATAAATTCCCAAAGTGTGTATTTTAATATGTAATAAACATTTTTTCAATAAACTACTTACTTTTTTTTTTATCGATTTTTTAAATGTGAACTTTCTTTTGAGACACCATGTATATCGACGGGCGTAGCTATATATGGTCTGATTGATCGGATCAGTAAAATATACATATAGGGTCTCCGAAACTTCATTTAAGGCATTGCATTCATTGTGAATGAAATATAATACAGAGTATGAAATGGTATTTATGTAGTATTGAAGACGAGAGAGAGGAGACAGAGAGAGAGAGAGAGAGCGAATACGTTGTGTTTAAGGGGGCTAAAAAGGGCGTAAATCTTTTGCACTTGCATATTTATATATAGATTTTTGATGTTGATTAAGATGAGAGTGCATCGATAAACTTACTTCCACTTTTGGCGATGACGCCATCCTTTACCACTGTGAAACCTTGGTAAAATGAGTTTAATCGCGGACGTCAAGGTCACATGGAATTGAGGCATCTTTAAGTATTCAATATTTGCTTTAAATGAACCATGGATGCTTGTATAGGTCTATGCTTGACATATGAATAAATGATCGAGGTAATAAGAGGACCACCGCCCATTTGAACAGTTGGTTACAACGCATATATCAACTTGAAACTTGATATGGTGGCTTCCTATGGACGGTCGGTTCCCATGTATATAAATCGTCGTGTTCTGTCCACTTTCTTATTTATTGTGCTGACCACTTAAAAGATGGAATAAAATATGTCGGAGCGTGTGAACAGTATGATAGCTTTGCTTCTGCCATAACTAACGTTTTCTCTTGTTACAACATTCACACATATCATTTCGTCTGAAAGTTTGTAACGCATTAAAGGAGTCTCCGTAGACCCAATAAAGTATATATATTCTTGATCAGCTCAACGAGGCGAGACGATTTAGCAATGTTAACATCCAGCTGTAAGTCGACACATGGAGTTCTCTTTATTGCAGTTTAATTGAGTATCTGTATTGACATGCCGCGTCAACTTTTTAGGGTAGCCCTCATACAAAGCACACGCTCTCTTTAGATTTTTGAATGTATTTTTTTGGCGGTAAATATCCCAAAATTGACATGATGGTGGCTTCTCATGAAATGACTCTTCACATATATATCTATATATCAAGGGATGTGATCCTCCCACTTTTTGGGGTAGCCCCCTTACAACAATTTTTATTGCAGTCAATATCGACGTGAAATTTTGACATGACGGATTATTATGGACGAGCTCCGACTTTTAGGGGTATCCTATAAAAACAAAACTACAAAACACAAATCGTAGCAATGCCGGCAATGTGTCATTCTATCTCCCTCCGACTGATACAAGTCAGGTAAGACATAACATTCATGCATGTCGTGCCAAGAACACAAAATATGGCGTCACTCAACGGATTGATTAGAATTTTTATTACACTTAATAAACACTTTTGAAACTTATAAATCACTGAAGTAATATATTCTTTTTTTAGAATCTGTTTCGTTTTTTATGAAGTTTTGAAACACCCTCTTCTAATAGAATCGAACGGTGGCCTCCTCTGAACTTACTGAATGTTTTGCTAATATCGGATTTGTTTGCTTAATTTTTCAAGATACGTATTGTAGTACCTCTGTTAAGCATAGTTTTCCATATCCCTATAACATCAGATCTATATTGATCTATATTGTATTAACATGCCCATTAAAATGTCTTTCCTACCTGGAACAACCATTTATAGTGACATATTTTTTAAATTACATTAACTACCAGTAATGTTTTAATGATCTAGGTATCCTTGCGCAACTGAAACTTATTTATAATAATCATATTGGGTCAATAGTGAATAAATTAAAAGGTATTCTTGGCCTTGTTAAGGTTTAAGTAATTTAATGACTAAACTTATCTATACATCTATTTTTTCGCTTTTAGAATTTGGCTAATATGTTTGGAACACTTACTATTCTATTCACCAGTGCCGTATGGAGTCGGTTCAAAAAAGTTTCTTCTCTTTGCTATTAGGAGTCTTAATTAGGATCTCAATATAAATTTTCCACCCGAACATTACAGGTCTAAAATAATTTATTTTCCAACTATTTTATCATGCCGATCTATGCTCTTTGCTGCTTTTCTTCACAATATCTTTATTAGTGAAAATGATTCTCCCTACATGCTTCAGTCCATATGACTTAATGTCCCTGTCCGGCCAACTCGTCGCTTTGTGCCAATAAAAATTACGATTTTAAGAGCAATTACTCGCTCATTAACTCACTCCAAGCTCTTTGTTCTATCTACAGTATATTTTTTAATTATTTCTCTTTCAATTCTTCCTTAAACTATGTAAAAAACTATGTATGTACTAACAAATCATTATTCAATTAATTTCTTTATTCTTGTAATTGTGTTCGGTTAGACTACTGCCCAGGCTGTGAGTGACTGTCTGAAAATCATTTCCATGAGTATCCATAAACTCTTTTTCTGTGGATAATCTTCGACTGTGTGAAAAATATGAAGTCAGCTCACAAAATTTGCACATCACTTTTGTGCTTTTGTATGATAAACTTTAGTTAAGTCGATATTAGCTTGATATTCGATGTGGTGGTTGTGTACGGTAGGCACCAAAAAAGTGCGCGTGATAGGGCAATATTGAATAAGCTTAGGTGCCAATGTACAACTGGATTCCATAAAAATTAGTCCCCAAAAAATACGCAACAACATCAAGATAGACATAGCTAGATCGACTCGTCTCGTCGAGCTGATCAATAATATATATATACTTTATGGGGTCTACGATGCTTCCTTCAATGCGTTAGACAAACTGATAATACCATTTCACACTATGTGTGAATGGTATAATAAGATTAAGCTTAAGGCAACACAAAGAAGGACTGTCATTGACATAGGATAACTGCTGATGCAGGTAATTTCTTTTAAATGAAAGACTCACTATATTTTACGATACTTAGTATTTAATTATTGTTGACTACATATAAGTTTATTTAAAACAGACAGGACCTACTTTAAAGCCGAACGATTGTTCAGCGAGTCCAAAATCATTAGGTTGAAAGTCAACTATAGGCAAGTAGTTAAGACGTTTGGTGGA
The DNA here is from genome assembly GCA_035044765.1 of Leucophenga montana. Lineage (NCBI taxonomy): Eukaryota > Metazoa > Arthropoda > Insecta > Diptera > Drosophilidae > Leucophenga > Leucophenga montana. The sequence goes on along the minus strand of JAWNNQ010000612.1, from coordinate 96 downwards.
GAGTCGCAGGACAGTCTGACCGGAACCATTGGAATCCTGCAAAATAATTTAACCTTTTAATAAGTTTCAGAAGTTTATTTTTGTGCTTTTTACTCA
>JAWNNQ010000608.1:812500-1005000 GCA_035044765.1 Leucophenga montana | reverse complement strand
GTGTCTATAAAGTAAACCTGAGGCAACAACTGCTACTCAACAAAAAACTCTTTACAAACTAACTTACACTATACTACTACTACCAACTAAGCAAGAGTTTATCTAGCCTTTTGTACGTATGTCTGTCTGTCTGTTAGTATATTTGACTGACTTTGGCTTCAACTTTGATGTTGTGCTGGCGATAAAAAAAAAATGGGAACTTACAAGCCACAAAACTCAGTCGCTGCCGCCGACACGCAGACCTCTACATTTCACAGACAGCTTAATGGGCGTACAAGCGCATCCTGTACATCCTTCCTTGCCTTAACCCAAAGCCTTTCTATCTGCATACATATCTTACCATATGCGAACGGATATTGTTTTAGCATAATCGATTTGAAGCGCGTTACTCGCTCGTTTGTTTCCTATGTAACGCGATAAAATCGCCAAACTTTGCTTTAAACTAGAAGCTGCCCTTTTTTCTGGTCTCGGAACTCGAAAGGTTCAGCATGGTTTACGAATTTGTTTTTGTTTTTGTTTTTGGTTTTTTTTTTTCTTTGTTTTATTGCAGTTTGAAATAGTTGTACTGTGGTACGACCGCAGCGGTTTACCACGGTAGCATACCTATACAGACAATATGTATCTTTATGTATCTGTTCCTTGTAGTTTGTGGCAACAATAAATTAGGTTAAAACAACAACTGACTGAAAAATGCGCAATAAAAGATAACAAAGTGCACTTATGCTTGAAGTCTGTGTGCCTCTCTGTCCGTCTGTCTGTCTGTCAGTCTGTCTCTCGGGCAGCCTCTTTTTACTGCCGGTCAGTCTGTCTGTCTGCCGATCCGTACTTTAAGCCATTGTACTTTAAAATGTTTTATAGCTTCAAGCTGACCTTTGTAAAGCGGCGTTGTTTAAGTTTCGAGTAGCATTTATAGCAGAAGATTTAAAATGTAGAGTTTCAATTACCTGCCATTAAATTTAAGCGGAGCACTGCCAACTTTTCCTTTACACTCTCGAAATGTGAATTTTTTTAAAGCATTTTTTTGTTGCAGCTTTTTAACTGTATTTCATTTTTATACACTTCATCTGTAGCGATTATAGTACATATTCTTTGTCACAAAGTTTGTATCAACTAGGTGAAGACGTCGGAGAGCATATACTGCTAAAGCACTAAACTCTTGCTCATCCTTATAGTAATATGATTTTAAAAATATGCACATATTTTATGTATATGTAAAATGATTGCTAATAAATAGTGTAATGAAGTCACAGACTGAGGTCCACACGTCAGATGATCCGAATGTCGTTACTGAAATCACCTAAACAACAACGAGTTGTAAGCGGTGGGTGACGAATTCAACATGATACAAGATAGCGACTTATACCGTTTAAGTTTGTCGCAAAGGATGCACATTACTACATTAACTAAATTAGAGAAGTAATTTACAAATTACTTTTACGTTAAAAGTATAGTATTAAACAGTTTATCGATGCGTATAAAGCGTATTAAAACTTCGGTGCCATCGAAGTAAAAGTTTTTTTCTGTTGTATTTTTTTCAAAACGCAAATTGTTTTTAACAATTTTCCCTGCTCTTCAAATTGTTTCACCGCCTTTCTTCATTTTTAATTGCAGTTGCACAACTCGAGCGATGCGACTGTAACGCTGCGCAACGTCAATCTACAATCGGCGGGTCGTTTCCGCTGCGAAGTTTCCGGCGAGGCGCCATCTTTTCAAACGGTCACCGAGCATGGCGACATGGTTGTTGTGTGTAAGTATACCATTAAACATTGTGAATGGCGAACAAACAAAAAAAAAAAAAAAAATGAAGCAGAAAAAATAGCACAAATTGTAAACGGGGTAAAAAATGCCGGAGCAAACTTATAACTCTAATTATAAATTGTGGCAATGATTGCTTCAGCGCGCTGAAGCAAGTCAAGCGCAGAGTGACCCAAAAAGCAACGCCATTTTTTTATTTTATTTATACTTTTTTTTTATTTTTTTGTTTTATAAATCGCTTAAATACTTTTGTGTTACTTGGCTTTCCGGCTAACACTGCCACTCAAACCGTAGAAAAGTGTCCTGCTCGGGTTTTTGCTTTGATTGTTCGTTCGTTCGTTCGTTCGTTTATTTGTTTTAGTGCTCCTGGCATAGTATTTTTCGTATTGTCAAAAAGTTTTGGGAAATTGAATTTACTTACAGCATATAGAAAACGAAACTTGAATGGAATTTTCATATCGCACTTAAATGGAATTTGTGTGCCTTCTTGAGAATATTGAGTTTGAAAGATTTTTGTATACGTTACTTGCAAAGTTGTTCCTATGAAACTTTATGGATGAAATGTGAGCTGCAATACAAAATTTTCATGTCATTAACTTGACTTGTTAGAATCGCTGACTGAAGCTGCCACAGTTGAAGTAAAGAAAGGTTTACTTTCAAGATGCATAATATACGGTATATGCTTGGAGTTTCTGCTTTCTAGATCTTAGGCAGAGATAGGAGCAAAGAGAGCAACCAAAGTGTATGTATGTAAATCTACTCCATTGAGCTGGCTTCGGCAAGCAAAAACTCGTGCACATGTGAGTATCCGAAGACTGTTTTGCCACCCGAGCCCATCTCTGGTCTAGAGTGTTAAAATAGGATATTGAAGAAACTTCTTGCAGAATTCACTCAGCTCAGCTGCTATTAGCTATAAAGAGAATTATTCTGGAGATACATTTATTATTGGAGATACTTCAGTTATTGGAGATTATTAAGTAATTGGAGATACTTATGTTATTGGAGATACTTCAGTTCTAAGATATATGTTCACTATTTATAGCGTAGCGCACTCTATGTACAATCGTTCCCACTCCCATGCAATGTCTGCGTTTAACAAAATCAATCTGATTTATTTTAATAATATTAATACGCCACATCCGCAGTGATTTGTGCTGCATCACTACTCATGCCCCAAAACCACTTTTTGCTTCACTAACATAACTCCAATGTCACTAATAGTCATGCCAGTCAGTCTGCATTTCTTCCGTTTATTCCTAACTCAATTTGAGTTGTCTGAGATTCAATTTCCTTCAAAGTAAAGCAACGAACCAACAACTTTTTACAATGTCGAACTCAATCTACAAGAGCAACAACAAGGTTGAATTGTTTCAATAGTTTAAATTTCAGCAGAATTTCAACGAAGAATTCTAGAAAAAAAGAGACACTTCACAACTTGTATGTCGAAATTATAAACTTTTCGACCGCGACAGAATTGCATAAAAAAAAAAATGTTCTGCAATAGCAACAATTGATGAATGGAGGGAAAAAGTATGCACTGCAGTCCAAATGACAATATTGCTTATTCTTTTTTTTTTAGCAGGAAGCCTGCAAACTGTCGCGTCACAAAAAAACAAAAAAAAATAAAAAAAAAATGGAGGAAGTGCAAGTATTTTATGCGGTGCGCTTTAAAACTTCGCCGATACACGCAGCAAAATGCAACAATAAAAAGCCACAGGACATACGCGGTGCTGCTTGGCAAGCGAAGTTTTTCAGTGCATACATCTAGGCGTCAGCAGTGTCGTCCTTGTCGCCATTTTATGCCAACTGCTGTGAGCTGCCTTTGCGATTTTCGTTCTGACTGGAAACTTATATTAAATTTCCGCCGCGAGTTGTTTTCCATTAATTTGTTGTTGGGCTATTGTTGTTGTTGTTATTGTTGTTGTTGTTATTGTTGTTGTAACTAGCATTAAATTTAATTTAGCACAGCTTGATTGAAGTCCTTGCTGTTGCTGTTGTTGTTGTCGAGGGTTTTTTTTTGTTGTACATTTCAATATTGCATTCTGCTTCATGTTATTATATCCCATACCTATAGGGAAAAAGGTTCATTTAAATTCTACAAAATGTCTTAAACAGCTAAAAAAAAAGCAGATATACCCGTATACTGTATTTGAACAGCATTAAAAACGAAGTCACTATAGTCGGGATCGTCTGTCCGCTCCAGATAGACTAGGTACCAGAAGAATCCGGAATCTCTAATTTAAACAACTAGATAGTAGCCGACCTTGGGTACTCGATCGGTTCGGTGCAGAGCATTATGCACCATGTTTTGGGCATGAGACGAATTGAAGCGTGACTTAAGTATACCGATATCTCATCTTGTGCGCTACTATTTGACCAAAAAGTGACATATTCACCTATTTTCACCTATTTTCCTATTTCCAAGACTCAAGTTTTTACGCCCCGGAAAGCGTTTTGAGAAGATGGAAAGATAAAGTCGAAGTACAAAAACAGTTTTTAACAACGGAAGAAGCACTCGATTTGTGTATTGCATTCAATAGAGATTACTTTGAAGGAGACAAAATATATCTAACAAACAAAAAAATACAGTCAAACTTATCAGCCTTTTCGTTAAGCTATATGCGGCAGTTTGTAAACATCTTGGATTTCATGGTGATAGCAGCTTCAAGGCTGTCTGAATAATAATATATATTTACCTTTCTCGCTTAAACAGCGCTGCAACAGTCTGTTAGGCGAAAGTATGATGTAGTGCCTATATTTTCTGAGAATCCAACTCATCCGACTCTTCTGTCCAATTTGGACTCAACAATACGGAAGCGGTTTGAGTTCATGAAACCAAGGATGTTGTTCTCCCAGTTTTCTCTACTCGGTATGAAGAATGTCTACGCGTTTTGGAATTCAAGAATGGCTACAAAGCAGTTCTTTATGAATGCATTTGAACACTTTCTGAAGTATATACATAATGTAAGTCCGTTTAACTAGTTGTTTGATACTCCCAACTTATCAGTGGCTTGCTTATAAAGCCTTTTGGAGATGTATTTGTCTTCAGTGAAATGCACCATTTCCGTTCAATGGCTTTTTTTGCTAAAAACGTTTTCTTTACCCGCTGATTAGTATTGAGATTCCAATTCAGACTTTCATCTATGATTATTCTCAAGAAGCTTGCGCCCTCAATAAGCCCCAATCTGGTTCCAGCAATTGCTGGGATTTTGTTTCTTCTCAAGAAGAGTATCAGCGCTGTTTTGTTTGGGTTTACTCCAACGCCGTTCTTTTTGGTTCAGCTTTTCAATAACTCAAGTTACACTTTTATAATGTTGCATTATGTGGAATTACTAAAATATTGTCTCAAATCACGGCTAAAATAGAAACTCTAAAACTGGCCCAGCATTTCTCGTATTTGAGCTAATTACAGCACTCTTTCAATTTTACTATAACTTTACCTATCAACTTTGAAAATTTCATAGTAATATGCTTTATAATAACTCTTCCTCACTCTCTCTCTCCCTCTTTTACAGCTTTACCCGATCAGGGTCCGCCGAAAATAAGCGGCGGTCGACCACGTTATCAAATTGGCGATTGGGTACGCATCAATTGCACCGCAGGACGCTCGAAGCCTGCAGTGCAGCTGTCATGGTACGTTAATGGCGACTTGGCGGAACCGCAGCAAGTGCGCAAGTATGATTCAATTGTATCAGGGCGTGAAGGACTCGAAACATCGGTGCTAGGGCTACAATTTCGTGTGGAGCAACATCATTTTCGTAATGGTGATATGAAATTGAAGGTAAGTAAGATGCGCAACTATGTTAAAATATACTTAACTAATAAATATAAAAAAAAAAATCTATTTCCCTTCTTTTACCATTTCTGCTGCAGTGCGTTGCCTCACTTTCGACCTTCTACTGGCGCAGCAATGAGGAATCCGTTGAAGGCGATCGGCCGCAAAAGGCGCCCGTACTCGAATCACGCGAAACCGTCTATGCCAGTAATTCGCGCGCCGATCCCGTGCAAGGTATGTCATACCGGGAATTATTTGTTACAAAAATCTTATCGTTTTTCATTCAACCAAATGCAGCCAGCAAAACGGATTCGCTAGTCGTTGCGCATGCGCCGAGTCTGCTGTTGCTCTGTGTCCTTGCGTTGGCAACAACGCTGGCCAGTGGTGGCCTTGCTCCTTTCGGGCAACTTGTAAAGCTCGGAAAACTCGGTGCGCGAACGACGAAAGGCGCTGACGTTGAAGTAGCAGAAGATGATGATGATGATGATTATGATGTTGAAAGGAATGCAGAGAAAAATGAAAAACGTTGCAAAAGATATATGACAGCACATGAAGTATTAGCGGTGCACAATCGAAATGCTGAAATTTCTGTAATGCACAATGAGACGCTTCACTTAAATTATCAGGACAATGAAAAATTCATCGCTTATCACAAAAGGATAAAGCAACAAAGCGCAAAACAATCAAAACCAAAAACAGCGCTCGCAGTTGAGCGCTCAATTGAATCCTGCCATTTTGCTGCCATTACATGCTGTGTCCTGAATTTGTTTGTTATGCCAAAGGATAATGCACAACAGCAACAACCACAAACATTGTTTGCTCCACGGTAGCTGCATTGAGGATCTAGCACCAGCTCAAAGCACATAAATATTTCAACGTCTTCTTCTATAATATATTTTTGAACACATATGCAAATTCCTTCACACAAATACACAGATATAATACATCACACACATAAATATACACACACACACACACACACACACACACACATACAAATACCAAATGTCCGTGCATGTGAAACGTATCTCATTTAAATATTGTGTGTACTCTTAGCTTTCTTAAATTCAATTTTTGTACTAAATGTGACTACAATTAATTGAATTAAGAAAAACGGAAAAAAAAACAAATAAGCAGAAAAAAATGTATGCAGCATTCATAAATAAAAGTCGAGTGTGCTTGACTTCGAGATACCCTGTACCTTGTTCAAGGCTTCTTATATCAGGCATAGACTTGTAAGGGGCTATATTCTATAGTGTTCTTGATCTGATCTAACCCTATGTGGGATATTTTAAAAGCACTGTTGACAGATAAACCAAATTTAGCTTAGTTAAAAATAAAAAATATCATACTTCGAGTAAAATTCAAAAATTGGTGGCAGGTTTTAATGGGACCTACAACTTATAATGGTTCGATCTGGGCTTCTATGGAATATTTTATAAGAATTGACATAGGATACAAATTTGGCATATCTAGCTCAATAAATTTTGTACAAAAACTTCAATATGGAGTGCAAGTTTTTATGGGAGTTACCCCTTATAGTGGTGCAATCTGGACGTATAGTTTATTACTTACTTAATTGGCGCTATTTAACTATTTATCGGTCAGGGCAACACGTAGAAAGGCACAACAGTGTGCCTGGTCCCAGTTATAGTTAATATTAAATTTACATAGGTCGTCCCAGACTTACATTGCATACTCAGAAGTTTTCCCATTCCCAGTTTACCGTGCCCGAGGCTTTCTCTGTATATGCACTGGTAAAAGTTAAGGGGTGTTGCTTTCTCACAATTTGCACACCAGCAGAACGGTTATGAAGGGGCTATCCAGGAGATACGTGTCCTAACGGATCTTTAGGAGCTGTTTGGGTCGTTTGCAAAATAATAATTTTCAGTCATTTCCAAGTGAAACTCTATATCTCGTATAGTCTCCAATCGTTCTTCGTTCAAAAAGATGGTGAGACGAATGGACGGATAGAAGGGCGGACAAGTCTATATCGACTTATCTTACGTTGCAGATCAAGATGATATACACTTTATGGGATCTGCCACACCTTCTTCTGCGTGTGGCATATATTTTCACAAACTTAATATACCATTATACCTTATACAGGGTACAGGGTATACAAAAAAAAAAAAATGTTTTTAAAAAAATGAAATTAATCAAAAGAAAAAAAAACTTTGTTGTGAAATTTTGTTAGAAGGAATTCAGTGTATTAAAATAATTTCACATTTAAAAACAAAAAAAAACACAAAATTAAAAAAGAAAATGTTATTAATTAAAACCAAACAATGAAAGTTAATCTATATAAAATAAAAACTTTGTACATAGTTAATACATAATTAGAATTGTTATTTTTAAAGAATTTTAAAGTCACTGAAAAAAAGCGCAGTTTATAATGTCAACCATTATTATTATTATTATTATTATTATTACTCTTAAAGCAGAAGAATAAATGAATAAACAATTAATAATGAATTATTAATTAATAAATTATAGCAGGCGTAAATTTAATTAATTAAATATACAAACTAAACAAACAAACAAAAAGCATTAATTATAACAAATAAAAACGAAAAAAACCTAACTTAAAAACTAAATAAACAAAATATTTGCGCATAAATGTTTAAACTTGGCATAATTGATGGTAATGTTTGATGGTACGAAGTGTAACTAGCTTAGTTAGTTTAAAATGAAACTAAAAAACACGTACATAAATATACAAAATACATTAATCAAAAGGTGTAAAAACATAAATAAATGCAGCGTACGAAAACTAAGAAATTAAATCGAAATTAAGCTAACAAAAAGTACTCGGCGCTCAATTATTTATAAGATAGATAATAGAGCCCTTAACGAATGGATGCATACACAGCAACACACTGAAACATGCATATTCATAAGTACTCACAAAGTCAAAATGAATGCAACACTTTTCTGAGTATTAATTCATAGTTCAACAAAGAAAAATATGTCAAATCTATAAAATTCCTTCCAAATGAATGATTCGAATGTAATTCATTGTGCACTGAAACGCATTGAATTTGAATATTCAAAATAAAACAACATTAACTCAATGAACAATTGAAATGAATACGGGGAACTAACTAAAATGCGGTTACAACTGACAAAATTATATTTCTACCCGTATATATATATTTTTTACTCTAAATTAATTTATATCTTCTATACATTTATTTCTATACATTTATGAAGTATGTATTTATCCACCTGTCAAAACAGTTCTAAAAAACCTTGCTTTTATAGCTTCTCAATTTCTACACAGAGAAACAAATCAACAAAAGCAAAATGTTTTCATCATCAAAAAATAGTTAATCTTAGAGTCATCAAAATGAATATTTTTGCATTTTTGCCGTTTGCCGTTTGACATACATTGGAAATTTCTATTGACTGAGTTGACACCGAAAGCCGTAAATAACTGCATAACGAATTTAGTGCCGTGTTGCCGGTGGTATTTGTCGGAGCTTGCAACAGTAATTTTACGTTTTCTCATCTCCATACCGATCGATCTTTCTGCAGCGTCTGTCAGTAGATTTCTTTAAAATAAGTGAAATAGCAGCAACTAACAAAACTTTTGTTAGTACCCACGCATATACAGTTACAGCGTTGACCGCGGATGAGATCAACACGAGAACTGTTTGCTGTTCGTACGGCGTGTAAAGCAAATGAGTGAGATAGAGATGTGTTATTCATTCATTTACTCATTCGTTCATTCATATGCATTCAATTTTAAAAATTTGAAAGTCTTGAGCATTTACTGGCTGTAAATGAATTTTTTTGCAATATGAGTTAATGAAAATAATTAATTTAATTCATAATCATCAAATGAATTACCATATTCATTCACATTCATGTGAATGTGAATATTTCATTTGCATTCATGCAGAGTTTAGTAGATAGATCAAAATTTGAAAAGAGATTTGCTGCTAGCAAACCCCATAAAACAAACTACATAAGCTGAAACGTTCAACTTATATTTTGTGTAGTGGTTTCTGAAGCACATTGAATACTAATAAAACTTCAGCGAAGCCATACTTATGCAAAATACAGTTCGACATGTAGTTTGAGGAACTTTATAGTTCCGTATCTAGTAAACTTTGAACTCTTCCGAGCCAGTGTGTAGTGGGGAGGGAAAATGTGTTCAATTATTTTCTATAATCCAGCGTCACGAATTATGTTTACTCCTTTGAAGTGAATAGTAATATTGCCAGTAGTCGGAGTTCATCATAGCATTCAGTTTAATATTTTATGAGCTGTTTCTTTCATTTGTTTGAACTGCTTACACTTAGCTTCACTGCGGTTCATTAAATTATATCACTTGTTTGGGTGTGCAAGTTAACATCACCAAATTTAACCATACAAATGAATTTAAAAAAATGTTTAGATATATGACACTGGCTTAATCTTAATTTGGTTTTGATTTAGAAAGGTTTGGAAGTTAGAAAATAAATCAGAACTAATGAATAAGAGCGATGCAGATATACTGTCAACATTAAGGAAGCAAAAAAGGCAGGCAAATATTGAACAGTAAATTTTTGAATGCGAAAGCAACCCTGTAGCAAAATGGCAATATTTTCTGGACAAAATTAGTACATTTATGCTCGTTGGTGTTTCTTTCTGTTTTAATTCGGTAACACTTGCCACATAAATTGTTGCTGCATTGCTTCATTTTGGTATCTTTTAGCACATTTTATTGCAAAGAAAAAACAGTTACAAAACCGAAGAACAACTTAAGCCAGTGTCATTTAACAAAGCCAGTAGTCAATTCATAAATCACGCAGAATTCTCTGGATTATTAATTAAAACCATTTAAAAAAAGAAAAAGAAAAATTAAACAAAAATTATAAATGTTAAATGTATAAATAATACTTGAAATGAAATAAGTATTAATTTCAAATAAAAATATTCTTTAATTCAAAGCTTAAAAATTTACATAAAATCTAAAACCAAATTAGAAATGTAATTAAGAAGTACTTAGAGTAAACAAAATAAAGTTGACTGTTGAAAAGTCTTAAAACTAACAAAAACATATCGTAAATTTATAAATTGCCAAAGTTTTTACTTACAAATAATATTTATATTGTATGATTAAAGAAAAATTAAATTAAAAACAAAACTAAAACAAAAACAAAATTTTAAACTTCAAAAATAAAAAATACAAAAAAAAAACTTTTTCACTAATTTTTGTGCTAGTGTAAAAAAGTGTGCATATTTTTCGAAAATATTTTTGAAAAAGCCATTTCAATTTATTTTTATGTATTATAAAAACGAAAATTCTTTTAATAATAATTTCTGCTTTTCTACTAATTTTGTAAAATACTAATAAACATTCCGCATTATTTTTGTTTTTAGCTTTTGTAATGCAAAATTGCAAACGAAATCAAAATCAAAATCAAACTCAAACTCAAAATGTATGAAAATCGAATCAAAAAAGTTAGTTAATTACATAATATTGATATTGATGTCAATAACAACATTATTGACGACGATAATGAGCAATAGCCAAAAAGTGGAAAATCGAAAATGAATTTACATATAAATGAATCAAAAATCAATACAAATAGGCTTAAATCTAAAGAAAAAATTAGTTAAAAATCATTTTCACTCTTTCCACAGAACGAAATCATAGATACATTATGGTAAACAATAGCATAATAGAAAGTTTTGTGATGTGTTTTTCACACACACACACACGCGCATGCATACACTGTTGTCGCATATGTATTTCTGTCTCTATCTCTCTCTCTCTCTCTCTCTCTCTCTCTCTGTCTCTCTATATATCACTTTGAAGGACATTCTATTTCTCACTAACAAAGCGCAAAAATAATTTTAACAAAATAAAAAAAGTAAATTTCCTGTAAATAGCAAAAAACAAAATCTTTTGTAAATTTATTTTATAAAACTAATTTTTATTGAAATGAAAATTCTTTTCGTATCTTTTTTTGTATCTTTTTTTTTTGTATTTTTTTTATTTTATTATTTTGAATGTAAATAGTATTAAAATCTCATTGTAAGCCATGCAAATGAAGCCAATTCAAATAGATTTAAACATGCGTAAACGAGCAAAATGAATATTAAATGGAAAATTAATTAAATTTAATTAAAATTAAATATCTACATATATATATATATATAAATAGTCGGATAAGAGTGCTTGAGTAAAATAGTAAGCAAAAATAAATAAATTTCAAAAGCAAAAACAAAAAAACAAAATTAATAATTATGCTTACGATAAAGTTTTATTGTTGTGTATGAGAAAGAATTTATGAGTAAGCTAATGAATGGATACAAAAAAAAAACAAAAAACACAAAAAAATCAAAGAAATAATATTACAAAACTAAACAAAGGTAGGCATATTACATTGCTACTTTATAAGTGTAAATTATTGTGTATTTATTAATTAATTAAATAAAAATTACAAACAAACAAAAAAATAATTCTTACAAAAATGCGACAGATGAACTAAAGAATTCTAACGAAAAGAAAAATTGCCATAAAACTTAATTTTATTATTACTAAAATAAATATATTCATTAAGCGTACATTTTGTAAATAACTTTAAACGTAATTCAATGTATGTATATGCGTAATACACAAAAACACAGACAAAAAAACAAGTGAAGTGAAATAAAACCGAAATATTTGTTTCAAAATAAAAAAAAAATGTTCTGTAATTATATTGCGTTAAAAATTACAATTTTCGTAATTGAAATCCAACTTAAATGATAGAAAATAAACCGCATATGTTCGATAACAGGTAACAACTACGAGTTCTCATCTGTCGATTGGTCACACTATGCTTTGCTTCAAGTGACTTTTCGCAAGTGCACCTCTAATACACACACAGTGTACTGTTTTGAATTATTCTTTTATAAACCACACCAATGGTTAATAGCTAGAATGATTGATATGTCGAAAAATATAGAATATCAAGCTGATGGTCAAGAACGCTGCAAGCACAAGATTACCAAACCGACTCGACTAAGGTTCTTAAACGGCAATGACAAGAATCCACAACTTAGGAGACATGCTGCAAGAGACTGGGCTGCTCAACAAGAGTTGCATCGATAAATTGAACTAAATAAATAGAATCGATTGCACGACAATTCAATTGGTGTCTTTAAGAAACACATATTCATATCACTGAAAATTGTATTTAGCTGACAGCGAATTAATCACTTATTTGAACCAAACTGTGTCCTTAAGAGTTTGCAAGAAATAGTGGCTTTATTTTATCGTCCAGTATCCTGCTTCTATTACATGTCATTGACGGTGGTATTGAAAGAAAATATGAATGCAGCTTGAAAGATATTGAGGCATGATTTGTTGCTTGTTCGGACAATATTAAATTGGGTTGTCGTGTTTATTCCATCGTTTGGTCGAACTTCTTCATATATTTTCGATATCCATGCTAATTTTTATTTTATAAATATTTGGCTAATGAGTTAATAGTTCACGGAATCAAAACCAATGAACTACAAGCAAAAAGTACCGTTGCAATAGTGATGGAAAATGAAAGTGCAAATTTCGATATATATCAGAGCAAAATTATCGATATAGGATACAGTAGGCTCTAAAATATCGCACCTACACGTATACTAACGTACTGAAAACTAATAATATCGATGTTTCGTTATATCGGCATATGTAATGTCAAAATTCCTACTACTGACACAGTTACTTGAAAAATTGCGAAACGTGTGTAGTTTTTTTTTTGGCTTTTTTGTCTTTACTTGATTAGTCCGCCAACACCGAAAGTTTTTACATAATTTATTTACTTAGAAATTCTAAGAGGGCAGCAGCATACAACTACACTGTTGCGCAAAAGAAAGAAGCTCTTTCGGTTCGTTGATACATAGAAAAACACATCAGTTAGATATCAAGAAATCAGTAGAAATTGTAGGTATGCCGAGGATGAAGAAACAGTTGAGCATTATCATGCTATTGTCCCGCTCACAGTAGACTTCCTCTGTTCTGCAACCACTTCTTAAATAATCATTTTCCGAGCTATAACATACCCAGTAGAAGATGAAGGAGAAACGTTATCACAATGGGCCAGTACGGGCCTAAGCGTCGACATGGGGTGACCCGCTTTGGGCGATACAACCCAAAATAATTTCATCATACTCTCAAAAATGACTCGCTGTCTCTCCGATTCAGAAGCGATTCTTAGTTTCTTTGTGATATAATTATGAAAAATTGTTGTGTAGTTCATATATAATTTCCAAGCTATGTCACGATTGCTTAGGTACCAGCCATTCTTCGAATCTTTCACCATTTCATATACTTTTCAGTAGTTATTCGATCAGAACTTGGTTTAGACAATAAAATTTCTTAAAGAAAATCGAGTGAACATGCATTGTACTTTTATCACAAATCACAAAAACTACATTACGAACCGTATCAGTATTTTTCGCAAATGCAAAGTAATACGTAAATTTGTCAAATTTTTTTTAAAAAATGTCACTCTCTTAATTCAAAAACATAAAATTTATGGCTCTTTCGAACGTTCGAATGCATCTATCGGTACACGGTACATTTTAATACAACCATAGATTTAAAGATTTAAAAAACTACATTATGAACAAAGTTTTCATAATTTTTCTCCACCTGATAATATTTTAGAGTGGTTTTTGAAACTGAATATCAATTATCAATTTCAAAAAATGCAATGGAAAAATTGGAGCAATTGAGCATTCTTAACCTTAGATCCGCTATGGTTTCGCTATTTAAAAGCCGAATATATTTAGGAAGAAATAAAGAAACAAGCGAATTTGACCATCCTTGTTGCTTGTAGATCAACAAAGCAAATAAACATTGCCTTCAGTGCATTATTTTTAACGAAAGAAATTTAACATTAATGCTGAATGCTTTTTGGCGCACTGCGTTTGCTACTTTAAACTTAATGTTTAATAAAAAATACGTTGAGTGCGTTTTTCTACAGCTCTGCTGCAGCTTCAGTTGACCCAAAGAGCGTACAAAGAAAATTGGGTAATTTTTAGAAAATATTTGAAATACGTGAAAATGTGTTGAGAGCACGTGACGGGAAGCGACAACAGTCATAGCCAGCTGAAGAATGTGCAATAAAAACAAGCAGCAATGAAGTAGCATAGACATAGATATATACACACACACACACACACACACATACAGAAACACACACACACATTGAAGCATAGGTGAACGCAATTTGAACTTAAAAGAACGAAATCATAGCATACTGTACGGCGCGCCATTGTCAGCGAAACATTTGAATTACTATGACAATGCAGAAGCGAAGAGAAAATGGCGTCAAAAAACGTGCAGCGCAATTGTATCGAAACGCAGTGCCAGTTGCTATCCTTTTTGTGCTGTTTTTGTGCTCCTTTTACGCCTTTGCTGCAGTCTTTATCGCAGAATTGCAGCAACATTTCAGGCATAATCGAAAAAATACACACAAAAAGTTGGAAAGCATAGAAAAAATGGCGACTACGTGCAACGGCTTAGCGACAAACTGATTTCGCAGCGAACGCCAACAAAAATAAACAGCGGAAGCTGCTTAAAACTGCCCGACCGCCAATAAGTATGCAATGAAAAATGCTAGCCAAGTGTAGTGTTTGTCTACACAGGAAAAAGATAATAAGATTTTATTAATAAAAAATGCCAGGCAAAAAGCCAGATAAGCTACACAGAAATATATATCTATAGATAAAGGAGCTGGAGCTGGTGCAACAGTAGCAGCGGAAAATGTACACAAATTATCAGACGCTAAGTCGCAAATTTATTGGGCGTTATATATGTATATAGGTATTATATCTTTTTTTCCTCTCTCTCTCTCTCTCTCTCTATCTCTGGACAACACTAGCCATCACAGCAACGTAGATCAAGTGCGAAATCCAACTAAATAGCTACAAATTGAACGAAATGAGCAAAAATTGCTAAGCATATCGTGGGCTACATTGAAACGCGTTGAATACAACTTCTAGCTGGCTAACTATGCTGCGTGGTACTACCTGTGCTATCAAATGTCACATAAATCAGATTTGTCAACTAATAACGTCGCTGGGCAACTTAACGACCTTTCGGTTTTTGGAGAAGTATAGCAAGGAAGATTGTTGGCTTGTTGGCTTGTTGGCTTGTTGGTTTGCTGCTACAAATTGACTTGGCAGATTCTGTTAAAAGTTTTGTCGGTTTGCTTAAATTGAGCTTTCGCTTACCTAAGCTGCCATTAGACAGCTGTATGAAGTAATACTAAGCTTACTGACTGTCCGTCGAACGACTGCTTGTCTGCCTTCTATGGTATGCTTTATTTAACTTTTTTATGACATAGCATACTTTGCGGCTTACTACACTGTGACAGCTTGTTAGTAAGTGAATTAGTAAACGACATCCTGCCTTGTGTTAAACTTTTACGCAATTGCCAATTGTGTAGTACATACTACTCCAACCGTAGAATTTTTGTTATACTTCAAGCCAATACTTAAGCTAAACAAGAATTCGAATTAACAAAAAAAGCAGAAGTTGTAGCCAAATCGAATCAATATGGTATGCATTAAGACGTCTTCATAGCTCGACGATAACATGACGATTGTTTCAACTTCTATCAGTATTTGTGCTGACAATCAGTATTGCGGTCAAATCGGGTCAACACACATTTGTCTTTGCGTTTAACGCTGCTTAGGTTGTCTTTGTTCAGTGTCCTACTCAATTGTCATCAATTCCTACACATGATGCACTGTGATTCGGTAGTAGCTAAAGTTTAGAAATGTTTTAGATATGTTAGCAATTTTTTTGTTCGAACTGCAATATCCTTATAGAAAATGGGTCGATATTTGTTTTTAAGAATATTTAAAAATTTTGAAATTTCTCTTGTGATTTTTTTTTTCAGAATTTTAATACACACAAGAATGCATGGATTATAAAAGACAGGTATGATAAGATTAAATGGAAGCTGTTATGCACAACAGTACACAGAAGTCTTCACATTGTGCAATACAGGTGAATAGGAGAATCTAAAGCATTTTCTTGGCATATGTGCAGTATTTATGGAACATAGACTAATCGCTGCATTACATGAAACCAGTCCAAAGCTGGCGTATCACCGGTCCCTTTTTGTAACCAGCCTTAGTTTCATTTGTGTATCTTTTACATGGATTTGATTGGCGAATTTAACATTGCGATGTCATTTCAAGGAGCCAATTGTCATCCGTTGCTATACCATTAACTAGCCCCTTCACTAGTTACAATAGACTAGTTACTTCACCAGTGAAAAGGGATAATAATTTCGTTAGTATTGACTGTTGAAGTGAAAAGACATCAATAACAACTTTTAGTTACAAAAGAATGGTTTAGTCGCGTAGGCATGTTTCGAACTCCGCCACGAGTTCAACCCCAGTTCGCTGGCATCAGCTTGCAAATTGTTGTTAGTTGTATCATGCTTGGAATGAAAAGCTACCTGTGTATCATACGTATTTCTGTATATTCAACGTTAAAGCATGTTTCCCCTTCAACACAAAGCTACCTATGTATCATACGTATTTCTGTATATTCAACGTTAAAGTATGTTTCCCCTTCAATCCGATCTAAGTAGTGAAAATTGCTTACACACCGACGGTGACTGATGAAGTAGAAAGAATTTAGCAAAAATTTATTCCGAACAAAATGTTGTTATTAATCCTTTCGCATTGAACAAAATTATGTTTCTCAATTTATTTACCTTGAGACAGCGAAAAACTCATATAATCATAAACAAGGTCGCAAAACATATAAGCGTTTATGTTTTAAATAGTTTTATTTAATTTTTTTTCTGTTGAAAGTGTAAGTCATTCCACGCAAGTTTTAGCATCTTAGCTACATCAGCTAACAGGCATCCAACATATCGTTTTACTAAATAACAGACAGCTGACTGTTTTCTTGACTGTCGCCTATAACTGTCTACCTGCCGCATTACCGAGGGTTCGTGAATTCACTAGGCCTTGGTAATGCAGAACGCTACTGCTGGAAACTAGTGTATTTTACTCATACGAACTGCAGGGTAGGTAGTTGCTATTTATATTTTAAAAAATACAAGTAGTAAATTATTATTGTCATCACTTCTATTCGATATACACACTACACTTTTCTAACGCAAATCATCCGAAATCAAAGCACTGTGCAGTCTAGTAAAATGATTTGCAATAAAATATACCGCGTTGAGTACGCGGACACGTAATTTTCTGCGTCATTCTTACGACAATGTCCTTTTTTTTTTTTGTTTCGTCATGCCATAAAAAAAAAATAACTTTGAACGCAACCAAAACAATACGAAATAAAATTAGAAATAAAATCTTTGCCATTTCGGACAGCTTTTTGTTTTGTGTGTGTTTTTGGGTATGCAATTCATGTTGTTACGCATTTTTTTTCGTATTTTTTTTCGTATTGTGTTGGCATAAAAATTATTATTGTTGTTCCAAATTATATAGATTACATATGTATTTGTATCTTGAGCGCTCAGATACATCGCACTGCCCCTCTAGCTGTCCATTTATCTATGTTATATATTGTATATTAAAAAGAATGTGAGCAATGTGTATGGTATGTGCAATGATTTGATGCCATTGCATAAACGTGACATGAAATTTGTTTCGTTCAATGGACATAAATTTGAAGCATTACAACTGCAGAACAAGTCTACGCCCTGTTGAAATATTTTACACTTGCTTCATGCTGTATTGCATAAATATAGATTAAAGCTACAACTGGACGTGCTACTGAATACTGAAGAAAAAAAAGACAAAAATGTTGCACAAACCTAAGCATGAATTTAGAGTTTTGCCTTAAATGAATAGCAATATCGAAATAGAAATACTTACTCATATATATATATATATATATATATATATATATATATATATATATATATATATATATATATATATATATGTATGATAGTTTCAACAACTAGCCAAGCAATGTGCTACATCATGCTGCTTCGTCCTTCATCTTTTGTATGTTCAATAGTTTTTGAAATAGTATTTTACAGAAACATACTCGTATATCGTACATCGTTGTATTTCTGTATTTGAGTAGGTATTTTATTGTTGTTGTTATTGGCTTTGTTGCTATTGTTATTATTATTACTTATTATTGTTGTTGTCCGCATGTCCGTCTGTCCATTTGTTGTCTGCCTTGTTGCACTTCAATGAATTTGATGAGATTGCTTGCGACATTGAAACATTTTATCGACAGCAGCTGCAACAACTGCAGAAAGCAAGCATCTCATATGAAATCCAACTGAATGCAGTAAATGCTGAAGTGAAAAGTTATGAAAAATTAGAAAAAAAAAGTTGAAAACTATTAAAGTCATACTCGTATTGTATTGCATGTATAACTATTATAACTACAATTCGAAGAAGCACTGGGCAAAATATATAAAGAATTCTATCAATATTGAATTGTTATAAAGAGCTCAATGTCGGCTAGTTAATTCATCAATGATAGATTGGTAAACGAAAGCTCTTTATGTAGCGTAGTTATAGTTACGACTTATTAGTGATATGATACAGGAAAGCAATTGACGAATATTAGAGAAAGAATTTCGGAACATCTTAAAGTTGTGCAAACTCTATGGAGTTATTTTTGTGTATACACAATGGTATTCTCAATTAATTCAAGTAAGTTCAGGGCAGTCTGTCGTGCACTAGTTATATATAATTGTTTGTAAACGCATTTTTAAACAAGTTTTAATAGACTTCATTCAATTTTAAAAAAAAGGGAATTTTTAAAAAGATATAGCAAAATTGATCACTGCGAAACATTCTCTGTGTCAAAAATAAGACGTATAGGGCCATCGTAATGGAAAACTGGAACTGAGACATAAACGAATATGTTTTGTACACTAGCCCAGCTACGGTTAGGTTAATTAATCAAGATCTTCTCTGTAACTTCAATGAAGTATCTTCGATCTCATTATAGAGCCTACACTCTGTTTCTGAGAAAAGACCTGGCTTGCTTAGATGACATCTTAGTAAATGATAGATAATCAGATAGTCTGACCCTATCTGATCAGCTAAGATGTGCTTTGGTTTTAGGGTACACGGGACGGGCTATTTGTTTAGCTTGCCGTAGTTCAGGATATTGTATCCAGTGCTGAATGGCAGAAAATGTAAAAAAGGATGATGGATTTACACTTCGATCAGCTTAGTCAAACAACAAATGAGCGAGTGGAAAGTAGAGGAGAAGAAGAGAAGATAAGAAGAGAAGCGTCTGCCGAAACATAAATCATAATAAATAAGTTTCGATGTCAGAGTAACCCAATTTGCCTACCGTCTAACTAATTACAGTCTGTAGTCTCAAATCCTCAATTGCTGCTGAGGATTTATTGAACATGTACAGCGGAGGTAGAACAATTATCGCTTCCATTGCAGCAGTGGGAGAAGTACGCAATGCATCTGACATGCACAGGCATGCTTGCCATTGCAAAAGATTTCATAATATGATGGAATGTATTCAACTATTTCAGTAGTGCGAACAAAATTGCAGAATAATGAACATTTATCGAGTAACTTTTTAAAGTCAAAATCTGCGTGCTAACGTTTTGCGTGTGTTAGTAGATTATTGTTGGACAAAATCGTTAATAGCTTTAAATTGGTATGTATTTCACTGAAACTTGCTTCAATGAAGCTAAAAATTGTTATAAGAATTGGGCTTCCTCCACTTCGCGGAAACGAAACTCAGAACTGAGCGGGAAACACGCAGTGAAAATTTTGGTAAACAATTTGATAGTAAATATTAAAAAGTTGCTTCGAATTAAATTTTTGTACAGATTACTTAATAAAATCTCAAAACATAAAGATAGCTGATAAAAATATAAAGTAATGCAGCCTGCTAAGACAACTGGTTGAAGTACACTCTGCTTTAAATTTAAGACTATGAAAAAGTAGACTATGAAATACCAATAAAAAAAATTAGTTTTTTAACGAATACATTTTTAAATTTCAGTCTCAGAATTTTTATCGATATGAACACCTCAAGGCGCGAGCAGATCATGGAAAACGTTCGAAGCGGTTCGTTTATACTTCGCGCTTTGAACGATATTAAGGTTCCAGCAAAGCTATTCGATATAGTTAAGTTAATCAGCTTGTGGACTGGTTTAACGACACGCCAAATACAACACGAAGTTATCAACGCGGTCGGAGTCGGAGTAGAAGCGCGTTTCCTGCGCTATACGTATCAAGGAGAAGTCGAACTGGAGCGTTTCCGTGATATGCTGAACCATAGCTACAATAGCATGATCTTTGTTGCGCTGCAGGATTTAGGGATACCAGCAACGATGGAGCAGATTGTTGAATATTTAGTCACAGTAAAGAATGTCAAGATGGTAGGGCTCAAGGAGGCTATAGGCGCCCAATTGGAGCTGGCCATAATGTACGGATTTCTGGGCAGAACACACGCTTACTACTATATAGACTATGAGGATCTAGCGATGCTAAATTATCCGCTGTACAAAATACTGCAAAACGAGAAACCACTGAAACAAAAGTCTGCAGATGCAATGGCGCTGAAAGAGAAATTTGATTCAATTTTCAATGAGACTGCGTGCAGAGTGATGAAAATTACGCCAAGTGGTTTGCTTATCTACAATAAGGAAAAATGCTCACACAACTACGGCAAATAAGATTGAGCAAATATTTCTTCTTCTTTTTTTCGATTGAAACAAATTTTCGTTCTAATTTATAATTTAATAAATTTTGGTTGAAGTGCTGCCTGTTGTCTTCGGTTTATATTAGGCGTACAGTATGCTAGTTGGTTTCATTTGGCGTTCAGCGCCTTTGATAACATCCCGTACGTTTGGCAGACTCACCCGGCATTCGAAAAATTGTTTTCCAAAAAATCAGTTCCATTTTCTAAGAACTGCATTACACTTACATAGCAGGCGTTGGATACATTCCATCTGCTCTTCAACAATACCGCTTCGTACTGTAGTTGCACATTGACAGCTCGTCCTGACTCCAGAGTTATGGTCACTTTTGTCCTTTTTTTCTGGGCAGCATATTCCGTGATAATGTCCTAAGCCATATGCCGTAATGCTTTTGCAGTCTACAAAAACTGCACTCTCGGCGTAATTTACGTTTTCCTTACTCTTCGAAAGGATAATCTGTCGATTTTTATGCAAAGCTAATTTGTTGACAACACAAAAAAGAAAATGTGCTAAAAATTTATAAAATACTTAGAAAAAAAAGGAAAAAATCTGAGTTCAGCTTTATCGTTGAACTTACATTATAGACGCATTCAGTGCGGCCAATTTACTTTAATCTTGATTACCTTGAATGCCTTACTTCCTTTAAATCTGCATTAGTATCCTTGACACATACACAAGCGCCCATGTATCTGTAGCTGTGTGTGTGTTCGCTTATTGTTTTTATTTTTATTGGTTCTTGCAATGAATGCTACATAAATTTACTCAGCTTACTGCAGATACATATAGCTCACCTTTAGCTTTACTTTCTTGCTGACTTCATCAGAAAACCCAAGCTCAGAATAAGCATTTCTCGTTAAACTTGAACGTATGTCTATGTGTGTGTGTGTGTATCTATGGAAAGGAGTATCTTGTTTGTCTTTATATGGTTGTAGCAATTTTAATACATTACAAAGTAAATACCTGAAAATGTTTATATATATATATATATATATATATATATATCTCTCTCTCTCTCTCTCTCTCTCTCTCTCTATATATATATATATATATATATATATATATATATATATATATATATATATATATATATATATATATATATATATATATATATATATATATATATATATATATATATATATATATATATATATATATGTTGTACGAGTGTATATATGTATATGTATGTGCTCAAGTGGCTCTTGTTGTTGCTTATCTTGACATGGAAAATTGTTCATTTCATTTTCCATTTCTGACTTGTTTTCCTTACAAATTTTTTGTTGCCATTTGCTGCCTAAGACAAAAAATATAAAAAAAAAACAAAAAACATTTTTCTTTTTATTGCTGCTATTTTTATTGCTCAGCCTGCTTACCTTTGTAGTTTAGTTGATTTTTCTTTTGGTTTTTCCTTGGCATGCGTTTAAAATAACAATTTCAAATTGGTTTTATTGCTTTAGGGTTAGATTTGTTCATCTATCTGCTTACTACACTTTGTATGTATCTATACAAAAACGACTATATGCGGTTTGACATTTTATAGTTTTACAAAAGCGTATTTGGCAATTGACAGCAAATGCTATATCGCGTATCCTTTTTTCCACTTTTTCCAAACTGGCCTCAAGCTTAGATCAGATAAGCACTTAAGCGCTGAGTTTGACTTGAAGCGGCTTGAAGCAAAAATATTTTTATAAAAATTTTAGCCACCAAAAAGTGAACAAAAACCAAAAATTTAATAAAGGTTTTGTTTTGAAAATAGTTTAAAAACTTTTGCAGTCAATAATTGAAAAATTTTATCGTGAAATTCAACACCAGTGAAAATATTATACGAGAGCTATAGAAGAGATGATGTAAGTGAGCAGATTGGAACTACAGAACTGCGCTGTGCAAAGTTTTTGAAAACATAAAATTTATGTTAATTGAAATTTATGTGCACACAATGTACGAAATTGAGAGACAGATACACAGACGGACGGACAGAGGGACGGATGGGCAAACAAATAGACTAACAAACGAATGAACAAACGAGCGCAGACAAAGTCAAACAAACTAAAAAGTGCACTCAAACACACTCAAATAGACACACACACACGCACACACACACACACACACATATGCACTTAAGCTAACACTGAAAAATACATATATTTATATAAAGGAACAATGCACTGAAGCTGTTGAAATGGAGTCATTTTAGTAACGCGAAAAACCGGATGCGAAAAGCGGCAGCAGCGCAAGGACATGCAGCAGTGAGAGTTAAGCGTGCAAACAAAAAACTTCAATGCAAAGGACTACACACACAGATGTATGCAGTTTGATCTAAGAGTTAGAATAGAAATGGTATGCTGCAGTATAAAGCTGCTGTAATTGAAATTCCCATTTCTAAATGCAAAACTATTAAATTTTATTTGTACAATTCATTATTTAAACATACACAAGGACATTAGAAAAAAAAACTATAAAAAAAGAAGCACGGCATTTAAAAATTTAGCGCACTGACCGATTCAAACACAAATTGGAGTGCTTCGAGTGCAGTCTGCGAAAGTCTGCTATGTTTTCGTCTTTGGTTTCAACTCAGAATTTTTGCTGCTACGAGGATATGACAAAAGCGTATCTAAATGGCAGTCACAGTCAGTGTGCACAGCAGGCAAAGCAAAGCCGAAAGCAAAAAGCGGATGTGCTGCAGGAAATTATTACTCATAAATGTCAACGGAGCTTATACGCAATAAAAAACCAACACGAAATATTCAACAGTTCAGCTGAGAGTAAGTTGTAAAGTGTGCTTGAAACGGGGTAAAAGAGGTAACAAATTTGTGTGGTTTTTCTAAAATCTGCTCAATGTCAGAGCGTTCAGACAGCTGCCTGCATAAAGGATTGAACACTGAAAAAATTAATGCACACTGATCTAAAATTTGCTGGTATCTCTCATTGGTCGGTTGGTCGATGATGATTTTTGGAATCGGCACTACAATCAGAAATAGTTGGCCTTACATATATATACAATAGTATATACTGGGGGATTGCAAGTTGCCACCCCATAAAAGCAGGAATTTGGAATAAAACGCTTCCAGCAAAATTCTCTGATGAGGTGTCCATGATACATCATCCATTGGATAAGGTATACTACCTACGCAGCAGACGACTTCAATATCGTAGTGTATGACACAAATTCAATAAACGTATTCCTTAGAAAGCATATACATCAAAAATAAGATCTTGATTTAGAATAATACGTCGAATCTCGTTTCAGTATGCTCTTGATCGGCTTCTTCTCTCCGACGTCAGGATCCTTAAGCGTTCTACTGGAATGTAATTTGGCACTGCCTGTGTTATCTTCCACAGCGTATGCCCTATCTAGGTTGATTTGTGTCTTTTTATATTTTTTTTCTGCTGGAGGTAGCCAAGTTTCTCAAACTATCTGGGATTTCTGCTTTAGTTTGTTGCAGAACGCTCCCCAAAACTATGATGAATATAGGAAGTAATTGCACGCATCATTGTCGAACTAGAGTTGTTATGGAGAACTTACTGCTAAATCTCTTCCTAAATATAAAAAACCATATAGAGTCATATTGAGTACAACAATTTTATATGGCACTCAGCTGTTGTGTTTGTTTTTCTGTCAATGGTTTCGAAGGCTCTTTCAAATTCGCGGATTGTTGTAGCACCTTTTCGGCCTGAAACTGTTCTGCTCCCGACGTAGCTGTGCATTGATGATTAGGACAATACTATCCAGAAGCACATTGGCTCAGATCTTCTTTCTTTTGTACAGTGACCATGATGCCTTCTTTCCCATTTATATGAAAAACGTTCCTGATTCCACTCCGTTTGCATAGTTGGAAGTAGTGTAGTTTGCAGAGAGTCGATGCTGTATTTGATTAGTTTGAAACATACCGACTGCTTTTTATAAGTACTGATGCAAGTTTTCAAAATTGTTTCAAAAATGGCAACTGCAAAGTCAACACGCCATGCCATACAAGCCATGAGGCAAAGTATCTTTTTAATTATGCGCTGCATCACGCTTCTCAAATGGTCTTAACATTTTCATTGTATTCTATGGAATTCTTTAAGATACTTTCTATTTTGACCTACTTTTATACTATGTAGTTAAATTACTCTCAATTTCTTTCAGTGTAATTGAAACTTTATTCAAATGCTGCACAATTAAAACAAGAAGTCACAAAATGTTCTGCATGCATGATGCCTTAAAGAACTCTCTATATGCTTCGTGAATCCATTGTTCATTTGTTGCTGCATTTGCATTTGGTTTTTATTATTTTTAAGTTTTTAAGTATTTCGCATTGTTTGTTTGGCGTTTAATTAAAATGCTGCCAAAAAACAATTCAAAGCTCAAACAAATTGCGGCAAATGATGCGGGTTTCGTTTTCAATGTCGCATGGCAAATGCAGCAGACCGAGAAAAAGTACCCACAGACATCGGGAGGGTTTTTTTTTTAGTATTATTAAATATATTTGAGCTTTGCACTTTGCTTTACAACAGACATCCAGGACATTGTCGGTCACTTTTGTAATTATTCAAAAATTATTTAACAAATTATTACACTAGACCAAAACAGAAGTTTCGGAAATGTAATACGAGAAAAACTTAGCAGAAAACATTGTAAAAGTTGTACAATTCTGTGAGGATTTCAAAAGATATTAAACAATATTTTTGGAGCTTGTTTTGCTATGTAAAAATTGTGTATCTTCGGAAGTCATAAAACACAATATGAACTCCATAATAACTCCATAAATAACTGCAGCAGTGTTTGAACTTTGTGGTGAATGTCCTGCCTGGCTTCGCTACTAAACAGCATAAATAAATATTTCAGCGCATTATTAGTTCGCCTATACCAAACTGCCTGCTGATAGTTTTGGACTTTAAATAATGTCTGACTGCAATTTCTCGTTCGATCGGTTGTAACTAAAGCTGTTGGCGGCATTTGTGGGCTGTAAGCTATTTGCAAATTGTTGGAAAATTTTGCGGTAGCATAATATTTTTATATGCCAACATCAAATTGCTGATGTCGATGCTGATAAGTGTATCTGTGCATTTGTTTGCCATAATTACCTGTTTATAATTAATTAAAGTGCAATAAGCGTAAATTTGATAAAGCAGGACACACCCACACCCACACACACAAACACATAAACACAAACCATTATTAAAAAAAAATGCGCTTATAATGCAAATTTACCAGCATTAATTTGTTGAATTTTTTTTTTTTAAATACGTTTAAACTCTGCATTTATTTGTACGCCGTGCTTGTTATATTGATAACTAAATTAAATGAAAACAACTTAATAATTGCGTTTATTGTTGTACACAGTAAATGTGATTTACGTCATTTTTAAAAATAGATTTTCTCTTTTTTTGTTTGTGATTTTTTAGGACATTAAAATTTGTTAAAACGTCCAAAGTACAACGGAAATTGTTTGCGGCTGCCAATGGCGGCGGCGGCCTCAATGGCGTCGGCGCCATCGCCTATGAAAAAGCGAAAGCGGAAAATGTCCAAAAGGCCCAATTGGTCCCAGACACGCGGCATTTCCGCTCGCTTACACTTTCAATGCACATGCACATACATAACTACATACCATGTATGTTAGTCGTCTATGTGATGTTGTGGTATTGTTAAAATTTTATGCAATTCGCAGCACAAAATGTTCAACTTGAGCGGAAAAACTAATTTTATAGCGCACCGACGCATACATTTTGTGGTAATCAGCGTCAACCGCGTTAAAATTGCAACATAAACACATATGCGACCACATCTAGTACTCTGTATACGCACATGCTGCACATCTCTACTCGCTTTCCAGAGCCCATTAGAGACAATTCCGTGCAACTCAATTCATGCGTAGGCGTTCGTTCTACTGTGGCCGCTTTGATAGGCGTTGCTATTCATTATTATCATTAAAGTTAACATATAGCCGCAAAAGTAGGTACATGCGACGGTAACTTTATATATATATATATATATATATATATATATATATATATATATATATATATACTATACCTTTTTATACTTGGAGGCTTACAGGTCTCCACAATCAATTGACAACAATGTAAGGGTGAAGGAAAGATTGGTTCTTGTAAAATGTAAGCCTTCGCATCATGAAATGTGCTTATTGAGCGCAAGAATACGTGCTAATACAAACAGATCTCTTGAACACTGAACTTTATGCAGTGTGCGTATAATATATATACTGCAGTTCTCTAACAAAGGATATTGAAAGCGACCACGAATTGGATATCTTCAATGCCACGAACACTATGCGATAGGGTGAGAGCAACAAAATATTTGAGTGAGTGTGAGTATTTGATGTAGAGTATGTGTGTGTATATTTTGTTTTTCCTGGTTTATGTTCACTCTGTTGATACAATTTTCATACATTTTCAGAGAATTGCTGTTCAAACTGGAGCATTAGCAGATACCTTTTTTTTAATATATGGGCCAAAAGAAGTAAGTCAAATAATGTTAAGTTACATTATCTTAGTATCGTAATATTGTCAGAAAACACTTTTTTATACGAATCCTAGCGAAAGACAAGACACACACTACATATATTGGAGTTTGAGCAGCCAACCTTACAAACTTTGTTTTGAAGGAGTAACAATTTTGGAGTTTGAGTTAGTTTTTAACGAAGAAATCAAAATTTTTAGACTTTGAATATTCCAATCCATAACTAGAACTTCACATTGGAAACATTCATAGTCAGTGGCATTGAGAGTGGCATTACCATCGCCAATAGTTAATTCGGAGGAAAATTATGCACTTTCTGAAGATAATAGGGAAACATCGCCTCACCATGTCAGTGATTGAGTTAGTTACCGACTTTTTCGTATCCAGCGCCTGTAAAAAATAGATTATGCAAATTAGTCTGGAATGCGCACGAACGTGGAGAGCAAAATCAATCGGAAGGTTGCCACGCCACGAATTTCTTGGTAAATTTTTTACAATTTTAGTACGATACAAATGTATCAAATCTCGTCTATGTTCGCCAAATAGTTGCTAAGATGTAACAAATTGAATTTTTTTTCTATTATATGGAGGGCCGTGGCACCACCCATTTTCCAAAGGATCATATTTTTTCCAGTGCCCTTTACATATGTACAAAATCTCACACATCTATTTTGCAAAGGATTTATAGTCAGAAATCTTCTCTTGATCTATAGTAACACAATCCATAAATTACATAACAATTGGTTCAATAGTTTCGAGGACTATAAAGGACGTACATCTAAAAGTTTTCATGTATTCCCCAAATTTACATAAAATGGAACAAATAAAAAATAATATTTTCTCACCATCTCGAAAAATTACCATTGAGTTTTATGACTATTACCAAAGTACGACTGCAAATCTCTCTGCGTGACACAAAATGCAAAATACACAACTTAAATACTGGCGCCAGTCGCAACTAAATAAACTTTTTTTTTTTTTGGGTTCCAGATAATTTTTTTTAAATAAACAAGCACATACAAATGCCCTCATTCGCAATCGAAAGCTAAATGATCAGGCCCAAATTTAAGGATCAGATAGAACAGTTGTAACATATAGAACAGATAGAACAAATAGAACAGATAGAACAGATAGAACAGATAGAACAGATAGAACAGATCTAACATATAGAACAGATACTACAGAGGCAAAACAGCAAGAAAGAGTATATATTTTAATATTTTTTTTTTTAAATAATTATCACTTTCTTAATTTGCAGTAGACTCTGTAATCCATCCTGGTCGGGATGTTTTGGTCTACGAGGAATATACCATTAGAACGGCATTATAATTCATACTTCTAACTATGTAGGATAGTTGTTCCCACAGTCATATCTTTTAGTTTTACCTACGTACTATATGGGAATTTGCTGCATCGTTGTGAAGGTCAATTAAACCATTCCAAATGTGTGTTCGAAATAAAATCTGGTTTGTGATTACTTTTCATTTAAAGTAAGCGTAGTTTACACTTACAGAAAATGATGCCATGAAATAAACTTCAAATAAATAGAATTATCTTTTTGAATTAGTGCGCTGCTTTAATTTTTCAAACAAAAAGTCAATTTTACTTAAGTTTTGAGAATTATGCTATATTAAAGCATTAAACTTGAAGCTGCACTACTACTTCCGCGTTTATTTTGCGCATCGATGAAATGCCTCAGGCTTTCACAGTTCACTTGTTTTGGTTATTACTATTTATTTAGCTTTGCTTTGCATTCTGATTTAATTCAATATTTTCTATGCGAATGCATTCGTTAGCAGAAGCGCACAAGTTGAAGCAATCAAAAGGAAAAACTAGCAGTAAGGACAAACAACTTATTATAATATGCACTGCTGTCAGATTTCAGCGAGTATTAAAAAGATATTGTTTAGTTATTGTATAATGCAACATCCTTTTACCACTCTATTCTTTTCATTTTTTTTTTTTTTTTGCAGATTATTTGCATATCGCAGTGCAGAAATGCAAATAAACTAAAATTGCTTGCAGCCAATTGAAGTAGCGCAGCGTAAGACCGGCACTGTCATGGCTGCAATGGCAAACCGGATATCCGCTTAAACAAACAAAGACAAACAAAATGGCCGCCAGCTACTAACAACATTTTCGCAACTAATGAAGCTACTCTGTATTCTTTGTAAAAAGGAACTTATGATCTTATAATACTAAAAGAAAACAAGCAGCAGACACATTATTAATTTAGGTTTTTTATTTAAAAACTATACTTAAACAATTAGGCTTCTTTTATAAAAATTATACATACATAATATAATATAATAATATAATAAATAAACAAAGTGCAGAAAAAACTGCTTAAAACACCTTTTTTCTTTTGTTTTCGATTTTTGTCAAGAGTTTTTTTGTTTTATATCTGAGGACATTTTTACAACACGCACTTATAGAGCAAATTGTCTTAGATTTATGGAAACTTTAGGCTTTTCATTTTTCAGTTTTATTTAATTTTTTTTTTTTTTTTTTTGTCTAGTTATGTTGGTTAAGAGTCATTTAGCCAAGCCTATTTTGTTTATTTTTTATTTGTTCTTATGATTTAAATACTTTCCAGTTAGTTTTTTTGCTGATTTCTCAATGATTTTCAATATTTACACGAAATTTGGCTAGTTTTATGTTAGAATTATAGCTAAATGTCTTTTAGTTTTAGTATTTGTTGATTTTATATTTGTATAAATTAAGCTTAACCGTTGAATTAGCATTTGTCAAATAAAATTTGGACGGCTATTTAAATTGCGGAAAATTGAAAACTCAAAAATTTATCAAATTTATGCTTTATACAACTCGCTTTGCATGAAACTTACTTTGCAAAGCAGCTGTGCACCTTTTTAAGCTTCTTTTTTTGTATCTTTTTCTCACTTATTGTCACAATAAGCTATATTCTTATTGCTCTTGTTGTACATGTAGACAGTATGCCGCCTGGCGGCTTTGTATGCAAATTAGCTGCCTTAAATAGCGCGACGACATGCATTTCTCACACGCCTGAAAAGTGTACTGTGAAGCGAAGCGCCTAAATGCGGCATGCGGCATGCGGCATGCGGCATGTGGCATGTGGCATGCTGCATGTAGAAGGTGCAACGCGCATTTCTTTTAGCATGCTGTCATTGTTGCATGTTCGTGCATTTGTCATACATGCATGCTTTGCCCTCGTTTAACCAGCTTTTCGAGATACTTTTTTTTAACCATTTGCCATTGTTGTGTTTATGAACAAATTTGGTTGCAAATGAGTCATGTTATGCATTTTGTTTAACCTTTTTCTTCGTTTTTTTTTTCCTAGTTTTGTTAGTTTTTTTATTTTTGCCCCTGATTGAACTCGATTTGCGCACATTTGCAGCTTTTTGGCTTTTCACAAATAGTTCACATTGTCTCGGTTGATGGATGGTTAAAAAGGTTAAAGAGAAACAGAATTTCAGAGTCTTTAACATACATATGTAAACTAAGTCTGGTAGACTTTTTGGTTCGAAGACCGATTTGTAGCTATAAATGTATTTATAACACATCTGTCTACGACTTCAATCGAGATTTAATTTTAAATCACAATTTTGAAGAAGTATTCTCCTATATTTTACAGTGGCTCACAGCCGTACGTGGTTGCATAAATAAATCGTTATTACTTCAGAACTATTTGGAATATCTTTCAAACAATAATGAGTTTTTATTGCTTATTTTTTAAGAAACCAAAACAACTGATACAATTAATTTCAAAGCTTATTTAATGCAGTTCAGTCGAGACTTAAAAAAAACGTAAAAAACCATTTCTTTTAAATTCATTTGAAGATCTGGTGACCACATATTCTTAGTAATATTAGAATCATCCCTCACTTAGTCCAAGATCATTGTCACTTTTGGGCCAAATTATTTTATAAATTATTGAGTTACATATTTTTGTACATCATACACTCTAGAAACTCATAGCTAACAAGGTCAGTTGCGGACATACCGGATCCAAACACTTTTATTTATTTATCTAGAAACATTCATCTTTAAAATGGCATTCATTTTTTATATTCCAAACTGCTCTGAAATAATAAAGATTTACATATGATTTCAAGCACTGCATCAAATTAGCTGTGACCCACTGAATATACTAAATGCATAATATTTAATTTGTTTGCTAGCGTCCTTTGTACTGCATAAATGTAGTTCATCAGACTCAAGGTCCAAATTAAAACATGATTTATATTTTTTCCATCAATATATTTCCACTCTGCTCGAAAGTCATCTTTAGGTTGTAATATAATTTTATAATTTTATAAATAAAACAATAAGACGACAAACGTCCTCTCACTCTGTTGTGGAGTTTGGAGTTTTCTGAAATTATAATAATTAAAATACATTTGTGTTATTTTTAAATGGGAGAACATTTGTTCAAAACTAAAACTAAAAATAGTATCTCGACTGATTTTAGTTCATTTTTGAGTTTTCCTAAAAAATCTATTTCCAATAGAATTAATTTCTGCATGTTAAAACTAATGTTAAACTATGAACTATGAAATCTTTTGAGCTTTAGTTAGTTATTTTATTTTGATACATACATATGTGCTGACAATTCAGGGTCTACTTAAATTTGTTAATAGTTTCAATGGAGATTTGCTTAAATTGAAATGCATCCAAATTTATCAAAATATCAGTTTACATAAATTAGTAAAATCGGAGTTAAAACTTAATTTTTATATATATGATTTTAAATTTTATTGCGTACAATCACTCTTTTTATTTGCAGTTTTTTTGGTTAAAGCTAAACCTAAAAAATTCTACATAAAAAAAAGGAAACTCCAACGTTTCGAACACTTCTAAGTCGCATTAAATGAAACTTAAACTATACCATAAATTATTATGTAATAGTTAATTTGTCGAAATTTGGCTATCGTATAGCCAATTTGGACTATTGACGTAGACGATGTAAAATACTTTGGATTTGACCTTAAGCGCAGTATCATTTTACGCATGTATATTCACAACTAAAGTAATTTTTTGTGCTCTTGCGCTCAATTGAAAACGATCTATCTGAACTATCCTTTTGAATACTTTCGCTTCTGCGTTTACAATGCCCGGAAATAGGTCCTGACCCTCTATGTGTTCGTCTTTTTGCGGGTCCAGCCAGTAGTATTTAAATTAAACAAGTCAGAACGCTACTGTCGAGTGTGCTTCGAGTTACCCGTACCTTGTCGAATAGTTTTGGTCGAATTGGGTGCAGGTTTGTGGGCAACCAGTTATAGTACAATTGGCGCGATGAATTTGAACACTTTATAGCAGTGTCTAAATATTCTAAATTGAAGGCTCTAGCTCTTAAAATCTCCAAAATCTCGTTGTTCAGAAGACGATCGCACAGATGGACTCAACATTTTATGATAATCAAGAATACTTTATGCTGTTTAATAAATTTGCACAAATTTAATATACTATTTAGCATAAACATTTTTTTAAAATATTTTGATTTCAAGATACAATTTTCCTGCAACATCTTTCAGAGCCATTTTATACGAATACAATCATACTTAGCTAGTTTAAATACAATACTGCAACAAGCAGCACTTTATTAAGAAAAAATGGACTAAAGATATACAGACTGATGATAATATTGTTAGCCAACTGTGCCCTTATATTTAGTAGATATTGCTAAGAATTAGAAACGTATTCAAAAACAGCAAAACAGCATTTGAGCATTGACTTGTAAATCGAGTATCTAGTTGCCGCCTTTACTTGGTCGAGTCATAATTATTGATAGTTTAAATGCCAAATATAAATACTTAAATACTTAATAACTTTAAATCATAGATCTATACTACTTGATCGTATCACAAATACTGCAATACTGAATCCAATTCATAGAAAGTTAAGAGAAACTATGCGAAGAACGGGCACAGTTCACTTCCTTTAATAATCAAAAAAATCTGAGTTGTTTATAAGTCGCTCAATAAAATTGAGTTTATTTAAAAGAAATGCGAGAAATGAAGTGTCAGGAGTGATCGATGTTTCCGAAGTACAACTTTATGAAAAGAAAGAGTAATATTATCATCACTGCACTTAATTAATTTAAGAATGCATTCCAAAATTCAGCTAAACTGAATCAAATACGACCAGCTAGACTGCTGAAACAGTCAATCTTCACATTGAAGCTGTTGGTATTAAACAAAAAACAGATTTAACTATAACTCAAAGAAAAAATTCTTAATAATAACTTCAAGGCAAATAATCGTACTTTGTACTCATTACTGAATAAATTGGCAGTTGTTACTAAACAGTCATATAGTAGATTGTGCTCTACTTAATATTATGATACAAGTGGCAGCTTATAATTTTGCATTGGGCAGTATTGTTTTGCATGTGAAATGCGAGCGATAGTTGGCCACGGAGTCTTCGTTCATGCTGGAAGATGATGTTTTTACATTTTATGTTCCATACATAGATTAGACAGCATTTCACCTTAACTCAACTCAACTTTTCATCTTAAATTTAACAAAGGTCACATTAAATATTTGGTAGTGTGTCTTACCAACCGGCTGTATCGTAATACAACTTGGTTTTAACTATATTAGTAAATTGATTGCTCTTACGTAAATGTTTATATATAAGCGCTCACAAGAATTTAGATAATTTGCATTCTAACCAGTTACTTTGATTGGAGAGCATTACACATTTTGTTTAAACATTCATAAAATTCTAAAATGTTGAACAAATTGAAATTTTAAGTAATTAGATACGAATTCGATAAACTTGTCAGCTCTAAAAGCCGGTTCGGATGCGATTTCGTTAAAATGTTCCATATTTTATAATGCAGAAGAATTTAGTGCTTTGAATTTACCAGAACTTGAGAATATGAATTTCACAGTGCAATCCAAGTGAATTCAAATCGCGAAATTCTTCTGAAAGTGCAATATGGAACATCTTAACGAATTTAAAACCGAATAATTTATTATGATTCGAAAACCGAAGCACGGAAGTTCAGTTCATTTCAACGTAAGATAAAAAAAGTCTACTAGAATTTGAGCCTACTGATACGGTTATCGAATAGGCATAAATTATTCCGTAGTGATTTCACTTACAGAATGATTTAGCTATTTGAATTCACTTGGAAGCGGCACTAAGAAATTCATATTTTCAATTTCAAGTAAATTCATTCCGCAAAATTAGCTGAAAGTGAAAAACGGACCATTTCAGACCGAATCATATTAGGAATAATTCCAAAAAAAAAAAAATAATAATAATAATAATAATTAAGAGCTCTGTTTGGTTTTTCTGTTGCATGTGAAAATGCTTTGATGTTTACAAACTCTTGAAAAGTATTAGTATCAATCGATTTTAAATATTTCGTATAGTAGAGATTTTAGAATGGCAGAATAATGTAGACTGGAAGGGCCTAAACATTCCAGATTTTAATTGCATTATTTAGAAATAACTCAATTCTAATGACCAAGATTACCCCATTAAGCATTTCTAAATATAACAACTAATTTTAATCTATTTAATACACAAAGCTAATTCAACAGTTAAGCTTATTTAGTCATGATTTCATAAACATTTGAGTTTTATGCTTAATTTTTTATGATTTTTATTTTATTATTAATCTATATATTTTTTTTTTTGTGTATGCAGTCAAACATGCTTCTAAGCTTAGTTAATTAAACTCATTGCATACTCTCAGGCGCTATAGCCAGTTTATTTGCATATACATGCACTCATTTTTGTCATTTACACAATTCATTTATTGTACAAAAGAGTTGAATTACGAATTTAATATTATTTATGCATGATTTTTGGAAACATTTTGTTGCGCTCAAAGCGCTTAACTAAAGCTTAGTTTTTATAATACAGATAGTTTATCATATTTAAATGCTAAAAACTCACACCGCAGTGCCTACGTCCAAATGCACACATCCTGCAAATCTCAGTGAACAATTTAATAATTGAGTTACTTATAAATTAATTTTAGATTTTCTTTTTCTTTTTGTAAAACATTCGATATGTTCGCTGGAAATTTTTTCATTTACAATAATTGAATTAAATTAGCAGATTCTTAGTGCACTATTTATAACTATGCATTCGAAGAACTTTAATTTTTTTAAATATTTACAGAGCTTTTTATTATAGTATAGATTTAGTTTTACTTAAATAACTAAATGCATTACTTTTACTTTTTAATTTTCTAATTTTAATTTTAATTTTAAATTAATAATTAATTTATGTTTTCATTTCTTTCTTTTGGTTTTTTTAATTTTTCTTTGAAATTTGGCATAGGATATGTTGCTTTCGCTCTTAAAGTTTGTTTAAGAATTAGAATTTAATGTTTGAGTTGCTCGTATCTTTGAAATAGTTAACTACACTCTCTGCTATTTCGAATTTGTTTTTCTTTTTTGCGGATTTAACAATTTGCAATCATTCAGTACACATTATATGTGTGCCTTTGAAGGATTTTCTTAAGTCTTAACTAGTTAGCTGCTGCATAAGCTCCGCGTTCTTCGCTGCCAGTATGAAGTAATGCAGCCAAGCAGCAACATGATGAGAAATAGTTGAGAACTGCGTTGCATGCAGATACTTGTTGAAGCAGCTGCAGTTTAAAAAGTATATTATTAATAATAATTTCTAATAGAAATAGAAAACTACAAGATATAGCCCAACAAAGCTGCTAGTTACCAATTGTACTCGATTTGGCGGCTACGGTTTCACGTGATTCCAAAGCCGGTGCGCGCTGCTGTCGATCGCTCTCCACGCTCTCCTCGTTACTCTGCCAGTAGAGTGAGGATATTTTTGCCACGCACTGTAAAAATAGACAGATAAGTTTAGTATTTTGGTACAAAATAAACTAAAAACAAACACTAACCTTCAGTTTCATATCGCCATGTTTAAAATGATATGGACGCACACGGAACTCCAGTCCGAGGCGTGCCATTTCCAGCCCATCACGATTGAGCACAATTTTGTCGTACTGTTTCAGATGTGAACGATTTGCGGGCTCTCCGTTGATGATCCAGCTCAGATGGCAGACCGGCTTTGAGGGTGCCGAGGTGCAATTGACGCGCACTGTGTCACCAATTTGATAGCGTGGCTGACCACCAGTAATCTTTGGACCATGATTGGGTGTAACTGCAAAGTAAAATATGCAAATTATTATCTGCATTTTAACTATTTTAATTAAATTGCTTGTGAAAAATGTCTAAAGCGTCTGAAGTGGGCGACACTTCTGGTATACTTTGAAGCTGAGTGCTGTGCTTAAGTTTGATGTTGACTGACCCCATGAAGCATTTCAAGCGCATAAAAATTAAATAACAAGTCAACTGAGTGGATGTAAACGCAAATCAACACAAAATGAAACCAAGTGAGCACAAAAATTCTCATAAATCGCATTGCCAAAAGGCGAAAGTAAGATATTTCAAAGTATACTTGAATAATTAAACCAGGGCAGGCGTTATACAGCTCCTGAAGCGGCGGAAATGACAACAACAACAACAACAACATTAACATCAAAAAGCCTTTAGTTTTAATTACAAACATTTGTAGAGCATGCCACGCGCTAAAGTGAAATATATGCACGGGCAGCAGCACTCGGATATGTTACTTTCGTCAACAACAACAGCAACAGCAGCCGTAACTGCCAACTTGCTATACGTGCCATCATTGTCCTTACAATGTGTGGCATCAACACTGTCTATATATGGTATGTAGGCGTACGTATCCTGTGTTCTTTTACGGTCAGTTATTTAATTTTAATGAGTGGAGGAAATTGAATATTTGTGACTCCTACTGTGTAGCAGAAAATTGGGGCAGCACACAAGCTACCCACTGAATTGTGTGTTGTCTGTCGGTCTGTTCTTTTTTTATGCCATTTCATTGCATCAAGTTTTAATACCCTACACGTGTCTATCGGGTATTTACAATTAAATCGATTAACTGTTTGAACAATCGCAAATTGACGAACAAAAATAAATAATAGTTTCCACTACTGACAATTCTAAATTGAAGTACACAATAGAAGTTTTTATAACAAAACGTCTGTATTCACCATGCCGTGTATCCACCAAAAGGATACCTAGCATATTTCATTTTGCATACACAAAATCTGTTTCCACAGAAAGTTCTCATTTGACACATCTTGTATCTGTTGGAACAGTTGATTTTGTCCAAGATTTTGGAAAATTTGCAAGTCTCTTAAATTTAATTGAGCGGAATTTTTCTTTTTTATTTTTTCGACGGCTACTCATGAATTTATACAAATGGTGACGTATTCTCCTCAGCTGAGCTCTTTTTCATTACTTATTTCTCCTTGTCTTACTATTTTTCATTTGTTGCGAATTGGGTGTTTTGTGTTTCAAGTTCAAAGCATTTAAGAAAGTCACCATAGCGGAATACGACTTCTTGTAGATAGATCCTTGTTGGGAAGAATAGCTCAAATATAAAAAAAATAAGAAACTAAATTTTACCAAACTATCCCAAAAAAAAAAGAATGGAAACTCTGCATTGTTTCGAGCATCTTTTGTTGATGCGAGAGATGCTGAGCTTATTTCCAACTACAAATCCCATGTAAAGCATTTTCAGCACCAAATGTCAAGCTGCTAGTAATATTTTGGCGGAAACATTGCCATTTATTTATTTATGATGGGGACATTTAAAAACTGCGACCTAAGAGGTCTATTGTTTGTCCTACTGAGTTAGATGAATGAATCTTAGTACTTTCCTAGGATCCAAACTTCTCAGTTGCTCCTTTGTAATAAAGTGATTACCTAGCATATTCAGCTTTAGCTACAGCTTTAGCTACAGCTTTACATTCAGCGAGAATGTGAATAGGGGTCTTCTCTTCGTGGTCACACAATCTGTACTCGGGTGAGTTTTGAACATCCAAAACATGAAAATTTGTCCTTAGTCTACAGTGGCCTGTTAGCAGTCCTGTTAGTATTCTTAGTTGGTTCCTACCTAATTGGAGCATAGTTTACGATCTGCTTGGGCTGTAACCCGAGTAACTTTTCTGTCTCAGTCCTTGGCTTGTAGCCCAGTGTTGTTCTTTTCCTACATTCTTCTCCTTGCGGATTACTTCCGATATAGTATGTCTCTCGATGCCACAATAGGCTCACGTCATGAATAGCGTTGCAGCTCCTTGTCTGGCAAGCTTGTCCGCCTGCTCATTTCCTGGATTATTGTTATGACCAGGCACCCACAGCAGAGATACTCTGTTATACCATCTGCTTCAAGAACTAGCTTTGTCCTAACTACGTTGGAGTTAATGACCTTCAACGCAGCCTGGCTGTCTGAGAGAATAGCAATATCACAGTTGTGATTGCCATTATCTAGGTTGAATTGCGCACAACTGATTTTTGCACACAATTTTGGTTACGAGCTCTAAACATTAAGAAAAACTTGTTGTACCTCGGCTTTAGTTTCTCTAAGTCTTCTATAAGTTACAGAACTTTTATCTCAGACAAACTTGCAGACGGACGGAAATAGATAGATCAACTCGTCTTATGGAGCTAATCACAACTATATGTGTAGATTTTATGGGATCTCCGCTGTAGTTTTAAATTTAAAAGTGTTTAGTATCAAAGTTATTTTGCGCATATTGTGGCTTAGCGTTCAGTGCTCCTGAGATTAGTGCGCTTTGGAGTTTTCTTTTTTTTTTGTTTGTGAACTGAACCTGTATTTTTTTTAGCTGTCTTCATTTTGCAGCTTACAAACTTTTGAAAAATAAAGTACATAGAGACGTTTTAACATACAGAAGAAGCATGCCTATTAATGGAAATCTACTCGTGTAGAGTGTAACAGCTTCGGCTTTATTAAACTCAATTTTTCTGCTGGTTACATACTATATTGCTATTTTATGCAACATCATTACAATAAGAACTACATACTATAAATATCTACGCGAGGAATCGTAAGACATCAAAAGCATCGAGACGAAGGAACAAAGCGTTGTGCGGCAGGATGAATGTATGCCATTTCATGCATACCATTCAACGTTTACTATTATTAAACTAGCATAACATTTGTTTTTATTTCACTTGTATTCGTTGTATGCCCCCATGGAGTCAAGCAAAGCTACTCCCTCTGACACCCACAGACACTACTCCCAATTCGTCCTTAATTTATACATGATTCAACTGCTCTACATTGTTTTAATATATCCCCTTCTCTACATAGGAGGGAGGCGGGCGTAGGTACATTCCGAAATCATTGCTTCATTCATTCATGCTTCGAAATGCGCCCGCAGGCTTACAGAAGAAGTCATGCTGAATTTTGTATATAAAAATAAAACGTAGCACACTTTTGGGCGCTGTACTGCATACAAAAAAACAACAACAAAAAAACAAAATGGAGTAAAAATTGTATTCAAGATTTATGTTAACATTTGCGCCTTGCCGTGAAGCTGGTTAAAGGCGAACACAGCTTATGATGATGTCTCTATATGGAAAATATATGGTATTATTCTCAACGTCCATTTGCACGATACGAAATGTTTACTCAAAATATTTATATACATTCCACTGAGAGTGCCTAAAGATATTCGTATTCGTGGTCAGCAGCAGCTTGAATAACGAAGAAAGAGGAAAGGGTTTTTTTGGCATGACAGCTCGAATTGTGTAAGTCCTTTTTTGGACGCATGGGGTATATGCGGTTTATAACCGAACATTGACGCCGCAATGAAGCCAAGTGTAGCAAACCTCAAGTGTTTCATATGCATTATAAATATAACCAAAGCACACTTTTACACTTTTACACATCAATGCTTAAGTACTATGAACAATACTTGCAGCCAGTTGAACACTTTGTAATATTTGCTAAAATATCGAATGGAATTTTCAGGTAGCACAATTTTTGTTCGCAATAAAGTCAAATTAATATTTGATGATTTTCCAAAAATTAATTTTCTTTAGAAATTGCAGCTCGAAAGTCAGTGTGTGTATCTACAGCACAAATTTCTATGCATTTTACAAAATCTAAATATATTCCTAAGTAATTGAGTATCTTTATATCCTTTTGTGTGTACGTTTCACTTGAGTAGTTTAATTTATGAACTTGTCGAGTTTTTCGTCCTTTTCAAACGCTTACATTTACTATTGCTTTGCATGCAGCTTTTGTTTTATATTTTTGTAAATACTTTAAACATTGTTATTTTCAATTTGCTAGAAAATTTTTAATTAGAAACTAGTCGAATATTGCATAAAGTCAACATAAACGTTCATATGATGCAAAAAAGTTTTAAATGATTTACAAAAAATGACGGCATCGGACCAACTTGTATCTATATTCAAGTTAAACCATCATTGTTTCTTTCTAAAAGTCAGTATGTATCATTTCGCTGAAGTGTAAAGAACATATTTTCTATGATTCATGCCAAACTCAAGAGAAGCTCGCTGATACCATGGGAGAAGCTCAACAAACTATTTAATACTGTCTCAAGGCTAAGGGTATGGTGCAAAAAAACAAGGAAATTGGGTTCCGTATGAACTAAAGCCAAGAGACGTCGAATGCAGTCCTTTCACGTGCAAATGCAATAATGGAAGGGTGTTTTGCATCGAGTCGTAACAGGATATGAAAATTGAATCCGTTACCTCAATTCAAAATGCAGAAAATCGTGGGAAATCTATCCAAGTGATCTTTCAGCACGACAACGCTCTACCAAATGTTGCAAAATTCGAAAAGAATCATTTGGAGGAGTACTGCTCAACCCTCCAAACCTGCTGCTCAAATTCTCAAAAAAGAAAGTGGAGAATACAAAATGCGTTTCTTATTTATTTCAAGGAAATTGAATCAAAATGAACTTAAGTATAAAGGATATTAGTGCTCCATTTATAGTTTAAAATCAATTACAGATACAATGTGCTACGAAAAATCAGACGTACTTGCAAGACTAAGAACAGCCAGTGAAGAGCTGGGTTTGGATGCTATTAGACATATGTAAGTTTCCAAGAAATACATCAAGTTTGCACCATATTTACACTGACTTAAAACTAATACCGTAACTCTTTTAAATCCAAGAACCATACTGAGCCGTACTGAGGATAGGGAGATATAACATCGACAAAATGGGCTACATCAGTAATATAATAAGAAAACTTCTCACAGATGCCGACCCGCTACTACTGTACCCTAGTGGCAAACTTGTAATGAAGCATAACTTGATCAAAAGACTTAAAGTGTGAAGAGCATATGGAGGAATATAAATTCGAATTATGACATTAAACCAAGAGAAACAAGGTGGTGTACAGATGACACCTAAACGGGAGCCTTCGGACATTGCAGAATCTACTTCGAATTGGTGGTAAAATTCACTAGTACCTTACTAGTAGCAACGTAACAAGGGAGTACATGAATATTCTTTGATAGTCAGGAGGCTATCAGAGTATTAAGTTCACATTTGAATTAAGTCTAAGTTAGTCGTGGATTTCCTAGAAAAACCATACACCCTAGGAAATCTAAACAAGCTTAATCTGTAATGGATGCCTGGTCATGCGGGTAAATCTGGGAACAAAAAAGCAGATAACTTGGAAAGATAGAGGCATCTGTAATCGTCCAGAGAAGTTAGAATGAGGAACACTGCAAGTTCTATTGTAGTAATGGAGGAAGAGAACAAAGCATTTCCACATTGATCCATGTGAATTGTGATTTGCGAATTTAGCTATTGCACATGGAAGTGTACAGCGTATTTTATATTCGAATACCTAGCATCTATAGCATATTTACTTACTTGCTTAATTTTTAAGAATAGCTGCAAATCATCAGGAAATAGTTGCAATGTAAATTACATTCTATTATACAAAAAAAGATAAATCTTAGAAATTATTGCAACTTAATATGAAGTCAAAGAAATTAAAGTAATATTGTAGTTGAAAAGCAAGAATATCTTTTGAATAGCGGGCTGAGGAAAGAAAGGAAGGCTCTAAATATCAAGAACCACTGCAGTTCCTTGAAAAAACAAAATCTATTGTCAAAATGAATTATAAGGCCAAGTGTTACACATAACTTAAAGCAGCACATTTCACCTATTCACAAGTGTATCTCATTCACTTCCTATATAACTTTCTGGCATTTTGTCGACGTAAGCAGTTTCTTTTTATCTATATAGGTAGGTATGTACATAAAGGACTCTTTGTGCTATGCGCTCCTTTCGTTTATTTTCGTTTGCGCATTTTATGCCAAGTTATGGGCCATATGGAAAGGTTTGTTTGAGTCTATAAGAGTGCTAGGCAGG
Source organism: Leucophenga montana (assembly GCA_035044765.1). Lineage (NCBI taxonomy): Eukaryota > Metazoa > Arthropoda > Insecta > Diptera > Drosophilidae > Leucophenga > Leucophenga montana. The sequence goes on along the minus strand of JAWNNQ010000608.1, from coordinate 962,113 downwards.
TGCCAGCTAAGTGAGCAGCTAAGTGCCAAAATAATGCGGAATTTTTTTCTCTGGCAACTTAGACCTGGCGCATACCATATACTAAACAAACTCAAGCCTACCAGCAGGGGTTGGCTTTCAAATATATGCCACAAATTCAGCTAAACCAGATGTGTAGCGCTCAAGTATTTGATATTCGATGCTTTATATAGAAAGGGATGTGTAAAGCGTTAAGTGCTTAGCAGATTTTGGATTATGCAAATGGCACATAGATTTATTTTTGGTATCTATATAATACGCCACGTGAGATTTAGCATATATTTCAAAATGCATTTAATATGCGTCAACAAATGAATTATGTTGTCATTTTGGGGAAATAATGCAAAGCTTCAATTTAAAATGCTAAATATCTGCGAGACACGCTTACAAATAATCATTATCTTGAACTGTTTTAGTAATTTAAGTTTCCAATGCATTAACATTGCAATTTGTATCTTTTACCCTTACTTCGTTGTGCACAGTAACTGCTGCCATTCACATTAAATCGCAGCTCATAAAACCAACTTTGAAATGGCACGAATGCTTTATGTATAAATCGATAAGCGATCACATTAAATGCATAAGTATGTATAAGAATGTATCCATATATTACTTCATATACATATACACATATGTGCATGTCCTTTAAAGTGCACTTAAACATAAATTTCGAAAACGCGCAGCAGATTCTACGCGAAGTACTCGTACGCAGCTGCTGTTCATTAATTATGAAAGAAGGCGATACTTATTTACATTTTTGCACTCAGACGCACACACACATACACATACACATATATGCACAGCATGTAGTATACTTTAAGGAGCGCTGCAATAAAAAAAGGGATAAATTGTTATATGCTCCTTCGACTTTTTCGCTTATAACATGCATTAAAAAGCGCGCATTGCTACTCAATCCACATGCAAACTCTGAAACAACACAGCAATGGTAAGGATTAAGTGGCAGGATATGCTGCGACAGTCGCGATTTTTAAGTTATTTCCGAACGCAGACATAAAATATGAGCGACAAAAGTTTGAACAGGCTTTCATACAAACATACTCCTACCCATACATATGCGAAGCGAGAGTTATGACAACGCAAAAGGAAAACAGCAAGGACATAGGACAAAGCCAGCAACAGGATAAACCGCAATTCAACTGAAGCCATAATGTAAATTCCAGTTGGGAATGCAATCAGACTTGAATGTATGAAGGAAACTAAAAGAATTCTGTATATTAAATTAAGTGTAAACGAAGCTTTAATGTCCTTTACAGTATTTATATTTTGGATTTGCTCCAAGCTGCACGCTCCATGCTCTCATTCCAATCAGAAACAATGCTTTCTGAATTTCTTATCTCCTTGACGAAGACCCTGCGTTGATTTTCAGAGAAGAACTTTCACGTTTCCAGTCCAATCTTATAGGAAATCGCTCTTAAAAAACCTTCAAACGATAGATTCTAAATACTTCTAAGAGTTTTCTAGGTTTTTACGCGAATGTAGCCTAAACGGCTTGATGTATGTTGACATATGAGGTGTCGTAAGATTTGCCTTATTTGTGGGAATGTCAACCACTCTTCTTCTTTATTCGCAGATATTATACCCTCCCGTAATCAATACCAATCTAACTACGCTTCATATGGGACAATACAGCAAGCCGTGTAGGCTACTGTAATATAAAACGAGAACAGTATAAAAAGCCTCTGTTTGTCTATATTAGCAAACAATATATAAAAATGATATATCCTACAACACTGCCATAATGAAAACAATAAATTAAATGAAGCCGTTTAGGCTACAGAATGGCAATGAATCTTACAGGCATACCTTTTTTTACTTGTTTCCGTAGAAGCTTCGCCTCTGTCGGACTTCTTAAGTTGAGATACAATCCCGGATCTACGAGTATCGTACTCAGATACAGAGAACACCATACAGAGAACACCATGAATGCGTTACAAACTTCACGTCAAATTAACAATACTATAAATTTTACAATGTGCAAAGAGTATTTAAAGGATTTCAAGAAACAAAGTATCCAGTGGACAACAGTGTGGTAAAGAAGTTAAGCGTTCTATGTCGGCGCATCCTTTTGACTTTTCATATAGTATAAGCAGCTACTTGTAGTATGTGTGTCTGTATATGCATCTCTATTTACATTTGACCCGCTGATATGCGCACAGTTTCGACTAAAAAATATTTTATGGTTCACTTATGAAGCTCAGCTTTGCTGTCCTCCTTTGAACTGTGCAGAAACGAGTTTTATGAATATTTGTCTCAGCGCTCGTTCGTTGCTCGTTGGAGTTTGTTCACAAAATCGTCTGGGGAGCATTGTTTAATATGCAAAACCATTTCCGCATGGCATTTCATTTTTGTTTTTCTGCGATTTGCAATGCTTTACTCAAAGCTCGTTACGTGTTAGCCACTCTGGCAGCAAATATTTCTGTCCTGCGGCAGTGTAAGAAAAAAAAATGAAGTGAAAATGTTAATATATTGCATGTGAAATAGCAGCAACTTCGAGTGGCTGTTAGAACGTGGGCGTTTCTTTTGCAGAAAGTAGAAATCAGCATGAATAAAATACTTATTGGCATTGACTATCCGAAGGATATATGCGTGCAGGCACAAATACTGCTGGGAGCAGTACTCGAATGGGAATGCCGAGCTTCTTAATGCAGCATTTTGACTGCGGCAAACAAATCAGTCTGCAGTAGATCTCCATTGCGTTCAGCGGCCAAGTATACAAACAACTTGTTGGAAAACATATTCAAGCAAAATACATTTTTGGTTTCTTTCGATTCGATTTATCTCAACCTACTCAGACACTGTGCCACGCCCAAGCGTAGGGCGTATTCAAGCGTGTCAGACTTACTTACTTACATTTCATTTCGAATATTTACTTCAGGGAACACACAAACAATCTTTTTAAAATGGCTACCATTTGTAGCTGCCTGAGCTTAATTCTTACGATAAGAATAGGCACATATTATATATTGATATGGCTTCGAATTTATATAGCTTTATAAATTTGTGATTAAATCTGTGCTTTGAAATGTTCTAATGATGATTGGATTCTGTACACCTATGTGGTAAGTAGATATATTTAGCTTCGCTAAGTAGGCGTTAAATTTTAGTTGCAATAATTTGATTTAATCCCACAATTACCATAAACCCTTTCAGCGTAATACACATATTTGATTTTGTATTACCTTTTACTGCATAATTTATTTTAAACTAATTGATATTTTGGAAGCTACTTAAGCGGCTTATATGCAATTTAAAAAATACATAATTCGACATAATTCTACTTTTAAATACCACAAACTAAATATTTCTTACAAATAAATTATAGACGATGTTATTAGTTTGAATAAATGCCAAAGGATTTATCAAATCATACTTGATATATAGAATTTCAAGAAATTCAAAATTTCGCACTGCTTGCCAAAAGATTATTATTGGCCAATTGGCCCAATTGAATCACTCATCTACACTATACAAGGGTAGCTCAGAACTCTTGAATTTAAAGCACTACATTCTTGACAGTTTCGCTGAATCAAATGCTTAACTTAATTTAGTAAACACTTCAAATAGCTATCTTGCACAGGAAAGATAAACTTGCATCCAAATGGAGTAGTTATGAAATGTAGGTTCTGGAACAGTGCCTCAGCGATTGGAGTACAATATTTTGTGCCTCAGCGATTCGAGCTCGATTTTTTCTATGACTTAATTTTTGCTGCATACTTTGTGATGCTTACTTTTCTGCCTATCTTTTGCAGCTTATCTGTTGCTGTTTACTTTTTGCTGCTTACTTCTTGCTGCTTACTTTTGTAGCTTACTTTTCTGCAAAATTTTTGCTGCTTATTTTTGCTTCTTACTTTTGCTGGTCGGGTTACTGGGCCAATGGGGTTTTCCTGCTCGCATTTCGACTATGATTTTTTCGATTACAAATCATATCTAATTGGTAAAAGTAAACAGAAAGAAATAAAATGGGAGCCACGAGGATCCGCCTAGTGAAATCCGATAAATCAATTTCTGCTCAGTCTCTAGTGTGTTATAGTGAATCCATGTTTCGTACAAAAATGCCTAACAATGCTTGAACAATGCCTAAAACTATTTTGAAGTTGTGATTACGATTGGACGATACGTTGAAACTAACTTCAGAAAACAATCGCATTCTAATGCGGTAAATTCAAATATTATTATAAATTATCACATGTGATGAGTACGAGTCAGACAGATAACTAATATAGGACTGAAGTTGTATATTTGCTACATCAATGCAATATGCTTATATACGAGTATACTGCCTTCTAACTTTACTGATGCTCTCTCTTTAATCTACAATAAATAATATTATAATATTTAAACATCGGAGAAGAAAAATGTTTCAACAAAGCTATAAAAATACAAACCAAGCATAAATCCTCAAATACAAACAGCACATGCTGCATAGACTTCATACATCTTATTAGGGCTCTGCACTTCTTTTTATACTTTCGCCAGAACAAGTGAAACATGAAAACATAATTTTATCTTAAATTGCAATGACAGTGGCAGCAACGGCAGCGGTAACGCCTTTCGAGTTTAGTTGAGTTGAGCTGCTGATGTGCAGCAGAAGTAGCACCAAATGGGAGCATCTTTTATCTTCTAAATACACAGACACACTCAGAGAGATATAGTCGTACACACATGCAAGTTTAGTCATGTATGCAGTAATATACGATAATTTAAAAGTGGAACAATGGATGTATAAAGTTAGGGAGCTGCTGCTTCATTGTTCCATGGCAAGAAACGACAACGTTCAGTACAACTGAAAAATCCTATTTCAATTGTTTGCTTAGATTATGCAGTTGTATTAAGAGCAAAGAAAAATGAAGCAAAAAAAATGAAGGAAGCAGTGCATCCGAAGCTGTAATGCGCTGCACAAATTTTTAAATTAGATAAATGCTCTGTGCATGTTATAAAATATTTTTCTTTTCTAGTACTAGTATTTAGAAATAGCAATGCTATATTATCTGAATATACAATATAGTTCCAGGAAAAGTGTTCTTCAATACCTAAGTATTTTGATCTATAAATGCAGTGCCTTCAAGTAATGCAAAGTTATTTGACGTTAAATGTCATTAACAATAGCTGATGTGTTAGAAATATATTTTAGCTATATCTTTGAACCTCTCTCATTGGATATTTTCTATAATTATCAACTATTTTCAATTATTTCATGCCCAACAATAATGTTCCAATTGTGGCAATTCTAGAGGGAAACCTGACGTCTGCACACTATTTTGGATCAAAGACTCATTTAGCTTAGGATTTAACGCAGCTGAGATGTACATGTGCTTTTAAATATTTTGGCCATACTGTATGATGATTTTCTGAAATAAATTCTCAATTAATGTTTTGGTCATTGCGCAGGTTAGATCGCACAAAAATCCTGGTACTACAATTCAAGTTAAAGAACCAGTTCTGACCAGCTGATCAGTGTTTAAGCCTGACTTTCAGACATTATGGTAATATTTGTTTGCTTAGAAGTCATATCCAACAATTATCGAGCACGTGGATATCGAACTAAAAGAATGTATGACAGGTACCTACACAGAAATCAATCCCATTCTAAATTGAAGTTTAAAATTCTTGATTTTGACTGAAAGCATACTTACCTACCTACCTACGATAACCTACGATTCGTATTTATTTATTATTAAATCAAATAAAAAACTGGACCGATTTAAAGATCAAATGCAGAAATCCTTAAAGTGTACTAAAGTCAAGTACAAATGTCTTAGAATAAAAAAAGTAACTTTGAATTGGTGTAAGTAGAAAATTGTTACATCAATCTCTTGAGTGTAAATCCAAATTTACTCTATCAGCTGCCCTCAACTAATTTCGCTTTGCTGTGCATATTACAAACTATGCGACAAAATTATTATACCAAATGCATTGTATGTAGCGTATAAGAACGAAGCTGATGTGAATTGAAACTCCTGACACATTGAAAATCGTAAGTAAAACAAAGTAAAATGTATGCTAGAGAAGAATAACGAATGCATTCAATGTCCTTTGAAACACATGCAGAACAAATTGCGTCAATTTTTCTAATATTTTGTCGCAACCATCGGACAAATCTTCTAAGCATTTAAATTATTTTGCATTAAATTAACTGCTTGCTGCACTTGGCTATAAATATCTGCTTTGCGCTGTTGTGAGTGAAGAATGCAAGCTTATCTTTCGCGTTGCACAATGCGGCGTATACGTAATGTCATTAAAAGTCATACCAAGCAAACTACAGCATCCAGCACACTACAGCATCGTGTATAGCAAGGCAGACAATGTCTATTAGCATTTTAATTAAATTTCTGTAGCTAGCAGCATTGCTCTACTATGTAGTCGTATACTTGTACGTATATAATTTCGTGTGTTTCGACGAGTTTTATTTGTGTCAGGTTGTCAGTTATACTCGTATACCACGTTGCTTCTTTCATAAACTTCATAGCTTTATGCACCTTCATGTCTGTGTTTGCACTTACCCACAACGGTCATTGTCTCTGATTCGGAGACCGTATTGAATGCGGGCGCCTCGCCGGACACTTCACAGCGATAGAGTCCTGTCGACTGCAGCGTGACGCGACGTAGCACAATTTGCGTGTCTGATGAATTGCGGGTCTGCAAGTACAACAAAACAGTAACAAAAAATCAAGCCGGGCATATAAAAATCCAGTACAATTTTAATTTTATGCAAAATTTATGCTGCTGCGGGTCAGCAATCAAGTATTTCTCAGACATGACGCAGCAGGATTTCTTTTTTTCTATTTTATTTACTATAGCATACAAACAGGCGCAGACATAAAAAACAAATCCTGAGTATCATGCAATTAGTTTCATTTTGTTGCTAGAGAAATTAAGATTAATGGTTTTTCTATTTTTTTACTTTGGTTGTAAATCTTAAAATGTTTCTTACTGAAAATCAGTTTAAGTACAACTGCGGGTAATACTGAAACGCTGAGAAAAACTTTCGAGTCAAAAATGCCAATAAGCAAAACGAGTGCGACAAGTGGCAGTACGAGTAGTGGTGTTAAGTATGGCAACTCTCTAGCTGCAAATGGCATAGAAATCTGAAGGCGTTCCGCCGCGCAAACAGCTAAAATGTAATTTGGTCAAGTGCTTTTCCACGCTTGCCACAACTTTTCATGAAAATGAGAAAAAACAAAACAAAAAAGGAGAAACTGACATGAATAGGAAAAAACAACACGAAACAAAATGAAATGAAAATGCACAAGTCATAAACAAGAACCAAAATAAAAAAGGAGAAATAAGCAACAAATGACGCAAAGAAATGCGAACAAAATCTAGAAACAATATGAAATTTGTTGGAGCAGTTTACAAGCGTCAAGTCGCAGCTACATACACTCACGCATATGTACACATACGCACATACACGCACTCTTATAAAAGGATATACGAGGTGTGAGCAAGAAGAAACTACAGTGTAACAAAAACTGGCTGTATATAAACTTTACAGTGTTGTAAAATAGAAAGTATGCAACTTTTTACAACACTTCGTTTTGATTCGTCATATTTTGAGATTTGTCCAAACTCGGCACACCACAATTCAATGGACTGCATTGTTTGGTCTATTTTAAAGGCTAAGGACTGTGCAAAACTCTATTACAAATTTAAATGCCCCTTATTGAGATGTGGCGCTCCGTGAAGTGTTCTTCAAGTTGATTTTAAATTTGATATTGATATTAAATCGTCTATTAGTTTTATGGTTGTGTCGATTTCTAGCTATTCACGAAAATTAGCTTGCAAATTGAACTTAATTTAATTTTGTATATGGGTATATTTCTCGTATCTCAGCTAGTTTCGGAGACACAGGCCAAAACTGTTTGCTTTAATACATTCTCAACTACGTACAAGTAGGTTTATAGTACAATATAGTTTCATTACTTTGTGATCAAATCTCTCATATAATCGTATTTCTACTTCAGCACGTATCTATTGTAAAAATCTGCAGCATAGTCTCATGCCATCCACTGTTGAAATTGCAGTCAAGTTGCTCTAAGCTGCAGTTTTATTGCCACTCTGGAACTCTAGCCTCATGACTCATATAAGCTGCTCCTCAACAATTCTTCAACATTTTTCATGGTACCCACACTATGCAAGCAATCCTTTCAAACTTCAATTCGTTGCAAAAGTTTTCATTCAATTTCAAAAAATAAAAATAAAATAAGCACCACAAACCGAAATTTTCTCTTTCAAAAAAAAAAAAAAAAAAATAGGAAAAAACATCTGACAGCGCATTTCAAACGAATTTCTTAGCTTTATTTGAAATACGAAAAACCAGAAAAACATTTCGAGTTAAACTGAAGAAAAAAATGCAAACTTTTGCTGTGCTGTGTTCTGCAAAACTCAAAGAAAATGTTATGAAAATTCCACTGACCAAGAAAACAATCACAAAAGTCACGTTCAACATTATTTTCGGGTTTGCGATTGTATTGCAGTATTGTATTGCAGTTGAATATATCTAGCTAACAAGTAAACCAAAAAAAAAAAAAATTTGGGAAAGTACTGAGAGAAATTATGGCGAGAAGTGGAGCGCCACGGTTTAGCTGCGTGCAAAGTTTTGTGGCTTATAGAAATAAAACCAATGTCACAAAAAATGCTTCTCTTATTTTTTTTATTAGTACTAAAGTTGCTGCAAGCGTTTTATTTCATGTCAAGCAAATTGTGTATACAAATTTATGACTTTATTTGCTTTTGCTTCTTTTCAAACAGTACTCAAACAACGTGCCAAATTCGCGTGCTTAACACCACCAGTCTAAATTAAGACATTTAAAAGCGCAAATTATGTATTTGTGCCGGCTTAGAGAATTTAATGTGTGCATAAAGCGTCGATACACCTTCACACTTTAGCTACAATTACACAAAACCTAAAAAAACTAATACAAACAAACACACCCTGTGAATTACGCATGCGATGCCATATTTACTAAGAAACGAAACTGCGGGTGATTTGCAAAGGCTTTGAGAGAATTTTATGTCGCACATGGCGACGCATGCACTAAAACCAAACTCATTGCAATCCAACGTTTTTCCTTATTTAATCCTTACGAACTGCGGTAAATGCGCACTTAAGCATTTTAGCAAATTATTATACGAAGGGCGTCGACTTGAGCATTTTACTGCAGGTTTAAGTGAAATGCCTTTGTATTAGTGTAGGCGTAGACGCCCTACAATTTCATAAAATATACAAAAAGCCGTAACTATCCAAACAATTTTATATACAGCAGCATGAAACTAGAAATATTTAAAGAGCTTTTCAATAGGAATATAATAGTTATTTATTTGAAAACTAATTTTGTTCAAGATCTGTCACAGTCAAAACTTCAGTCGAGTTTTACACTTTTATCATGGTGAAGTTTAGAAACGAGCAACGTTGGGAAATTTTGAAAAAATTGCTACCAAAATTCTGAGTCGGTGGTGCATCCATAAAAAGTAACCGTGTGGTGTGGATTTCATGCCGGCGGCGTTTCGGATCGATGATGATGAAGTTCGTTATCGTGCCATGTTGGAAGACTATTTTTTGCCAAAATTGGATGAATTTGACATCAGTGATATGTGGTTCCAACAAGATGGTGCCTTATGCCACACAGTTGCTCAAACAATTGATCCAATAACGTCGAGAAATGGTCCGGTCGAATGGCCACCTCGCTGATGCGATTGGATTTATTTTAATGGAGTTACGTTAAGTCGTTGGTTTATGCTAACAAGCCAACAAAAAGAGAGGCGCACAATATCGAACGCGAAATTGCCAACGTTTCGGCTGATATGTGTGGAAATGTGGTGGAAAATTATGGTGATCGCGGTGGTCATATAAACGAGATCGAATTCCATATTTAAATGTAACATGTAATGTACAGCAGCTGGAATAAATTCTAACCTAATATCTCAATTATTCTGTTTGTTTTTTTTTTTATACACAAAATAGTTCCGTTCATATTGAAAACCCCTTTATATATATATACACAGATTGCCTACAACCCATGAGATTCAATAAAGTCCTGTCGCTGCTGCTGCTGCTGTTAAAATCTATCGTTGTGCCTGAAAATAATCTCGTCGAGTAAAATCAAAATCAAAACGTGACCTTTCTCAACAACGCCACAACGTGAAGATTTTTAAACATTTTGTACTTTAATTTAAAGCCAAATGGCAAAACTACGTGGCAGCAATTTCATTTACAACAATAATAATGAGGCGAATAAGTACAACGAGTAAAATGTAGCGAAGGAGCATTGTCCTGTGTCCTTTGCAAGTGCCGCAATTACATGTTTTAAAATAATCATTATTTTAAGTTTATAACATGAAATCACCAAAGCACACAAGCGCCAATGTGCAAAAGTGCAAAAGTGGTAAACAAACAAAAAAAAAGGAAGACTTGCGTCGGGAGCAAAAGCATCATCAGTTGACTTAAATCGCCGCCATAAATTGCAATAAAAACTAAATTAAATTCTTATTTTGAAAACGAGCAGAGCAGCAGTTGGTTTTTAAACGCAAACGCAAACACATATAGAAAAGTTTCTAGACACATAAATAGAAAGATTGAGTGCTATTAATGTCCTTAAACTGATGCATGTGTGTGTCTGTGTGTGCACTTGTTGCTGCTCACATTCGATTACTTTATATCTATCTATACATACATCTTAGTACATATCGTACAATACAATACTCACATCGATATTGACGCCAGGCAACGGAAACGCCTGACCGGGTGGTTTATCACGCGGCACATAACGATAGATTTCATGTCCGTCCTTGTACCATTTAACCGAGTAGAGCGCCTCACCATCGAGACTGTAACGACAGCCGAGTACGGCGCTCTTGAAGCGCATTATGTGATTGGGTATCTTCACCTCTGTCATCGTTAGCGAACTGGTTATGTCTGCAAGTGAGATGAAAGCGTAGTGAAAAAGAACATTAGTGGTTTGTATTATAAATGAGAAAACTATGAGTATAAGATACATTATACTAAACATGTTGATACATATATGCAGCACGTAATATGCAGTAAACTTTAATGTAAAAATTCAATAAATCATGTACGCGTTTTACAATTTTCGTTTTGGTTCGTACACAAATTATTACACTGCTTTAGTTGGAATGCTTCAAAACGTTTCTAAAATGCTATTAAGCAACTTCACGTCTACTAACTTAGTTGGGGTGAAGACGCCAGTTAAAAATAGCAGTTTACAGTCCTTTTTGTGCTCTGACAACCCTATGGAGATAGTCATACTTTTTAACCAACTATAAGTTGGCAGCGTCAGCAATTAGTTGATGATTCGAAAACAGAAGTTATTAATATACATTTGTCAGATGATTTTTTAACATTTTTAATGGCTGACAGAACGTACTGGAACATCACTTGAATGAAGTACCGAAGACATAACTCAAAATTATTGAGTCGCATGAAAAAATGCTTTCTCCAAATCATTGGCTTGTTGAATTTCAGATATTGGCCGAAGTAGGAAAATAGTAAAAAAAACCTGTAAAAAGCTGACCCTATCAACTTATTGTTGGTTAAGCAATACTATCTCCATAGTGTTGTCAGCACAGAGAAATAATTTTTGGCCTTCCATTGCAATATTTCATCAATAGTAGCTTGTTTTTCAAGAGAAATTGCCCGTTTCAAAAATTTCAAACTGAATGTACGTTGTAATTTCTATATAAAATATATCAGACTTTTTAAACTTAGCAATTGATCTACAGACAGGGTTTTTTAGATAACTCATTTGCCTACAACTTCTTAGCTTGTTTAGACAAATCGGTCAGTTTGAACTTGTGATATACTCAAAAAAATCGAAAAAACTCGAAAAATTAAAAAAAAAAAAAAAAAAAAAAATTATATCGCGCAAACGCTTTCATGACAAAAGTACTTTCAGTTTGCTTTATCTTCTGTTTCTCAATTTTGATTTTGTCTAAATTAATGAAAAATGCTTCATTTTTGATTGGCTGAGCACTTTGCATTTGACTTGCAGTAGAGAAACATTGGCTTAATCTTAACATTTAAAAAATAGTGCAATAAGTTAAGTAATTGTATAAAATTTTCCATTAAATCAACTTCTTTTATCTCTAGAAATGGATACACCCACTATAATTTGAAGTCACTATATAAATATATTGAAAACTGTTTTACATATAATCAATATAGTCTTGAAACATACTTTTTTGTGAAAACACTCCTCAGTGATTTCACAATGTACGTGACACGCGTACTATTTGGTTAACATGATCTGCAATATTTTAAATACGGTCTGAATCAGAGCAATACAAGCGTCCAATTAAATTCTACATGTGTTTAAAAGTGTGCGACGACAGCAGTTATTATTTTGAGATAGAGTTTCTGTTATAGACAACATCTATAATATCCAAGCTGTTCGACGAATGGAAACGAATGCATTCGTGCAGGGCTCCAGTTGAATTACAAAACTGGTATTTTATGAAAACTTCCATAATTAATTTGAATTTTGAACTTTTGCTGCATACAGCTGTTCTTAACGCATTCACAAATCCAATTTTATTTAACACTATCAATACCTATAGTGAGTGTGACCTACTTATGTCAATTTCACAGCCCCAAAATACTTTTTAGACAAGTTTTCAAAAACAAATATGCATAACTACAATAATATTTCAAACAAAAGAACTAAAAACGCCAACTGCAGTCAACTAATTTTCCATGAAATCGAGTGCACTGCAGTCAGTTTACAATTCAGCAATCGAAAATGTAACTAAAAACTGATAATGCACCGAGAAAATATGAAATTCCAATGTGAAGCATTTAAATCAAATATATGAAATCGTTTTTCCATTTTATGCGCTATGACATTCGTCTGACGTTGTGCTATGCACGTCCTTGCAACAGCAATCCTTACTCTATGTGTATTTGACTGGTATTGCCAACGTTTGCCATTAGCGTCAGAGCAGCCATAGTTTAAATGCAGTTGCACTTTTCATTTACCGACACAAGACAGGACCGTTTGCAACAGAAGTCAAAGGTAATATATGAACTTATACATACTCGTACATACTACACACACAAAGCACGCACGGCTGCCAATACAATCATACATAATCATATATACAAACAAACAAACAAACAAACAAACAAACACGGCAGCTAAACTAAGGTGTCCGTATACGGCTCTATGCAACGTACTAGAAATCGAAACCGTAGACGTTGCATGCGAAAGAAAAACACAAATGCAAATACTGAATTACGAATGAGAATGTAGGTACAACAACAACGACGTACAATAGCATAACGTATACGCAGCGTATGCCGTATGTAGAATACTCGAATCCTAGTTGTACTCGTCGTCGCCATTGTCGTATGTGTTTTTTTATTGTTATACACCGTGGTTGAATTTATCACATTCACATGCAAATTGCGCCAAACGACCTTATTATGCAAATTGCCAACTGCAAATGGAGAACGAAATTGATTTTCCTGCAATTCTCTCTGCTAACATTCCAATAATAACAACAACCAGGAACAATGTTGCAGTCTAGCATGCTCGACTGCGAGATACGCTGTACACAGCATAATAGTCTAGTTTGACCTCAATTTTGTTTAAAAATTCGATGTTTTTTTCTTTTTTTTCTTTTTTTTGTTGGGTATTTCATTTTCTTTATTTTGATACAAATACCAATCAGATTGGTCGTTTTTGACTCAAGATATAGCAAAAATGGTGGACCTTCCTCCTAAAAAATATCAATAATTCATACCGCGAAAATGTATCCTTTTAAAACTCAAGCACCCCAAAACCTAAATAAAAAACTAATATTATAGCAACGAATGCACTTTTTGGCTGTAGACTAGTGTAATTTGAATGAACGTCTTAGGAGTGTTTTGTAGTCCCAATGACCTCGGCTTTCATACGGACAGACAGACGGACCAATAGGGCTGCTTCAATTCCGCTTTAAATGATAACCAAGTATGAGCATATACAATATTCACTTTAAGGAATCTGACACGCCTCATTTTAATTGTTACATACCTTCGCATAAACTCATAACATATACGCTTTTAACTTATGCAGCTGTAGGGTATAACAACAGCACGAATGACTACGATGTGCGATAGTATGAAAAGCGCACAACTACAATAATATTAACCATTCTGCTCATATGTTTGTGTCTGTCTGTTTGTCTGCATGTGAGTTTATGCCAGTGTGTGTCTGTGTGTTATGGTTACCATCGTTCAACAGTTTTGCAACATTGGCAAACCGCATTTATATGGCGACAGTTCCTGACTGCCACCAACTTCTACCGACTTCGACGACAACTGCTACCATTTGTGGTATTCTACGTTCCGACTGCCGTCTGTGTCTGTATCCATGTATCCACGAAGAAAAAATTTATATTAAATCGTGGATTATTCAGCGACAAATGGCGAATATATTGAGCTGTCAGTGTTCCAAGCGTAAGCAATTCGCTCTATTCACTCTGTTCGAATTGCTCTATTGAACAATGCAGCGTAAGGCAAGGTACACTACTATTTTCCTTACTTTTTTTTCAAACTATTCAGAATGATATACGTTTGCATATAGAGATTGTGTACGCATTCATAGTTTTGCGTTGTATTTTTGCTGGCACCATCGTTTCTAGATGTTTTTATTGCGAATACTATATGTGAATATGAGTTTTGCTTGTAGAATTTATGCAAAACTTTTTGCTTTTTGTTAGAGTTAGTTTGGTTTTTGCTTAATGTGTATATTGTGCAGACATTATCAATTCATATTTCCAATGAATTGTTGTTGAATTTTTGTTTTGCAATTTTGATATTTGGGCTACAAATTTTTTAAAAGTATAGAAGTTAAAATCTATTACAACTTAAGAATATTGAGCCTTAACTATTGTACTAAAAGGGCGTAAGCGACCATAAATAAATTTTACAGGAGAAGGTTCTTTAGTTATCGCTTCATTTGTTAAAAATGTGAATATGAAATTCAGAAAGTAAACTGAACGCATTTTTTGCTGAATCTTATCAGAAAACCTATTTTCAGCTCAATCCGAACAGTAGAAATGTTTTAGAACTGAGATATCAGTTAAATTTCGTTCCTTCAATCAAGGATTTGTCAAAATGATTTGGCATGGTAACAATAATTGGAAACTCGAGTGTGCTTGGCTTTGAGATACACTGCATCTTTTTATATGAACCATTCTTTAAATATAAATGTGAATATGAGCCATATTACAATATAAAGATATTCGTTAGTTCAGCTTGTTTAATTTTACTCGAAAAGCGATCTTTAAAACTTCAACACTGTATGAACAAACAAAGTGAGCAGCCTTTGTTGTCGGTTATACTTTGATTACTCTGCTATAAACAGTTCTCCAATCTCAAATGCAATACATTTGTACAAACATAAAAAAAAATTGTTACTTTGATCAGTGACACTTCAAAGAAACTATTTACGACTGAATGCATTACTTCCTGTTTGCAGTCACTGAGTACGCATATATGAGAACCTTTCATCTGTTTGCACGTAAAACAACACTTGGCTTTGTTATTGCAGCACTGTGCAACCATATCCTCTTTTTCAAGCGTTTCCTACTTATCAGCTAAATGTGCTTTAATTGCAGTCACTGACATTTGGCTTTGTAAATTGGCTGCCTTTGTGCAGGCAACGCGCATGATAATGTGATGACAAACCCTCGAGGCAAACCTCTGAAGCAGCACCACTTCACACTCACATCCAGTTGCACAGCTGCACACTGTGCGTAATAGCAACTTTGGCTGCCAAAGCCATACGCTCAGTTTTTTCTTTAGAAAAACAAAATGAAGAAAAAAGCATAAAAATGACTGCGAGTCAACACAGACAAGGACAAAAGTGCTGCACATTAAAAATTAAAAGCAAGCAAAATGCTCGGTATAAAATAACAACTGAAAGAAGCAAATGCTGCAGCCAGACGCAGCACAGTTTAAAGGCAAAGGAAGTTGCTGTAGCACAAGAGCAGCTGAGAAAAAAAAATTTTTTTTAAAATAGTATAAAGTTTAAGAAGTTTGCAAGAGCAGAAGTAATTTCATGCATCGTTTAATTTTCATTCGGGTTTAATTTGTGCAATGCCCCTTTTCTTCGCTCGACTCGAAACGTTTACGCACAGCTTTTCCTTTTTCTTGTCTGCTAACTATTCCTAAAAGTATGCTATGAAAACGAACATAGTCCTTAAAATGAAAACAAAATAAAAACAAAATTGTTACACTGTATCAACTCAGTGTCAGTCTGTCTATACGTCTAACTAACTGACAGTAAAATGTCAAAAATTGTAGCGAAATTCGACAAACAAAATTAAATGAAGCGCTTGTAAGTGTTTCCAGCGCATAGCACCCTTTACGCCTTAGAATGTGCTACACTACACCATTTTACAGCGAGTACGACCCCCTTCGATTTAATCGCACGGGACTTTATGAAGTCAATTCAGACTTGAGAGCGTGTAATTGAATTCTTTTTAATAGTTCTCAAGGCGACACAAATCGCGCGTAAAAAAATTGTAAGGAACGCAGTTGAAAACAATTTTTAATCGTGTACTTGAAATGCTTGTCAAAGTCAGAAATCTTCATGGCGTAGCGTAGAGATGTTGTTCCTAGATAAAAATGTTCGCTTTACTTGTCGAGTTAAGCCCTTTATTTGCATAATTGAAAAACATGATGCGCCAAAAGCTACAACGAACTACACTGCAACCTTTCATAGTCCTCGTACGTACAGTGCTTTAAGGATAACGCCTTTCTAAGACACCAGCCGCACTCCATTTGCGCGCATTTGTCAACTCAGTGCGAACTGTCGCCGCAGTTAATGTCAAGCAACGCAGTTAAAATGTCTACTGTCAGCCACACCATTGTCATTGCCATCATCGTGCTCGACAGCATCGCCTTTGTAGTTGGAATGCCCCGGGGAGCTATTTAACATTTTTCCAACACTTTCATAATCGCACTTTGCGGGCAGATTAATTATTTACGAGATTTCACCTGAGTTGAAATGTGACTGGTATGGAGTCTGTGTAGCCACCTGTCTTCCGTCTGTCCGTCTATCTTTCATTTGTCAAGCCACTGCTGCAGTTGCAGCACAAATACCGCACGACACTTGGGACTAAGCAGCGGACAGACGTATTAAATCCTGCGCCCACTACTTCAGCACAACGTTTAACAAAGCCAGCGAAGTCAAAGTGTATTTGTCGCAGGAGTTAAAAGATGGCGAGTCGAGGATCAAAAGTCAGTTACAAGTGATAATTGTAACTGTCAACGTTGCAGCGCAGTTGGACGACAAGAATTTTGAAGTACAAATACTGCACACGCACTGCTATGATTTATCCATAATCGCATATTAAATTTTAAATAGCATTTTAGCGAAAATACAGTTACAGGATTACCACAACATTTAAGACAGTAAAGTCGCGCATTGAGTTTGACAATCCGCAAATTCCTCTACGTACTTTGCTGCTGCCAGGATGCTGAGGTATGGTAACCGACTTGAAAAGACTACGACGCAGTCAGTCACTTTCAGCTCAAGTTAATTTCACTTAAGCTGGGCATTTCAGAATTTTTGTATACCCTGTATCTATAGGGAAAAAGGTTATATTAATATATGTAACTTGCCTAACGGGGCGTGGTAGACTCCATGATGTATGCAAATATATTTTTAATCAGCATCAAATGTCGAGTCTATATAGAGATGTTCGTCTGTCCGTCCGTATATTTGAACAGCGAGATCTTGGCGACTATAAGAGATATTTCAACTCTTCTATTCAATCACAAGATAAAGATCATTAAATGAACGTGCTGACCCCACTATAAAGGTTATAAATGGCAGCTCCCTACGTCATATTTGGTGTAACTGACTCCTAATAAAATATCCCACATAGTTTTAGATCGAACCACCAAGAAATATAGCCACATGCAAATCTATAGGTAAAAGGGCATCTCGAAGTCAAGCATACTCGACTGCAGCGTTCTATCTTGCTTCTTTTTTTTTCTCTAAGCAACAAAAATCATGAAACGCACAGTTTTCAAAATAATTACAACAAGAGCAACAAAATGCATAGAATCACGGATGTTTAAAAGATTCTTTTTTCGTGTCGCTGAGCCCTTTTACAATGAAAACATGAAAAACGTTCAACAATCATAGAGTGCGCAAGAGTCTAAGATGCTTAATAAAATTGGCTGTAATACGCTTAGACTGCTGAAAGATAGAAAAATAAATAGAAAAAACAATTGCTGGTTGTAAGTAAAGATTTCTTTATGAAAATGCTTGAATCATTTTGAGTATTAGTGAAATCAGCTTAAAAGTAAAATACTCGTAGCTACATAGCTGCGCTCTAATGAGATGAGATTTTATATCGTATAAGTATATTTTTTCAACTAGAAGAAGTCATTTTTAACTAAATATTTCCATATAAGTACATAATGTGCACAAAAAACCGTTCAAACGCATCCGAAAGCGGACTGTTAAAGCCAGCAGGTCATATTAATTAATTTAGTATCTCGAGTGTCTCTCGTTATTTGATTTTCATCTTTTTAGTATGGCATGACATATCTAGCACACAAACGTTTTATATGTTATATACCATTTAAAAACGGTTGTAAAACAAGAAATCTTTAAAAGACGGGAGCACCACAGTCCAACATATAATGGGTTGAAAATCTTCATCTCTAAACAGTATAAAACTTAAAGGGTACCTATCGCTACAAACTTTCTTTCAGCAAATCGGGAAATATAATATAGCTATATAGAAAATTGTGGAGAATGTCATGATTGGGGTACTCGCTGTTAACTTGACTACTCCCAAATATTCATGCAAACTACTCGCATTTTTCACCCTTCCACGTGAAATGTCAACAGCCTCACTCATAATCTTCGTTTCTCCATTATAAGGCGATAGATTCTTTTGTACTCTCTGTTTTGGTAAGCTCTTTTATCGAAGGAACGAAGTTCCACAAATTTTGGTTGATACAAAAGCTGTTTGCTTTTAATGGCTATTAAATCAGGACTAAATGGTGAAACTGACAAAAAATGTTACAGTCACCTGGGTGGCAGACACCAACTTCATGATGCATATTGCTCAAAATTTGACATTAATCTAATGAAAGATGGTAGTTTTCAGGAAAAAAAATGTTTAATAATAAAGCGCTGTTCGATGTAAATTTAAGTACTTCTGGAACAACCCTCGTACCTATATATTTATCTGTCCGTCTGTCTGTCTATCTGTCTATCTACCTATCTACCTATCTACCTATCTATCAGTACTGAGTCAATTTCAGTTTAAATTTTTCGTTTAAAACTTATTATAGTTGCTTCCGTTTTTTTAGTCAGATCTCGTTTTTCGTGATCGGTGTTCGCCAATATAAATATTAATATTTATATACATTTCCAATAGGTGTAGCCAGCAAAGAACAGCAGTATGCCTTACTTATATGGCGTTGCGGATACTAAGTTTATCAAAAATAAGGTTTTGCCGAAGCCCAAAGAGGTGTCAACAGGTGCGAAATTTAAACGAGGAATTTTTCTTGCGGCTAAACCGTATTATGATAAGAACGATGTGCCATTGAGTTTCAAGACCTCACCAGTAACTTTGGTGGAGCTGTGTATTAATGTAATCGATAAATTTCCCATACCATCGGTCTATGACTGGGGTGAAATTGAGGTGATGCATTGGCTGGCGCGTTACGGATATCCACAGTATCGCGTAAGTTTAATGCTTGTTGCATTCAAAATGCTTTGTTACATATTTTCCGTATTTATCCGTTAGAATACTTTCCGAGTCAACTACGTTTTTGGGCGTAAACTTTTGCTAACCGATGCCTCTGCGCTCTCGGAGATGAACATTAAAGATTTTGAACACATACGCCATCTGACACACGGCATACGAGAACTATTTCAATATGAGCTGTCACGACTGCAATACGAGATGTTTAAAATGTTTCGCACGCGTACCGGCATGAACTATGACGAAATAAGGCGCTCGGATATATGGCGCACCATGCAATTGATACGCCAGAAGCCACACAATTTACAGCACTGGGAACTGCTCGAATTATGGTTGAAACGTGAACCAGTACGCCGGTATATCGAACTTATTGGTTTGGTGCCACGTGTCAAACTTTATCGTTGCCCGGTGCCACCGCCTAATATCGATATAACGGAACTGTATGAACCAGCGGTCTGCACCTGCTGCATACCACCCTGCGATTGTAACTGGACCGAACGGGATACACGTCTGCCGACGCGTCTCAGCGTGCTAAGTCCAATGCTGGGTTCAGTGCGCAGCAAGTGGGCGATCCATGAGGCCAAATGTGAAGCATGTATACCGCCGTGCGAATGTGGTTGGCCTTCGCGCTTTTATTTAACCGGTACAGTGATCAAGTGTCTGCAACATAAATTTCCTGAGAAATTTTGTCCGATGTTCGATGAACGCATTAAGGCGGATGTGCGACCAAGTTTGGTGGATCGTTGGACGCGTTTCTCGTTTTAAAGAAATTTCCTTGGTTTTCTTTTTACAGAAATTTCATTTGTGAACTTGACTTCACTCTTGCTGAGTATCGCTGCCATTGATTTTAACTATCGTAGCTTCACAGGAAAAATAGTATATTTCGTAAATTAAATTGATTACGTTGCAGTATGCTGTAGCGTAATATTCTACAGCTTATATGTATAGATATCTACTGGATATGGGTTTTTGGTTAATTCATTCATTCATTCAATCAAAAACAAAAATGGCAGCAATAGCAAATTGAGAGAGCTGAGAGAGAGAGAGAGAGAGAGAGAGCGTCCAAGAATTGATTGGTTGTCTATGCACACTTTTTACGCCAGAAATAGAGAGAGGCACATAATGTGGTCAAAAACTTCGCAGACGTATGTTTAACGATACTTTTTCGTCAAAAACTATGGCGAAATACTATCGAAAACGGTCAGGTAACGATTCACTTAAAACTATCATTCTCAATATCACAAACGAACATGCGCTGAGTTGCTAAGCGTGTTCTACCAATAAAAATAGGCCGCGATTTAAGTAATATCCTTGTTAAGCATTCGACAACAAGTCTAAAATCAGATGCCAGCCTATATACAAGTCTGCAGCAATAAAATGCATAATTTCTTCCGCTTTTGTATGAAAGTATGCCTCCGGCATTATTCTAAGGACCTTAGCTCATTCATTCTACTTTAATATGTACCTAGCTATATACCTACATACTTGTACATATTCTACTATGCTTATTATAAATAATTCAGTAGCTTAAGTCTACCCGAGGCGTTTTAATGAACAGACAACTTAAGCAGCGCAGGACAACGTGCAGCAGAACAGACCGGATGCGTTTGAAACTTTTTGACCAAGAAAATGAGGAAAAATAAAAAGAAAATGGCAGCCAAAAGAAGTTTAAACAATTTATATAACTTTCATAACTTTGTCAGTTGCTGCTTTTCACTTGTTCGCTACTTTTCGCTATAAGGAAAATTGGAAATTTATGAAAATTTCTTTTCGTTTGAATTTCTCTATATGTGTGTATGTGTG
Source organism: Leucophenga montana (assembly GCA_035044765.1). Taxonomy (NCBI): domain Eukaryota; kingdom Metazoa; phylum Arthropoda; class Insecta; order Diptera; family Drosophilidae; genus Leucophenga; species Leucophenga montana. The sequence goes on along the minus strand of JAWNNQ010000608.1, from coordinate 940,537 downwards.
TGTGTGTGTGAGATAGCATATTAAACTCATATCTAGTCCGTTTACATTTTGTTTGCGAAATGCGCTCCAAAAGAGTGCACACCGCCAGTAAGGTAAACAGTGAGCAGTGAGTGAAGATTCTAGGGCATGAGTAGAAGATGTTTTAGCTGTTTGCAAGGAAATCAATTTCTCATAAAAACGAAAAAAAAATCCAATACAAAATTTTAAGCAAATTTTATGCGAACCTTTTCGCCAAAGTAAAAGTTATTGCCAATCTATAGAAACGTTCATACACACCACAACATACATCAGCCATAGAATGAAACAGACAAAGATGTTGCGCTACCTTAATACACACATACCGTGTATCTAGATACTTTTAGCAAATATATGTTAAGTATATGAGTATGTAAATGCACGTTTGGGTATGCGAAGTTAATGATTATGCAAATTGGCATATAAATCGATTGCCAATCGGAAAAAGTGATGTTACGAGATGGCATCGGGTTTATACAAGCTGTGATTCAATATGCAACTATGTAGAGAGAGAAAGAGCGCGTCTAGTGAAGTGCGCTGAAGACGAAGTAGACGTTCGTCCTTATCATGCTAGCAGCAAGCAAAATTATTTGAATACTTATTGTTAGTTTTTCTTTATGACTGTGACGAGTTTTTCAGTCATTCTATCGTTGGATGGTTTATTTGTCTACCACTTGCACATTACCTTGATTTTGTTTGTCGAGTCGACTCATGACGGCAAAGAAACTTTTCAAAATGAAAAAGCGGAAAGTGAAAATATAGAAAAATGAAGGTCTACCATCAACCTATAGATAGATAGCTAGAAAGATAGATGGTTGTGTTGGAAATCGAAGAGCAGAGACAGACAATTGGTAGCTGCTACTGACAGTGATTTTTGGTCTATGAGCGTTTAAGTTTTCTTTATACACTTCAGACATTGCCTATAGAGTATATTTTCAATTTATCAACAATTTTGTAACATAGTGCTGGACTAAATAAATCAATCTAGATACTACACATCGACAAGTTTATCTTGCTCTGTCTGTAATTTTGGCGCCCAATCTGTCCATCCATCTATCTGCCGTAATATTGGAAATATCAGAAGGAAACATCTTTGTGTACAAATTTTTACTATAAGATCGAATGAATGTTGAATCTGTTAGGAATGTTGCCTTTACATATTCACATAAGAGACATCATTCTGCACTTTCTAGCTATTCTCGAAAAATGTTGCTATTCACCCTGCACGAATTAAATAAAGCGAGTGTCATTTTGCCACTCACATGTTATCGGCAACGAAAACTTTCTAGTGAAAAGAGGAAATGTTTAAAATATTTTGAGGACATGCTAAGCCTCATAAAAATTTGGAGTTCCTGAATTTACTGGACTTGCCACTATTTTTTCCAAATAGATTTTAAGCTGCTGAATACGAAAGACGGAATAGAATTGTTTTCTATGGATTGGATTTTGAAATATGAATTTTTAAAGTTTTGTTCCGATTTTATCGGAGTTGGTCTTATATATTTAATATATCTCGTTTTAGGGTTAACTAATTTAGTTAAATATAATATCACAATTAAATTAATCGGAATAAAATGGAATAAAATGGAAAAAGGTAAAGAAAAAAAAATAAACTATATAGTCGAATTTTGATACCTACTCTCAACGTTATATTTACATGGATTTCCTTCAAAAGTAACTTATTTTTTACATTGAAGATCCTTGTTTAAAATGATAAAATAAGTATTTCTTACAGTTTCATATATTTTTTCGTCGTTTAATTTAATCTTTGATTTAAATTTTGACAGAAAAAAATTCTTTTTTTGCCATATTTCTTCCTATTTATCCGTAACTAAAGAGCCGATTGGCCAAACTCTTTTTTGGTAATATTATTATTACAGATTTCGTTTTTTACCTAACTAAATCAGTTTACAGTAAGACGAGATGTATTAAAATCTATAAGACTAACTCAGATAAACTTTTTTAATTTAGATGTTTACCGTTATCAGTGTTGACACAGCAAACAGCTGATTTTAACAAAACAGATTTTGGTGCATTAGTTTGCCTATTATTTTTGGTAACTCTGTAATAAAACTTCATACTGTTGTACAAAACATTTAAAGCGCATGAAAGCTTCGGTTTCACTAAAAAATAACATTTTAAACTACATTCTCAAGCCACAAAAATCTTCAAAATATGAACCCAAATATTGAAACCCAATTTTATGCTTTAACTTTTTTGTCATTCGTTTTTTTTTTTGTTTTTTTTTCGGCTTATTTCGGTTGTTTGTTGCTCTCGTTTTTTTTTTTTTGTCGTTATGCGCTTTATAAAAATGTCATTATCAGTGGCAACTTTCGTTATAAAATATGCATAATTTTTGATATTTTTCACAACATCTCCCGAACTGTGCTCCATGACAGCTACATGTGACACTGATATGCGCAGCAGCTGTAAATGGGGCATGATTGAAGTAAAGAAAATTGAATTGCCAGCAGCAGAAATATCAGCAAAGAAGCTGTGGCAAAAGAATATCATTAAATTCAAATATCAATCAATTTATCATAAAATTCACATTTTCACTTGATGCACAACTTTTCACTCTGCGATGCCAGCCTGTTGCCCTTTTGTTTGTGTGTTTCTGTGTGAGTGGCAAATATTTGAAATGCTTTTTAAAAAAAAAAAAAGAACGGAAGTACTAAGTTGTCAGGACAATAATGACAGCGGTAGAGGATGCAATGAAGCAAAATAAAAAAATAAAGCAAAAGCAGCTACAACTTTAATGCATTTAATAGTGATTGAGGACCTCAGAAGCAAAAGTGTAAAACGAAAACCCATTAACTAAATTCCAGCTTAAAGCTGCAACAAACTTTTAACTTGAAAATCAATAATAAAAAAAAGTAAACTAAATTTTTAATACGAAAACTTTGTCAGTACGTAATCAAAACTTTGCCTTATTTTTAGCATCAAATTTGCACATAATTAAAATGTAAATGCGAAAAAAATGAAAATTTTACTTCTTTCTTACAATTTTAACAAGCAAAAAATTTATTCTAGATAAAAATGCTAAAAAATAAGAAAAAAATCAAGTAAAAGTCAACTTGGGTAGAACCGAAGCTTTAATACTCTTCACAATTGCCAGTTTTACTTGGACACGCTGGTGTTTTACTTCAGTTATTACATTTTTGAAGCGATGCTTCGAGTTAAAAAAGAATACATAAAAAACTATTTGTGAATTATAAGTGATGTTAAGTTTTAAGTTTTTGGAAGTTATACCTTCTATTTGTTCGGACAGACTGCCAGACGGACATGGCTAGATCGACTTATCTTCATATACTTTATGTGATCTCCGATGTTTGCTTTAAAGCGTTGCAACCACTGTAACTAAATTGTAATACTATTCAAATTCTCTGTGAAAAGTATAAAAAAGCAGCATTGAAAAATCAAAAATTCATGCAGCAAATACTGAGGGAATAAATACATCGTCGAGAGCAGCAGCTGCTTTTTTATAACTCATAAATTTTTTTTCTGCGTTGTTTTTTTAGCATTTGTTCATTTATTTATATACAATTTTTTTTTCTATGCTGCTAGACAATACAAAACGCCTTTCGCCTCATGCAGCCGTGAAATCAAAACAAAATTGATGAATACAAATGAACATAAAAAACAATAAAAACAAATATTATAAGAAAAAAACACCATTCCTCCTCGAAACAACAAGCATAGTCTTTAGACGCATGCTTATGAAAAAAAAAAAAATGAAAAAGTAAAGCGACAGGATATGCCAGCAAAAAAGGATAACATTCAGTCTAGGCTTCGAAAGGCAACGAAAGGAGGCGGTGTGCAGTAAAAAAATGTTTAGACGTTGATTTGGTTATAAAAATACAAGCCACGTCTTGCTAGACGCTGTAGGGCATGCTATGGGGTATAATAGAACATTATAAGAAACAAAATATTGCTTAATATGCAGCAAATACCGGAAGATCACGCTATTTTTAGCAAATTATATGCAGAAGTTTTAAGTGCATGGTTGATTTATTGCACAGAAATTTATTTAAATCATAAAATTCCTAAACTGTGGCCCAATAGCAGGCTTAAAGCTGTGAAAGGAACGGCTAGAAGGCAGTGAAAATTACAAGATGCCGAGATGAATGATAGCTGACGAGCTGATAAAGTACGGAATACCCAAAGCAGAGAAAGCCATCACCATCCCAGTATTCAAAAAAATCAATAAAAAAAATTCAATAAGCCAGCTTGTATGTGCTTCGTCGATCTAGCTAAAGCTTTTAACAGAGTAAAGCTAAGCGATGTCATTGCAGTTCGTAAACGTAAAGACATCCAGTCAAATGTTCTACCCACAATCGAACAACTTAAAACTGAGAACAGTATATCTATATGAGATAATGGAGAAACGAGTGAACCGGTTCCACTAAGCACAGAAATTAGATAAAGGATTGGCTTAAGTTACATTCTCTTCAATGAAATAATGGATGCCACTACTGGAGAAGTAAGCCCCGTCGCACTTGGAAACCAAATGACAAAAAATCTGAGAAACACATGCATGAATTACTCCATAAGTTTGAAAAGACACTTCTAAAACATCGAGATCATGTAGATAAAACCAAGGAAATAGTAAAAGCAGATACCAACGAAACTCAACTCGTACCTCGGTAGAGATGGACAAACTAAGAGTGAAAGTTAGATTGCTCGACAGAAAAACGTACACCAAAGTTAAAGATACAATAGCTGTGAAGTTGATGAAGTTATTTGCCGATTGCACACCAGCAGAAGAATCTGAAGGGATCACGTTCGGAGAATGATGGCGCAAATCTTCGGCAGATATATGGTAATATCAGAAGTATTCATTGCTAAATGTATGGATTATAAAGAAGGAACAATGATGAAACCTCAATCTTCAAGAGTATTACTTACTAAGTATTATTATAAAGGTTAGGTTAGAATGGTCAAGTGGTCAATGGTCGCCCAGCACCCAGCCGCAGACCAAATGAATCTACTTTGAGACTTGTACCATATCCTTTTAAAACCATTTTGAATATTTTAAATACTTCACTAAATTGTTTATCTCCAGCCTAAAGTTTCAGATATGTCAATTAGGAAGTAGTCCCCCAGGTGCCTGAATATACTCTTGGACAGTCCTCTTGGGAAATGACATAGAAGGTGATGGACGATTTCGGGTACCTCGCAGTTATCACGACTTTTACAGAAGTCTTATGTGTTGGACTATGAGACAGTGTCCCATTACCACTCCTAATAAGATTGACACATCTGTTCTGCTCATCCCAAGTAGGGATTGGGTTCCTTTCCAGTCATACTTAGCCCACGCCTGCCTTGAAGTGCTAAAGGTGGTAAGTCTAGACAACTTACTGTCCTAACAGTTTTGGTTTTAATTTGCAGCTTGCAAGTTGACAGCGGCATGCCAATCGAATCCTTATCCTGTCGAATATGAAGAGATTTGCGGTAGTTAGTGATGGTTCTTGAACGATTTCCTTAGCGCTTTCATAGCTGCTTGGCTGCCTGAGTATAGGTGGACTTGTTTTCCTTTTAACAAAACGATTCTAGGTAAAATATAACGCTACAGTTATCAGGTAGTCGAAAAGAGGCATTGAAACTCATTTCTGGGATGTATAATTCAAAACTGACCATCCAGTTTCGAGCCATCTGTAAGTATACTCAATAATTTTTCTATTTCCTGTTTCTGTCCCAGCCAATCTTGTCGGGAAGGGTTGCGAACATCGAAATTCTTATTGAAGTCCAGTATAGAAATCCAGCGAAGTCCAGGGATACAATAATATGTACTTCCGGGTAGGTCTCTTACTCCTTTTAGAATTGTTGAGTGCCCCGTTGTCCCGTTCTTCCCATAACAACATTATCTAAGCCTGTTTGCCGTTGTTGTGGCATTTTATCTTCCTTATTATAAAGAGTATCATTTGATATTCCATATGTTTATTTTAAATGCACGTTCGTGAACCAGCTGTTATATCTACTATCAGAATATCAACAAATGAACAAAGTCATTTAAAAATTCCTAATCGATCATTTGAATTTAAAGGTTTTCTTCTGCTCAATCACTTTTACATCTGCCTACTTACTATATACACACGTGTCTTTATATATTTATATATAATATTCGCTTTGTTTGCGCATTAATCGCTCAATTAATGATTGCTCTGCATGAATACATTTCGCATTTCTTTATAAATTTATTTGCATGCTTATTTCATGGTGGAATTCTCATGTTGTCCTCTATGTCAATTTTATGTGCACCGCAAAAAAATAAGGAATTTTCTTTGAAATTAATTTTGCAGAATAATGAGCTCAAGTTGTATAGAAGCAACTGACAGGCAGGCAGGCAGAAGTTTGTATCTGCTCCTGGCAGCTCAGACGCGAAATACATAGAGTTTTTAGAATGACAGACGCGACTTTTTTTTTTCTCTACTCATTCTATGCGATACTTTGACAGACTTTAAAACGTTACGCCATTTAACTGAAAAGTATCTAAGAAATACTCACGTAGCTAGCGATGCACAAACAAGCAGGCGGTGGAGTATTGCCAGCAAAAGGAGTGAGCGTTTACTCGTAGAAGTTTGCGTAAGAAATTCATACATCATCAACTGCCTTTGACGTGAAATTGATTCCAATCAATCAAATGTTGTGATTACTTATTGAGTGTGCTTGTAAGGCGGTCTCCTGTGTTTGGTTTTTGTATACGTGGCTATCTGTCCGTCTGTCTGTCTGTCTGTCTGTCTTTCCGTGTTTGAAAATGTATCTTTTTCATACACTCACGCTATGGAACACTGTTTCTATTTGTATTTCTTTGTTTGTTTGGCCGTAAGGCGTTTTTATTGCAAGCCATTAGTCTTAATTTTGTTAAATGCTTAAAAATAAAACAACAAAAAAAAGTGAGAAACTGTTGTGTGAAATAAATATTTTATGTGTGTGTGTGTGTGTGCCTGGCGGGCTGCATGTAACATGCTTAATTTCATTTACAAAATTGAATGCTGCGAATATTTTCGCAAGGCCATAAATATTTATATACTTATGCTCTGTCTGCCGTATTTAATATCGTACAATTGCAATGAAGCGCAAAAGTCATGCGAGTGTTTATGGAGCTGCATTTTTATGTGATGGTTTTTTCGCTCCCATTGCTGTTGCTCCAACCAGAAAATGCATAAATATTTAATTAAGCTACGTGCATATTAAAAGTACATTAAATAATTCAATAAAAAGCGATATTTATTTCAATTTACAAGCAAACAAATAATCGAAAGAAAAAAATTACAAAAGAAAATGTATCTGTGACGCCTGCATTAATCCATTAACTCAACTACACCAACATCCTTCGTCCCGCTGCGCTGTTTTTTCTGTTTTTTTTCTGTTTTTTTTTCTGTTTTTTTATTTTCTTTTTGTTTGTGAAAAATTATATAGTGACAAGCATTACATAAAAACGAAAATGAAAATGAAAATGTTGAAAATGAAATAGCAAAGCGATAAAATGCAACCATAGTAAATGCAAAACTTTGTCAAACAAGTAACGAGGAGTCGCTGTTATAGCTACTATACTAATATATGTAGAATGCATAGAGTTGGGGTTGGCGAATGTCATTCAGTTGACAGCATAATAACAAGTATGAAATGAGCACGATTAATAGCAGAATGCCGGCAGCAGTCAGTGCCATTTTCAAAGGCAGCCCTCGTACGCTGATGGCATCCATGCCGCCGCTTAAGCCGCAGTCGCTACCAAGTTGCACACATGAGTGCCAACAGCCACAGCAAAGCAGTCATTGGCGCACACTGCCCACCATTGAACAACGTTTGGCCAATGTGGCGTGTGCGTATATCCGTTACATCCTGCCGCTGGCCCTTATCCCCGGTTCCTGGTTGGATTGGTTGCCATTTTATAAAGCATCCATTGACAAGTGTAAAGTTTGTGCAATGCTTTGCAATAATAAAATGAAAAATTCAATTAAAAATTTTATGATACATGCAAACTGCAGCAGATGTAAGCGGATTTGCCCGCATAACATTCACATGACAAATAATAGCAACGTTTTAAACTTTCGAATTTCTTCGTAAACAACTTAATGCGACCAGTAATACCTTTTAACTTATTTAAAACAGAGAAATATATACATAAATTCTCAAAAATCAGTCGGCTTCATGAAATCCGTTGGCAAACAACTTGCCATTCCGATTAACTGTGAAAAAAACGAATCTGTTCAGTGTTTTTCAAGAAAACAATATCAAATATAGACACTTAAAAAAAGAACAAGAAAGGAAAACCACCTCCCAATTAGAAGCCCTGGGTGTGTGGAATATTTTTGTCATTATTAAAAGTTAATTTCATAAAAAAACAACAACAATGAAAATAAAAAAGGAAATACTGCACTTAAATACTTCGAAATACCCTGTAAGGATCTTTATTTAAACCATAGATTTCTCTGAGCGGTATAGAAAAAAAAACTAAACAGTGGTTTTAATTGGTACTAAAGCTAAGGTCTCGATCAGTGCCCTGTATAATATATCTACAGTAGTCCGATCAAGACCTTAGCTTTGGTACCACTTAAAGACACTGTCTTTTTTCAACATCGCTTGGAAGCTTTTGGCTATCAAGAAAATCTTCAATCGAACTTAGTTTGCTAAAACCTGCCGTTTAATGTTCCCATGAGCTATTGATTCTCGATAATTCTTGTAGTATGAACCGACGCCACGTTGTTTTTGCTACTGCTTGGCACGAATTACATTTTTTGCGGTTGTATGTGGAATGGTTGTTTAAAGATAATTATGTTAGGTATGAAATAATTCGAAATAATAGGTAGCTAATTAGTGAAATTCTAACATACGAACTATGGGATGGTAGCAATTAGTCCATTGTGCAAACACGCTCGTAAAATCTATTCTCTTCACTTGGTTTTTTAAAAAAATGTTGCAAACGAACCAAACAAGATCCAACAAGTTGTAACTTGAAGTTACTTCGTTCGATACGACCAATCGACCAAACCAAATGATAATACAAAGCGAACAGAGCAGTATTTCGATTCACTTACTATTCACCATTACTTGTCTTGTCCGTCACTTTCTCACTTTATTTTTGAAACCATGGTGTATTACGTGAAGCTGCTGTCGTTTTTTATTCATTTCGGTTCCTTTATTTTCAGTTGGAAGAATAAAGACAAAAATATTCTTTATCTCTCTCTGTCTCTCTCTCTTTCTCTCTCTCTCTCTGTCTCTCTCTTTGTATGAATTTGTGTGTACATACATGTATAACTGCGTCATTTATACAGGGTAGACCACAGAACATAAAATTCCGCATGCACATTTTTGGAAAAAGACAAGTGGGGAGATGGGAAATGCACAGGCGATCGAATATACACAAGCATATCGCACTTGTTTACTTTTATTTGTGCTCGTTATAACTTGAAATCTTCATAACCATTTGGGTTTTGACATTCGCGCATGCTTTAGTTTGTTTGGTCAAACGAAATACGAAAATGACGCCATGCTAGTTTATAAATGCCTTCTTTGCCGTTTCGAATGTATTTTTGCAATGCTTTAGTAGCAATCTCAAGTTTATTTTTAAAATTGAGAAATATATTATATATTTTTCTCAATGTGAAGCGAAAACTACAACAAAAACTTGTTGTTACACAAAGTCCGCTGGCCTAACACTGCAAATTTTTGCTATTGTATGACATCTTTCTCAGGAAAAGCGCGCTGTGTATCATATTTATTTGTATATATCCAAGTATAAACGCAGTTCGACCCCAATCAACATTTCTAAACGTTAAATTACCTTCAGCTAAATGTACATGTCATAAGCAACGCCTTGATCAAGCAAAAATAATTTCTTAATCGAGAGGTTAATCCGATTTCTATGATGTTAATCTCATTTAGCTTTGATTATCTAAAGTAACCGTAAATATTTTCATTTATATTTATACCATAAGTAATAATTGTCATGTAGCAGCTTCGAGTCATCTTCGAGCCTATGTCAATTTTCAGTCAGGACATTATATTTCTAAATTGTATCCGTATATTTAAGTGACAGCAGTCTAGGCGCTTACAACAAGAAGGGCAAGGATGCTGCTTGGCTATTTAAAATGGCACTGAAACAAAATGGCGTATGCCGCAACCACAAAACGCAGCTGTCAGCTTGGCTGCATTATATTTGCTTTTATATTTCAGTTTTCTAAATTATTTTTTTCCATTTTTGTGTATTTTTTTTTTTTTTTTGTGCAAATACAAACACATTTTTTTTCCATTCTGCCGCATTTGCGCATTTTTAGAGCATGAAGCGCAATCATAATTTTTATAATAATCATTTAGTGTGTTTTTCTTCTTTTTGTTTTTTTGTCCTGCAGCTCATTGCCATTTTTGGCATTATCCTTGTTTTTGCTGCTGCTGCTGCTGCTGCTGCTGCTCGTTATTCGTTGATGTGCTTGTTATTGCAGTTGCAAATGCGGCGTTTTATTTTTATGACTGGCAATTGAAGCGCAACGAGAGAAGGACGAGAGGCAGTCAAGAGATTTGCAGATTTACAGCAGCGCAGATACTTAAACATATTATTATGAATGTTTGAATAAATGAAAATATTTAAATTATTAGAAAGAAGAAAAAATTATTAGAAAGAAGAAAAAATTATTAGAAAGAAGAAAAAAATATTACTTTTGATTGCCTGTGGTGTGCCTTGACCAGCTAACCTAAATTCCTGCAGCGCACTTTCTTTTATACAAAAGATAGCACATATGTATATCACACGCAATGCCATTTAACGCTTCAGCAGCGCATTGATTACAGGCGCTATAACTCTTACACAGAATCCACAGAGAGAGATACAAAAAAAAAAAGGTAAAATCCTGCTAAAGTTAAATTCTTCAACGACCGGAAAAACGCAATCAGCCGCAAGAATAGAAAAATTCTAAGATAAAACTTAGTCAGAAAAAGTGAAAGCAACTTTCACTTCGTTACTCAGACAGTGCCGAATGTACTCAGTAATTCCACAGTTCCAATAAGTATTTTTCTGCTCTATTTGCGCTCGAGTAGAGCAACTGCTAAAACAATTTCCCAGCTCTTACACATTTTTGGCAAATTTTCGATGCTGCTATCAACTTGGCCAAAAGTGTTCAAGTGAAAATGAAAAACGAAAAAAAAAGTTGCGTTACATAAAAGACGCCGCAAGTAAGTAAACAGCAGTGCAGCCTTGGTCAATTGCCATTGGAAATCCTTTGGACACCTTAACTTAGATTTGAGGTCGCTTTCTGTACGTATACATCTTCATTTAAGTCAATGAGTTTGTTTCTGTATTAAAACATCTAAAAAAAAATATGTTAACACTTTTTCGAGCATTTAGGATTTGAGGAATGTACGCCGGAAATTGACAAAAGTGAAAATATTTGCGCAGCATTAAAGGCTTTCGGTATTGAGTAAAGATATTTCAGTGTTCAAGCGTGTGGAATGAAGTGACTTGTGTAAATTTTTATCTTTACTCGTATGAAGGATATTCAGTTGACAAATACTGTTTAAAATATTAATAGAATTACAATAATGCAAAGTTTAGGCACGAGTAATATAAGGTACTTTTTTTTAGGTGTAGAACTTTGGATGGTTACATTCCCGAACTGAACCACGATTTTCTAAACATTTTTACACAATTTGCAAGCATTCTTCTGGCGTTAATCTATTCATGATAAAATGGCAAACCAAACTAACCACAAATGACAATAGCGTTGCCAGATCTGAGCAATTTATGACAGTTTAATGCTTGTCAGTAAATGTAAGCTCTAAAAAAACACACCCTATATAATAAATCTCTTGAATGACAAATGTAGCGAAAAGTTAAGCGATTGCTGTAAGAGAGGTCAGTGTCTGTCCTGGTATTATATTTTAGTATAAAAGCAGAAAAAATGTTTTTTTTTTTTTTTATTGTGTCTCAGAAATTTTTGCAATTATTTTAAATATGTAAAAATCGACTGCAGCATATTTTTGACGTTTCGATTGATTTATTAAAAGTGTATTGAAAACACAGGCTCAGTCACTCAAATTGCGCACAAATCAATGCTCGGCAGTATTTTTTTAATCTTTGACATGCCGCATGAACCTAAAAGCCTTTTGGCACAACAGTTGTCCTTTCTGCACAGAACTTAAGGTTGGTCTTCTATTTTTTTCCAATATACTTTTCAGTTTGTTGCCTTTTGATAAATTTAACATATCGTTAGCCTTCGCTTTTTGGTTGCTTCGTCCTTTTGGTTTTGCTTAACAAATTTGCATGTCCTTTTGTTCAATTTGTTTTTTGTTTTGTTTTATTATTGTAATACAATATTTTAGCCCTTGTTTGGGTGTATGTGCGAATGTGTTGTTTGCCGTCGCTGCTGTCTACCCTATACACATAACATAAAACTATGTATTAATTTTGTGCAAATGTTTGTAACAGTAAAATGGGGCGTGGCGTGATGCTATAAAGTATGCATACTTATATTTTTTTGACCAATAGTTGTCCGCGACATTTTGCGTCTGTTCATCTCACAATGGTTCTAAATTCAAAAAAATGTGTAAAATGAAAAGATTTTGGATCCGCCGTTATAAATTATGATATTCGGAATTCAGAAGCGTAATCAGCGACCACCAAAATTACTAAATACCGAGTTTCAAAAAGTTTGTAAGTAAGCAGCAGTTGTAAGCAGATTCTGAGAACATGGCTAGCAATCACAAGAACATATCCATTATATGGATCCCTGAGGAAGCATTGCTGAAGTCGAGAAGAACGACGAACCTTTACCCATGGGATTCTAACAATAGTTTCACTACCAAAAAAGCATCGTCAAGCAAGTCATACTGTGTCACTGCGAGCAGACTGTACAAACTAACTGGTAAATCTTCTTCAACTGTAATATAGCCAAAAACTTCTGGTACGCAATAGATTTAGAAAAACAGAGCTCCCCACTAATCCAAAAAGCAAAATACAGAAACTCATCGTCACACTAACGAGGAACTAGACCGTTGGAACACATACTCAAGAAATAAGCCTTTCCTACAAAACATTGTCAAATACTACTTTATAGTTTCATGATCTATGGTACATCATGGAAAAGCCGAGTGGACTTATTTTTTATTTTAATCAATCCAAGATGATAAGATTCACCTAATTTATATAACTTCTGTAGAGTAAGTGGTTTGAAACGAACTTATGCTCGAATTAAGATGGATTTTAGATATTCTTTCGACCACACTAACTAAATCTATATGCTTATCTATAGAGTTCCTGAGACAAGGTAGAGTGTATATCGTAGTCGAACAAAATCGAATTAAATGTTTTTCCTTATGTTTTTGTCATTTGTGCTACTTTTTATAAATTTTCATCAGCAGACTGTTTCAGTTTCTTTGCTACATATTTTTTCTCTTTATTTTATATATTTCTTGAAATATGCGCATTTAATGGAACGTAAACACGGCATGATTAATAGGCGTCAGACCTTTCATTTGTTTCGTTTGTTCATACATTTGCTCTTTGCCCCTTTGACACGCTCTCTCCAATATTTTGTGTCGTCCATTAACGAAAAAAAAATGAAGAAAAAAAACCGAGAAACCTTTCCAGGCACATTGTTATTCGATACGTTTTAAGTAAATATATTTAATGCTTCTTTTTATTTTTCAAGTCCAATGATTACTTATACTCGTAAACAGTAAAAACAAAAGTGAAATGAACAAACAAATCAATTATGCTTCTTATTTGTTTGTGCTGTGTTTTTATAGCGTAGATATTTATGAGAAGCCTTGAGCAGTAAACATAAAAAATCGTTAACAATGACAATTGGTAATAAACTACTGAAAGAATATGTCATAACTATTTGTGTATTATAAGTCTAATTAAGTTTTAAATTAAAGTTTAATAATTACAGCATTTGAAAGAAATAAGACGAACTGAACATAATAAAGCGTGTACAAACGGTAATAAACAGAGAACGGTAAAAAGAGACACAGCAGTAAACAACAAAGACAACGTTTGCATAATTCCCGTTGTCTATCTCTTTCTAAGCATTGATAGACTGATGCATTGATTGACTGATCCAAAGGACGACGCGCATTGAGCGGCATATGCCGTTATTAGATTAGTGCGTGGCATGATCGATGGTGGTGAGAAAAAGGCAATGAGAGGGCTGCAGCACATATATTGCGTACATAGCAACGCTATTTCCGGGTGTGCCGTAACAACTCACCTACTATGTTATAGACATATCAATTACGTAAATACAAACGTTTTATTTTATGCTCTGCTAAGCTTTGACTGTAAAATTCACTTAAAAAACCAAGCAAAAAGCAAATTGAACTCAATAAAGTCAAAAGTCAAATAAGCACAATGAAAAAATAATACCCCAAGAAAATAAATCTGGAAACAAGACAAATAAATGACGCGACGCTTGCTGCATAGAAATTAATAATTTTTGTATGATTTCCTAAGGACATTTTTTTTGTTCTTTTTTTAAGCGTGTCAGATACATTTTATATTTTAGACGTATTTTCATATTTCTTTAATTGTCCGTCCGTCTGTCTGTGTCTGTATTTTTAAACCAAATCAAATCCAAAGCGGTAAAATGTTAAGTTGACATTTCCGCAGATTCGCGTTGACTTTTGGCACAATGTTGTTTTGTATGTGTTTGTAAGTTTTCCAGATGCTTTTTCAAATTTTCTTTTTATTTTCGCACAGCGTCTGTCGTTAGCTTTAAGTGAAATTGTTTTGCATACAGGAAGAACTCCAAGCAGCAAAGTAAATACGAGCAGCACATACAATCTTACAGTCAGTGAAAATATACAGCAAAGAAGGAAGACATCGCAGCTCAAAGGATATATGTGCGTATATAGTCTATAACAAGCGTCATTCGCGCTCGTCACGAACATGACACGCAGTGCGTTGCTTTCTCATTATTTTTAAATCATATCAGTGAATTTTAATACAAAAACATAATGGTAATGGATATGTGTAAGATCTGCGATATGCAAGAAAACATATTTCCACAACTTCTAAGAGGGCAGTCGGAAAAATCGGTTGATTTATTCTGTGATCTATTTAAACCCTAAAAATGTAGTAGATGCTACCTGGTGCGTTACTTTCTTTCCCTTCCCTCTCATTTCCCCTGCCACACTATCCTCCAATATGTTGAAACTTTGGTGTCATTTGGTGCAGCGGTTTTTGAGTTTTTGGATTTCTCACCCTGCACGAACGTTTTTATATATTAATATATATCAAATGTCAAATAAAATTATTTATAATTGGTATATACCTAGGAGAACGCGCTGTATATTGAATTTGCATGTTGCTTGAATACCCATAAAATTTCGTTTTTGTGACAGCGGAAACCAATTTCCGAATTATCATCGTCATTAACGACAGCGACCATCATCATATTGTGTTGTGAAATGAAATTCAAAATAATTTAAATTCAAAAAATTTCTTCATATTTGAAAGGTGAGTTTAAGCAAGCATTTCCAAGCATTTCCAAGCATTTCCAAGCAACTTTTCTGAAAGTCGAGGCAAGTCGTATTGCTCAGCGCAGTAAAAGCATTTAAAATTGAAAAAAATTTTCAATTATTTTTGCGTTCACGGTAATTCTCCATAAACAAAAATTAAATAAATTTAGAAACAGAGTTTCTAAGTAATATATACATAAGCCTTTTTTTCGAAAGATCGATTTATATCCGTTTTGAAGTAATGCAAAAAAATCATGCATTCCGAAAAGGCTCTCGGAATAAAGTTAAAGAGTTTTATGTCCACTTTCGACTGAATTTCTTAGATTTTAAAGGTATGCATTAAATTATGTGTGCAGCAAATACATAAATACTGTTGTTAACTTTCTTTTGCTTCTTTGAGTAGCTTGTAGACAGCTTTACAATCTGAACTCCAAAACATTGAGGTCTGCTCCTAGAACTTACTGCAAATTAAATCGCTTTCAAGATGATTAAATAAAGTGTCGATACTCTTAACCACTATCGGTCTGCTGTAAAGTACACGATCTGCTGGGTTGCTGGCCGTAAGGGTATGGAGAGAAACGATATTGCCAATGAGCTTGCTAGAAAGAGCTCATCAACCTAGATTGTAGAGCCAGAACCTCTCTGCGGTCTAAGCTGGACATCGGCTAATTCAATAGTGAAGAATTTCTTGTAAAATTCTTCCAAAGAACACTGGAAATAATACCTAAAGATACACCAAGCAAGCTTGTTTTAAATTTTCCACTTTTCGAATATATTTGTTGAATTATTTGCAAAAGTTTTAGCATGAAGATCGCATTGAGTTTGCTCCCAAGCACAGTCGTAAATGGTGAAGTAATACTTCTTCGAAAAATAGATATTATGACGACAAGGAAACTTGAACTTTGCACGACAAGAACTTCAAACACATGCAACAGATAAAATCGGCTGTCCGGTTCATACACGAGCGAGATAGAGTGCAGGATCTGACTTTAAGATGTCAAGACCAGCTACAAAATTAACGATTCTTGTCTATAACAGATTTTATTTGTATAAACTACAAAACGATTATCACAACTTTATGATTTGACCCTCGCATATATGTATAGTATTGCACTCCTATAGATGTCAACTGTAGACTTAAATGAACGTCTCATTTGCATACATTAAACTGTCACAGTTTGAATGTGGCATTCGGCGCACTGCATGTGTAGGTATGTGTGTGTGTGTGTTTGTGGGTGTGTGTCAGTTAAAGTCCTGCTGTGCATTCTTAAAGCATTGACACAACATTGCTTAAGCCTTATTTCAGCTACAAGCAAACAGCATTAAGCACAGCCTTCTTGCCAAGCTTCGTGCTGCGCTCCTTGATCCACATCTGCAGTTCCTGCCGCCATACGCTTGTCATGTTAAAATGGCTTAACGCGAAAATCTTTCAACTAAACAATAATCTTAATGGTTTTCAATTTTTCGTATACCGCCTTATACCGCATTTACCCCCATCCACCCGCCTTCCTGCGTTTTGCCTTTAAATTTGACTTTTCTTTTCACCATTTTTACTTTTTGAAGCGCTTTATTTTTATTTATCGCGTTCCGTGTTTTTTTTTTCTTTTTCGTTAGCGATTTTCATTTTAATTTTTTTCGCGCTGTCTTCGTGGTTTTTCCTTTTGTTTCTTTTTTGGAAATAATTTTCAATTGCGTTTGCCACACGCAGCCTGGTCGGGTCTGTCCTTTTTAGCTGTGCAGCCATTTTTAAGGCAGCCAGGCAGGCACAAAGTTAAAAGAGCAAATGGAAAATTTCATATCCTCCCGCCATGTCCTGCCGCTTTAGGAAAAGCAGGCGTTGACGAGAGCTGTGAAGAGGAGTGGAGTGGCTTGAAGTCGTACTTCATTTTGGCTTTGACTTTAGCGCTTCCTTTGAGCTTTGATGCGCCATTTTTATTGCGACTGACAGTCGACACCGACGCCGCACTAAGTTAAACGCAAAAGCGTACACTTTACATCCGTTTCCTTTATATATATATATATATATATATATATATATATATATATATATATATATATATATATATATATATATATATATATATATATATATATATATATATATATATATATATATATATATATATATATATATATATATATATATATATATATATATATATATATATATATATATTTTTTTTTTATTTTATGCCTGTTGGCTATGGCGCAAATTATTGTTCTAAGCTGAATGCATGTTTTTTGTGAAGTGTATCTCTCTGATTTACCGGTTAAAAACTAAACCATACGTTTGTTAGTCTGTCTGCCTGCCTGCCTGTGAATGTCCTTGACTTAGATTCTGTATATGCTTTTGTACATTACGTTATCGCTTGAATGGCTAATTTCATCTCTCGACATGTCAACTACAATACATTCATATACACATGTTCCTTAATGGAGGCAGCTGTAACTACTGTGCGTTTTGCTGCATGCTACACTTGCCCTTTAAGTACTGTATATGTGTAAGTAGAGAAAGAACTACCAAAAAGAATGCTGTACTGGACTACAAGTAGTCCCTTTTGAATATATGTGTCATATTTTATCGGTACAAACAAAAGCATATACATGAAATTTGATGATGTATCTATGTAACAAAAAAGTTAATAATGGGAAAACTAAAAATGGAAGTAAGTCTTATGGAGGCTAGGCAACCCCATTAATTTTATTAATTTTATCAGTTTAGGTTTTAGAAAAGTTTGACAGACTAAAAACGGACATACAGACACATATGTCAAGAATAGCTCTTTTTATCGCACAGATTAAAAAGGCATTCGGAATTTGTTGCAGCTTCCCACTCCATAGATAATAGATGACATTGTATGTACTGAAATGGTATGCAATCACTCCCTCTGTCCGCTCCAGAAGTAGATTAAAAGTGGGAACTACTATTTTTGATGTCGATGTCAGTTGGAGTTTAGACACTGTTCAAATGTCAAAATAGAGCAGTGGTGGCAACCTGCGAACAGTAGTGCTCGAGGACGACTGGATTTACGCCTCGTACAGGGAGAACTGTGCAGTCAGAGGTCGTCCAAATCAGCTTAAGGCCAGCACTAAAAACTATTAAAAAACAACAAAAACCTGCAAACAGTGGCAACCTGCAAGCATATCCACTACAAGTAAAGTGGTTTGACACGCCTTCTTTTGACTGTTACATAGAAATACACAAAATTAATGTACACTTTTATTTAATTGAGAAAAAGAAATCAGAAAACTAAGCGGCAAATTACACAGCACACTGCGCTCTAAGCTTTAATTCCAGTTTCAGTTACAGTCTTCAATTCAGACTGTTTGTCTTTTTGGTTTTTGGTTTTCGGAATTGGATTTTTTTTACTATAAGTATACAAACTCTGCTTTCTTTTCAAGGCTTTTATTGTCCGTCTAACTGTCTGTCTGCCCGTCTGTCGATTTGTGTTAATCTTTGTTTTTGTTTTTTGTTTTTTTTTTTCCAATTTGCTCGTCATGTTCATTGTACAATATAAACAAAAACTCAATCACTACGTTTGCCGTTTTGTGAAGTTTAACAAGGCTTAAGTAGGCTTTTGTTTAAAAAATTAAACAAATGTTTTTCTTTGATTATCTAATAGAATACTCACTCGTAACGCCTTCAAGCGAAGCCATATACTCGTATAGATACATATAAAGACATGTGACGTAAAGAGTCGAGACTACGGCGTAAATAAACTTGTATTTATTTATGGCAATATATACTCTGACGCAATCGATTTATTTAAGCGTTAGATACACAGACAGACAGACATATGGGTAGATAGACTGATACACAGAAAAGTATTAGACCATATTCTATTGTTGAAGTTTAGCCTTGCATTTAATGCTGTACGTGTTTTATGAGATTTTATTCTATCTCCACTGCTAGTAATCGTATTTCAAAGGTTGTTGTGTAAAAAAGTTTAGAATAATTCAAAGCTTTGTTATAATTGCTATGAATTAAACAAAATTTATACGAAATCGCTTATAACTATAGTACAATATAATATAGAACTCTTTATAAAAACTAAATATGCAATTAAATAGGTAATCTTACTTATAATCTACGGTTATATTTTTAATATTTAATTTGCTTTAACTATGGATTAGTCTCAGTTTGTTGTAAGAAGTGAATTCCGCACTGTAATTTATAAAAGTTTTCGTAAGAGCCACTCAAACTCTGAGTTTAGCAAAACTGAAAAATTAATTGGATTATATAATTTATTTAAACTATGCTAAACGAGTAGTAAAAATTACTTAAAGATTGATTGATTTATACAAATTATTTCCATGCAACAACACAGTGAAAAAAAGAAGGTGTTTGTCAAGAAGTTTTCCTCAATCCTGGTAAAATCATTTACCCAACCTTATTATTTTTTTCGATTAGAGCATGTCATTTGTTTCCTTGTTGGTTGTTGTTTTTTTTTTCTTATGAATTTTTTAACTGTACAAAAGTTGTTCAAACAAAAGTGGGCATGTCAATATGCATAACTATTCGACTGCAAGAAACGAATATAGATGGACCAGACAGACGGACTGGACTGTCAGATAGTTAGACAGACATAGCTAGTTTAACTGTTTAGACTAGCTGATAGAAAATAAAAATATTATTTATGGGGTCTACGATGACATTAAAAACTTTCTAATTACAAACTATAAAACTGACAACACCATTTCATCAAGGACGTAATGATTATGAGCTATATTTGAAAAAAATCAAATTATTAATTATTTACCGATTTTTAAATTTTTACTCAGAATTAATAAATATTTTTGACTTTATATTTTGACTAAATTCAAATTAAACTATTATTTTTCTTTTAAAAAACATTGAGCGATTTTTATTTTAAATCTAAAAAAAATTAAGGTCAGAAGCTGCACTTTATTACGTAATCGCTCAAAAGGTGTCAGAGTAAAAGCGAAACCGAAAGCGAGTGTAAGCGATAAAGCGAGCGCAATGCGAGAATGAAACTAGAAAGATGTTCCGAAACTGCTTCATCGCTTCGGATGCGTTTTTTCTGGTACTGCTTTGAGGACTATAGCTGTACTTTTCACCCGACTTTTAGTGACTTCTTATTTATTTGTGCTTCGAAAGACTTCTTTAGGTTGATAATATAATTATTATCTAGTTTATACTAGTATGATAGTGTTGTGTGATCTTGATAATACGAGCAGACACTTCGCATAACATATCGTTCTTGATATTGTATGGTAGAGGGGAATATGCGTTTATCGTTTGATGCATACAAATTTATATGCTATACAAGACACTTTTCTTGAGAAGCATGATATAAGTCGAAATTGCATAGACAGTGAATTGATGAGCACTTGTAACTGAGTCAGAAACAAATGTCTGCATGCTAAAAACATTTTTTGTGTACCAGAAGTTATTGTTGTTCTACACGGTTCATAATAAAAAATATGTAAACATTACTTTGAGTCAGCTTAAAATTCATGTATTATCTTCATAATAAAGATCGTTAAATACATTTTGAATAAGCAGCTTTCAGTAAAATTAAAATAATTAATTAAATAGGCACTTTATAACAAATTACATGTATCAAAATACTTGCTAGCCTATTTAATTAAATTATTTTTGTAGTTACTTAAATTCACAGATACATATATGCATACCCATATACGCACACACAGAACACTCTAAAAAGCTACGTATTTATGAGCTATAATGTTAGCTGACAGGTCCTTATACTTAATTTAATTCATAAGCAATTTAAATTGATTATACATTCACTCACCGATTAGGAATAATATCACATGAATTATATACCAAAGTTGTAGCAGCGGCGATGATGATGTTGATGATGTTGTTGTTGAAATATAATTATGATGTTGATGCTGCTGATGATGACGATTATGATGATGATGATGATGATTATGATGATTATGTGGTGTATGATTATGATGTTGCATCTGCTTGTGTTTGTGCCGCGGTATATTTCGCTGATAATTTTGCTGTTGCTGACTGCTGTGGCTGTCTTTATCCTGCTGTTGCTCCTGCTGATAGTTAACTTGAGGCTCCATTCTATGTCGACTTCGATGTTCACAACTCATTTTTGTTGCTGCTTGTTGCGCTTTTATTTTTCGGATTTCTTAAAGTATTTTTTGCCTTATGTAAATTTATGGCATGGAGCAGAGTTTATTTTCACACTGGTTAGTTAGTTAGTTAGCTATTCAATTACGCCCAAATGAAGGCTATGCAAAATTGAATTATGGCTTTAGTTGTAGTAAATTAGTTGCTGTTGTTATTATTGTTATTGTTATTGTTATTGTATTAAACAATGTCCTTGTTCTCTGTTGTTGCTGCTGCTGCTGCTGCTAGTTTAATGTGTTTATTAATTTTTTATTTCAGCAAAATTTCACATACGTCTACAAATACGCCAAGGAAGTATTTAATTTATACATAAAATAGCAGCCGTTGCTGTTGATTTTTGTTGTTGTTGCTGTCGTTGCTTTTGTTGTTGAATGGCTATAAAAACATCGTAATTAATCACTTTTAATCGCGGCATTTGAGTGTACACGCGCAACTTCCAAGAAAACTGCAGTTCGTAAAAAAAAAGGACGAAAGAAACTATATACAAAGCGAAATGCCAATATACTGGCATACTTTCAGGCGTCCCAATGGAGTCGAGTGCGCAAGAGATGAAAACAGGCTAAAGCATATTACAACAGTTGCAAGTTGAAGGCATAAATTTTCAAGCATTTTCGGCAAAGATTAATTACAGTTGAGCGAAAGAGAAAATATGTAGCAAAAACTGTTCAAACAAAACAAGATATAAAGCTGCAGTTCAATATGCTCGACTGCGAGATACTCTTTAGTTAGCGTATTTAGCCAAGGAGTTATTTGCTGACATAAGGCTATAGTAACTAGAAGGAAACAATTCTTAGTTATTTTGCAGAAATCAATATAAAATTTTGAATTCACGAATTGGATCTCTATTTCAAAATATAAATTTCTATGGTTTATAGAGTTCTAATCTGAAGCTATGTGATATATATTCTTTAAAAGAATTAGCATCAGTACTGCAAAATTTGACGCTTCTAGATAAAGTAAAAAACAAAAATCCGTCTAAACCTGCTATGGCATCAACAATTTAGTGCTTTTCAAAGCAATAACGTGCCGTTCACTTAATGAAGCATATGTAAAAACTATGTGTAAATTATAAGTGCCTCTCACTTGTATGCAGTTTATAGTACAGTACCAAGGTCGGCCATACATACCCATACACATACATGCAGATTTTGCAATAGTATGCGTGTGCTATGCACTGCCACACAAAAAGTAGTAAGAAAAAAGTATTTTTGCTTTTCGTTTGCTTTGTATACGTTTACTACTCGGGCGTTCGCTACTATGTCTGCTGTGCCCTCTTTTCACACTCTCTACTCGCCAACGTTCGAAAATGATTATCTACATTTAAATATATAACGACTTGACTTTTCATGCTGATCAAAAAATATTTAAGTATAAAGGTATATAGATTATGAGATCTAACGACGACTCCTATTTTTGGCATAATGTTAATATATGATTTTATCTTATAAACATTATAGGGTATAACAAAAAGTGTAAGACTAATGTTTCCAAAAAGCAAAAAGAGAGAAAGCGAGAAAATCGGAAGTGTATATAGAATGGATCGCAAGGAAATGAGCACAGGAAACAAGCGCAAATGAATGAGTTCGAGTGTGCCACATAAATTTAAATCCCAGTAGTTTCAGTACGGCTCAGGACTATTGCGCTCAGAGCACTTTGCAGGATGTTGTTGCTTTTACAATTGTTGTTATTGTTGTAATAAGTATACTTGCTGTTCGTTTGTTTGTGCACTGTTTTTTTTTTGATTTACTGAATGACTTTTGTTACTATTGCTTTCTATAAATATTTTTATGCTCTTTTTTTATTTTTATTTTGTTGTTGTTGTTTTTTTTTTTGGGCAATTGAAGACTCAATTGGCGACATCGCCATTATACTTTACGGCTCACTAGATGTAAGCGGCTGTTCGAATGGACAAAAGTACCAAAGCGACCCTTGGGCGCAATTGCCGCATTGACCTATTTTGTTCTGCTATATTGGCGGCAACGCACTTCTCAACGGATTCGATTTAATGTAGGACGCACGCCTCGGCGCAATTAATCGCTATTAGCGCTGACAAGTAACGCGATGCGGCATCCTTAAGGTATAAGTATTAATATAAATCATGCAGTCGAGCCGGTGAAGTTTATAGTCTTCGATCGATTTCACAATAAATAAATTTCATATTTTGTTTCTACAATATTTTCAATTACTTGCACAATAAATTGGTTAAAAATGGCACGGAAACTAAGAGTTCTTAGAGACTGTCATTAAAATGCATGAAATTCATTAAAATTCCGACTTTTTTTGCGGTCCAAAGATTACTTCTAAAAATGATGCTTTCTGCGATGCAACCACAAATGGTACAAGTGAATTATTGGCAACTGAAAATTAGAACGCATACAACCAAGCCTTCAAGGAACAAGCGATCAGCCAGACAGAGAGTCAAATATGTCACAAAATTGTAGATTTCTTAATAAAGATCTTTAGAAGTAGTCTGTCACTCGCATACTTTCCGCCGAACTGCTGGAAAAAAGCAAACTTAGTTTTTATCTCGAAGTTGGCTAAGAACGATCCTCACCTCGTTTATGCTTAACCTTCAAGAACCATATCAGGTCAAAATAGTTGGTGGAAACACCATTTCACAAAAAACCACATGTGTATAGAGCAAATAGATCGACTGAAACTGTTTTATACCAATTGAGTTCTACAATTCCAGATGGCTTGTACGCCAATGAGACAGCGTTATGCGCTTTAATGGATACTGAGCGTGCTTTTGACAATACATCATATAAGGATTCTATCTTAATTGAGAAACGAATTGCTGGGTACACAGCCATGCCTGATATACCAGGTAATGAGGAAGCGGACAAATTAGCGATAAAGGACGCAGCCAGTCCCAGTACCCTTTTGCGGTCTGGGACTAACCAGGCCTGAATTCTGGGAAAACAGTGCTTCTCTTAGACAGTGTAAGAAACTGTTAGATCCATATAGCAAGAAAGGAGCGAAAACCTGCATTGGGTTGTGCAAAAGCACATTGAGAGCGCACCATACACCTAGTTGGATCATCGTGTCAACTACCCTAGAATAATAACCACACAAACTAACATATTTAAATTAGTGCATCTATTATTTGTATTATTTGCATAACTAGTAGTTTTTCATACGCCACCTTTGTGCATTTCCAGATAATTTTAAAAATTGTCGTTTTACTTTTAATAGGTCATTGCATGTGCTTTGAACTGTGCGCTGACAAGCAGCAACAAAAACTGTCAATTTATTTAATAGCAAAAAAACAAAACCAAACAAATAAATAAAACAAAAAATCAGCACTTAAATTAATACTAACACACACAATAATATTGTAAAAGGCAACTTGCAGTCGGTTGCATAAAAGCATTGTTTCGTTACTCGAACGCCGCAAAGTGTGCAAAAAAAGCAGATTGTTTTTACAATATGGCAGTGCTGCCAACTACTTCAAAAAGGACGAGAACAACGGCGAGGTGGGCAGCGCCGGAACATGCTGATAGCTGTGACTTAATTAGGTTAAATTAGACAAGCCACGCATAAAAGTTTGTAACAAAAAAAAAATATCACAATTAAAAATCTAAATAGCAATAATGCTGACAGTGTGCCTAAAATTAAAATAAAAATCATATTGGAATGCTACAGCTGAGTTTAAGCGACAATTATATACTCTGCAGAAGTATTACTATATATCGTACAAAAATGATTAACCAGATAAAACTGCAAATGTTTACTACCCGCACTATAGTTTGACTCTAACAAGTTTAGTCATCATAATTTAAGATTCTCGTAATAAGGGAACAAATCCTGACAAATGGCATTAATGTTCACACAAAGATTTCACAGCAAATCTTTTAAATGATACAAATGTTCGCAAGCAAATCTGTCCCATGCCCATGCTTCTGCAAATTGAAGAGTTTGTGCATACGACTAAGCAAAGAATGTGAATTATTCCCATATCCTAAGAAATGTGTCCGGTTATTGTTTATGTGCTCTGAATAATTGTAGAGTTCTGCTATTTTTGTCATTGGAGCCCGTCAACAAATTTTTAACATATTACTGAAGTACTTCATATCCATTATAAAGAAAAGTCCGAATTGGTTGGCATAGTTAAGAAATGTTGGTTCATTTGTCATGCAGACAAATTGCTTATGCAAATTTAAAGGTCTGATGATTTTCTCATGGATACCATCATCAGCAACATATTTTTGTGGGACCACCTGTAAGATGCAAACTTTTTAATAAAAAACAAAAACACTATCATCGAAAACGATTCACGCTGTAAAGAAATATTTTTTTATAAAAAGATTCCAACGAATTGAGAATCTTTTGCATTTCTTGGTTGTAGTCAGTAAAAAACTCCAATAACATAGACGAAATATTCAAAACTGCGGCAGTTTCTGAAACTTTCTGCTTAAGCCCAAGACTGAGATCGATGAAAAGCAAAAGGTCACACTTTTTATCACCTATTATTTGAATATATGAAGTATTTTCGGTTGCAAACATTTTTGTTATCTGAGTAGTCGATGAAAAACAGTTCTGATTGAAATAAAGCCAATTTTCGTTTTAAGGCGAACCATTGTGCGATTGTTACCAGTCTCTGGTGCTATTTTTCTCATGGAAACTGTTGAATTTCGATCAACAAGTTTTTTTCCAAAGTTTTGAGCATCCGAGAAATGTTAACAGTGTGAATCTTGGTATTCTTTTTTTCAGCATGCACCGATTCGGGAAATTTTAATCAAACTTAGCGCAAAATGTTTTGGAATAAAAACGTAGATACCCGCATGTACAATACTTATTATGGAGTCTCTGAATTATTTATCACTTTTATTTAAAAGGTTCACCAAGCATAAAGAAAAGCGTAGTGAAGCCAAAGAAGCAAGCACTTTATACAGAGGCAAACCAATTATATATTTTTAGCGCGTTAATTTTTAGGCATATTTTTCTTTTTACTTTTTTGACAAGGTTCATTTTTATATGATTTTTTTTTTCTCTGCATATTTATTATTTTCATTTTGAAAATTTTTTTTCACTGTAATAAACCGCAACCGCAACAGTTCTCACAGTAACAGCAACAAAAACATTAATAACAACAATAACAGTAAAAATAATTGCACTCAAAAAAAGAATCTAATTAAATGCGTTGATAAATTGCAGCAAAGCTTGACATACAAAAACAACAACAACAATCAAACCAACAACAAAAATTAATAATTAATTTAATTGGAATTTTTTTTTTTTGTTTTGTTTTGTTTATGGTGGCTTTTATTAATTAGACTTGTTTATTTTTTTACCGCGTAAAACACTTTAATTTCACTTTAATTTATGCAACTAATTTCATACTATAAACATTTTCTTTTTTTGCTTTCATTATTATTATTTTTCCTTTTTTTGTTTAATTTGTTATTTTGCGGCATTTCGTTTTAAGCACATTTCGCATTTGGCATGTCAAAGGATATTCAAAGGATATTCAATATTCAAAGCGATTTGTAGCACGTTTTGCTCCGTTTTTGTATTTATTTTCAAACTCTTTCTCGCTTGCACACGCGTTTGTGTGCTACTCTTCCACCATTGCATCTACTTCGTCGTCTTCTTCTGTTCGTTGCTTACGCGTTGCTTCAAGTTCTCCCGTTCGTCAAAACTTTAGACTCTAAAGAACGTCCGTACGTTTTGGAGTGCAAATCGTGACTAAAAAAACTTTGTTGCAATGGCAAGCGCGATGCAAGCGCCATCAACCAGCGTTCGCTGGAACTAACATGGCAGGCGTTGAAGAAACCGTTAGCCAAGGAGAAACTTTGAGCTTTTGTGAGTGTGAATTAGAGTGAAAGAGTAAAAAGAGCAAAAAGCTACATTTAGCATAGAACACAAGAGAGAAAATGCTGTAGTGTTTCATTTGCCAAGCGTTCCGTTACACACAGTCACACTGTTAATTAACATATTACTGTTAGTGCACAGCTGTTAATAGCATACTATGAAAAGCTTTCTGTTTAATATTCCGTTATACATTCCGGATTTAAAAAATTTCCCTTTATTTAGCCGCATTCCTTTCTGGCAGTGGCTTTTATTTATTATTGATATTGAAACTTAAGTATTTTATGATTTTTTATTTCTATTAAACTCTAATTCTTCATATTCTTTGAAAAAAATTCATCATTTTTAATTTCTTAATTTAATTTATGATTTTAAGTTTCAATATAAATTTCTAATTGCGCCAAGTGAACATATAGTAAGGTCAAAGAGCTCTAATGAGAAATTGACCAACATTTTGATAACGTCGAGTTACTGCTACAGGACAGTGAATCAAAATTTTGTAAGTGTGTTTTGAAGATTATAGAACTTTACTAGATGATAAAAAAAAACAAAACGTTGCAACTATGCTAATTTTCAAGAATACTTCTATGTAGAGAACAGTTCCGGACAGTTGGCGGAAAATAGAGTCCCACAATCCATATAAAAAGATTTAGAGTAGATTTTCATTCGGCCAATCTAACTTCTGATCAAAAAGCCGGAAATTGTTAATAAAACGAAAACGGCTTAATTATTCTTTGATATTTATTTTGTCTCCTTCAAAGTAATTCCTATTAGATGAACTCCACATATTCCAAATCTTTGAAACACTATTCTTAGGCCAATTTGTTTCCCCGAGAAGAAGTAACTTGAGTCGTGCTAGAAAAAAAAAAAAAACTCACACGAGGCCATTTCAAATTAATATTCCCACAATCCTCAGATGGTACATCCCTACCTGCTTTGAAGGGCCCGAAGCTTTTTATGGCAGATTTACATTTTTCAACTACCATTGGTTTTTTTTAACAACTTATCGCAACAGTTCTCAACGATTCAAGTAAAAAAGCAGAAATTGATTCATGGACGTATATGAAACATAAGCGCACTTGAAAAATAGAACAATGCAAGATATTCTAACCACATTAGGGATATTTTAAGTATGATATCAGACTTCCGACTGAAGTATGTTAGAATAGGTGACCATCAGCTAAAATGAAGTCCACTGGCCACATTAGTTGATAATAAAATTTATTAACTTTGCATTGATTTTAACAATGCTGCTAAATTATATGCAAATGCTTTATAATATGCGAACGATGCAAGTTTCGATGCTGCTTTAAATTTTATAGACATCATTTGGAGATACTTGTATCCAGTATGCTCGTAGTTACAAATGTGAGTAACTGTGCGCTTGTCTATGTGTTTACAAACATTTGGCAAACATAAATGCATTAAACGATTTATAACATAATTAGTGTTCGAACGGCGAATGACCAATGTTCAGTAATACATACGAGCAGAGTATAAGCAAAACACCACAAATGAAATTGAATGAGGATGAGAAATGCGCTTTTTAGGTGCGAATACAAACCAAACTATGCCAGCCATTTTAGCGTTTATGCAAATGCAAATAGATACATACATATATACCATATATATATATATATATATATATATATATATATATATATATATATATATATATATATATATATATATATATATATATATATATATATATATATATATATCTATATATATATATATATATATATATATATATATATATATATATATATATATATATATATATATATATATATATATTATATATATATATATATATATATATATATATATTCTCTCTCTCTCTCTCTCTCTCTCTCTCTATATATATATATATATATATATATATATATATATATATATATATATATATATATATGCAATACATGAGACTGAGTTACATGGTATAGATATATATATATATATATATATATATATATATATATATATATATATATATATATATATATATATATATATATATATATATATATATATAGATATAAATGCAATATGCCAAATGTAGCATTTGTATTGCATTTGCATTTTAACTCAATAATAATGCAGCTCAGCTTAATTATAAAAGGATTTTGAGGACATGTTATGTGTCACAAGTGAGTATCTAGATATATTATTATATCTATAAATGTATCTGTGGGTGTTTACGATTGTTATTGTTACATTTGATGCACTTGTAGTTGCAGTTGCACTACTTACACAGTATTGCAGAACAGATCCATAAGATACATCATATACTATCAAACTAATTAAAACTTGCGATGCTTTGCAAATGAAAATGCTTTAATTATTGCACATTTCAAAAGCCTTTGAAGCAGTTAAATAAATTTATTAAAATAAAATTCAAAAAAAAAAAAAAAAAGGAAATCGTGAAGTGCGAAAAGCTGCAAAATTTATTATAATCGCACAATTAATTGATTAATGAAATAAAAATTCATGCGAATGCGCGAATATAGCGAAATACAATGAACTCCGTCATTGTGTCAGTGGAAACCACTTAAAAATAAATATTAAAAATTATCACAATATTTAATGAAACAGCAAAACCGCAAGCAGCGGCAAAAAAAAAATAAAAAATGTAATCAAACGAGATACTGAAAGCGTGAATGAGAACATAAATGCGAAGCATTAACAATTATTTAAATAAATGCATGATATATGACTTTATCTATTGAATACATACAGCCAGACGAACCCAACTGAACCGAATCGAATCGAATCCGCCTAGCGACTGATTACAATTGAATTCCGAAAGGCAGTCGTTTTAAATTACTTTATGTCCTTGTCATTTAATTTTGCAGAAAAAAACGAAGGAAAATATTAAATTTGGTTAGCATCGAAACTTTAATGCCCTTGACATGTTGTAGGAATTACTATTACTAACATCCCTATCAAATAAGAAGTCTATGGCTTGCATAATAAATAGTTTATACTTCGGCCAAAAATTCGTATGGAGCCAACAAAATTTTAGTCGCTTAAATATGAAATATGAAGTTGTAAGTTTTATGAAGCTTAATTTAAGATACATTTATAGAAAAATGTAGTCCATAGCTTTAAAAATAAACAAGAAAAAGCGGTACAGTCGAGTGTGCGTGTTCATTTGAACCATAGTTATGTATGGAGATATATTCCATAGTGGTCCGATGTGAAACTTTGAGAGTTATTTTATTTGGATTGCTGTAAGATACATCTACACCTAAATCTAAATTTTTTTTGGGTTCTACCTTCATTAAAAAGAAAACCAAAGAAGCAATTTCATACAATGACCCTTATGGGCGAAGGAGAGGTTGTTCCGGTTTGTATAGGGTTTGCCTATTATAGTATGGTTGGCTCGTTCACTTAACCTACACATTGTTACACTGGGTAGAGCATAGTAGATAGTAAATTTCTAAACATGGATGCTCCGGCTTGTATGTATAATATATAAATAGTTAATAACACGATCAATGTACATATACGAGTATCTAAACTAGGATTCGAACGCAAAATGCTGATGTAGATAATATTAAATCTGCAAAAGCGCAAACGGATATGGAAAAGCGTAAGCAGATCGATTGACGTATATGTAGGCTTTACGAATAATATGCGGCTGCAGTGCTTGACCTCCGCACTCGAACAAACCAATTCTGGATCATAGGTTTGTATAAAGCCGAGTTTATGGAACCAGATTTTAAGACTCATTAAATGAGTTTAAAATTTGAAAGAGGTCACAAAAGTAATGCATAATATTCGAGACGCCTAATTGACTACTGAAGGAATAATTAACTACAGAATTTCTGATGGTTTTTTGCGCCATTTCGTAACAGTGGATGAAGCATGGAACCATTACAACACACCAAAGCTTAAGAAACAGTCGAAACAGCGATTTTCTCCGAGCGGATCAGCGCTGAAAAAGGCCAGCAGATCGGTCTCTTGGCCAACAAGCTAATGTCGACAGTTGTCATAATTCACATTGATTACCTTACACAGTGAAAGACAGTGAAAGATTTGAGAGATCGTTTTATTTGGTAGGGTTAAAAAAATCGAGAAATGTTGAACGTTTTTTGGATATTTTATGGATGCGACTGCACATGAATGTTAGCATAAATACTTAGAAATGGCCAAGATTTAAAGATATTTAAACAACTCCAAGCAAATAAAATGCATGTATCGCTCACACAACTAGACAGACGGACATGGCTAAATCTATTAGCCTAGTGCAACTGTTCAATGAATTATGCAATTTATACTATATTCTATAAATTGTACTTAGAAGCATTACAAACTTTTAGAAAAACTACTAATACCTTATTCGCACTATGAATGTAGCGTACATAAAATAAAAAAAAAATAAAAAAAAACTACAAATTCGCATTAATGCCATTAAAAAATAACTTCAATTAAGTGCAATTTTTAATTGTGTAATTATGCAATTAAATATATTAAAACTACGCTTATCCTAAAAAAAAAGAAACTACAAATTTAAATGATTTAAAAAACCACAAAAAAGAGAGTGAGAGGTAAGTAGTAAATGGAGAGTACTCAGTAACTGAATGCTGCTCAAAAGTATTGCTGCAAATTTAATTCAAGTAGAACTTGACTTCACTTTAGAAACAACACAGATTTTTGCAGATATTTTGTTGTTGTTGTTGTTGTCGTTGTTGTTATAGCTACGGCTATGGATATAGGAGGTTTGATAAAACAGTAAGAAGATTTCATATTTCTACGTTACAATTATTTAGATACAAAACTCAACAGTGATATTGTCATGCAAATCGTTGTATATACTGAAATATAATTTTTTCTACCATGATTTTTCACTGAACTTCACACTTATACGCAAAGGATAACGTATACATTTCTATATAAACACATCTCGCACACATTCCATACACTTTAAGCAGTTCTGCTGCTGTACTTCATACTCATACATATGCAAATTGAATGTTGGTAGGTAAAAATCGCCAAGCGACCAAAAGTAGTAATCAAGTTATACGTATACCTATGTATCCGTGTATCTGTGCAAGTGACTGAGGTCAACGTTTTGCTGCACAAAATAGAAGGAAACTCTACTCATGTTGTTCCAGCTGCATATTTTTAACTTCATACACATGCATACATATATACATATCAGAGACATGCAGACCTTGCAGTCTGTCCGTGCGTCCGTCTGTCTGCTTGTTTGACACTTTTTTTGGTTAGTTGGTTAGAGTATTTGGTCAGCGCACTTGATCCCTGCCCCCATGGCAAAACGAAAAAATGCAGATTGAAGTTACTCTTACGATTTGGTTTCTGTTTGTTTTTTTTTTTTTTTTTTTGATTTTGCTGAACTTTAGCAAAGGTAAACTGGCGTCTAAAAAATGCAATTGCAACTACTATGTATATGTCGCTGAGATTTTTCAAGGACGAGACTTTGTATATGAAATAGAAGTGAATCATATTGGGGAAGCTAAAAACAAAAAGCACATAGATTGTGTAAAGTGTACGTTTTTTTTCTATGTAACGCTTAGCGTCACAAAATAAAATTGCATACATATCTACCTACTTATTTTGAAAAACTGTCGGCTGCGCACTTTATAGCAAATCACTATAAACAAAACTTTGCATCCAAACCACCCTACCTACCCCTTAACAAAGAACAGCTATATAGCTTCCTGGCGGCCTATAAACTACCCTGATGGTCGAAGGTTCTTGATAGGTAGAGAATAATACTTTAATCAGGCATAACAAAGAAACCAAAATACCATCTGGGCAGCATACAACGAAACATTGTTCTCAGTCAAAGAAAAGCTATAATAAAGACAAAACATACATGGGCTTATTTCTGTAACAATATAGAATCCTACACATACGCAGCACGTCTAGAGAAAATCATGTCCAAGACACCAACCACGTATTATGATAAATGCACTCAAACTGCATAAGAGCAGAATATAGTAAGGAAACTCTCGATTTATTACTAGATACACACTGTGTGTATGGTGTATGGACCAAGCCAATATAGTAGAACAGGTGGGAAAGGTTCCTCCAAAACTTTCCTCAGAGATAGCAAGAAAATAAGTTCACTTTTCACTGCTACAAATCACCGGGACTGAATGGAATATTTCCACTCCAACTCTATCAAACGAAACATCATATCCATCCATACCAACATTCCATTTTCGTAAACTGTCTTAGACTTAATCATATCCATCCAAATGGACTTCACACGCTAACCTGAAGGACTTCAGGCCAATTAGCGTATCATCATTTATCGTAAAAACAGTTGAGAGACTAATAGATGTTAATATTACAAATTGTGTATAGACTCTTTGACTCTTTCTAATTCCAAACAAGCATATTGTAAGTGGAAGTCAACGGAAACAAAATCACATATATCAAGGAAGTACATCTATATCGAAACCGATAGAAATAAAAGATTAGGCTTCAGCATTATTTATTGATATATTGATGCTGCTTTTAATAACGTTCTTTCCAGATATTGGGTTGATGCCTCCCTTGTTCACCTTATTCACATCATGCTTACCAGCAGGGCAGTGAGTCAATCAATTGTTAAAGGTAAATTTCCGCAAACCTTATGCACTTTCAGCGATGGCTTCGGGATGTTAATAATCTTTTCGAAAAAATACATGATCCTAGTCTTCATTGCCTCGGAATTATACAATATAAGACTCTCATTCAGTAATATTGCAAAGTATCTATATTTGATACTGGGTAAAAATTGAAACTGAATCACTGGGAACGAATAAATAAAACCATTGGGAGAAGATGGAGATTCATCCCATGTTCACTGGCTATATACATCCGTGATTCGGCCAATCCTACACTACGGATTATGTTTACGGTGGCCGGCACTAGGCAGAGTTTCTTTAATAAAAAATGCAATGTTTCAAAACCTACCATGTCACAATGCGACACCCTATCACATCATAAAGAGACTGCCATCAAATCTCAACGTACGAGTCAGTAGATAAACATTTTCCAAATATGTAGGGATTAGACTATTCTTCAAACTACCCGATAATTGTAGCAGAAGTGTTAACGATCCAAGAGGCTACACACTTTCGCAGACTACACTCATGTAATCAAGAGTATGTGTACATTATATCGGCTAGTTAAGCAGTTCTCAAAGCTCAGATCTCTTAACGAGATGGTGAAGCACTGCGTATAGGACACATCAGAGATACTTATGGCTAAATAGATCACATTAATATCGAACCTTATAACAACAGATGGGGTAATTGTAAAACCTCTAAACTCACCGTAGTACAACCTTAAAAGAATCACACATATCAAGTCAGATAGCAGCCACTACGGATTGTTACATCATATGATTCAAGATTTCTTCAGACATTGTAGTAATGCCAAAGAGGACGAATATTTGTATTTTGTGTAACGCCTAAAGGCACAAATAAATAAAAAATTAACCAAAGAAAAACAGTTATTTATCATATACATAGGTATACTATCTACTTAGTTAGAAAAATTTCTGTCCTAAAACTTTTCAGTATTTCATTGATTTATAGCGTTAATATATTTTCTTTAGTACGTCAAATAAATTAAATTTTCTTGTGCATCTTTCAGACAGCAAAGAACAAACAAAACAAAAAAACCGAAGAAAAGTTTTGTAGCACTTCTTGAGCTATTAATAGCATCTTTTGTTTGTTTGCTATAGCAATCACAACAAACTTCGATTTCGAAAGACAAATAAATATTCATAAAGAAATATTTGTTAGCACTCAGCGATATTCTTACACTTTTTATAAGTAACTTTTTCTGTATCTTCTTCTTTCCTTTTGTATCTAGTACAATTCACTGCGAAGTAGAAAAAGTATGAAAAGTTAAAAAAATTATAAATATTCATTTATGCTAAGACGGCGCTGCCAATTCGCTTTCAACACCACACTGTGTCCTTTTTAGCATTTTTTTGTTTGTTTTTTTTTTCATTTTAGCTTTTGTTTCGGTATGGTTGATTGAATATGCTGTTGTCTTCAGAGCTGTGGCTGTTTTTTGAGTTATTTTTGGCAAATACAGGTCGTCGTATGATTGATTTAATTAAATTGTAAGACATGTCAACATTCGCACCGCAAAACATAGAAGCAACATGAAATGATGACAAAGGGTGCTCCACACTGCCAACTTCACCTAAAGCCTACGGAGTGTGCTTTCAAAGCTTATCAGCGCACGTCATCGCTACCATTTTGGAAAAATAAGAACTTTGTTTTGAATTGCTTCTTTCTCTCTCTTTTTTTTTTGTGTTTTTCATTTATTTTTGTTATGTCTAAAAATTGTATTTACTGCCAATTGCTTATTATTTATTTTTTTTTTTTTTCGTTATTTATTTGCATGCATTTGCCGATACCAACTAACAAACTTCTCACGTTTCGAAAACAACCTATTTTGTGGTTTCTAATGCGTAAATGGTGACGTAGTTTGCGTCATTTATCATTAATTACTTGTTGCTGCGGCTGCCAAAACGAGATACATAGTGTGGGAGTATCTATGCAGTACAAAAATATAATAGAATTTGCGTTGTTGACGCAGTCTCTTTGTTTTTGGATTTGCATTGAACAGTATCTACAATAAGTTCAAGTTGTTTCAAATTTGTTGTTTTATTTCATCTTTTAAAGGTGCGTCGAATAGATAAAATAAGATAACAAATAAAAGGCCTGTTTTCACAGTTTGGTCCAGCAAAATGGAATGGCAAAATGGGTTGACAAAATTTCTACTTGCTTTACTTTACCACTTTAGATACGTTTAAAACAATACAGACATACTCCGTGCCCCGGTTTTTGAATCCAAAAAAATTTTGAGGATTCCGTTTCGTATAGGTGCTATGAGTTTCGTATTCTCAAGGCCT
Source organism: Leucophenga montana (assembly GCA_035044765.1). Lineage (NCBI taxonomy): Eukaryota > Metazoa > Arthropoda > Insecta > Diptera > Drosophilidae > Leucophenga > Leucophenga montana. The sequence continues at coordinate 904,223 of JAWNNQ010000608.1, read as the reverse complement.
GGTAAATTTAAATAGCGAGTTTTTTTTTTGAAAGTGAACTAAAGATAACTTCGATTCAAGCTGTGGGCGTTGGTTAACTACAACAAGGTCAAATTCTTGTGCCGGTTCATGACCGTTTATGAAACAACGCAACACATTGGATGTCAAGCTAAAGGTAAAACACTGAATTTCTCTGGTTGGCTGGACGCTGTAACATTGTGAGTACTGTGCATCTGTCTGCCATTCAGATCTACTTTCAATGGTGTCAAACACGTTAAAACGTTAAGACATCATTCTTCTCACAAAATGTATAACAACCAATTGTAGGCTTCATATATTGATCAGCTCTACAAAACGAGCCGGGGTCGTGACAAAATACCTTCCTCCCTTCTCATTGTAAAGTAACACACAAAACTTTTCAAGAAATGCACAAAATGTAAATTTGCTCGGCAGGAGCATCAAATGAGTCTCAAAATTCAATTTTAATGTCTCTGGTTCATACAATCGCTGAGATCTTTTGTTTCAAACTTTGAACGGACAGGCATACATGGCTATATAGATTCGATACATACTTTATGCTCTGCCTCGCCTCCTTCTGCTTATCTTTTTTGTTAGAGTGTATAAAATAATATTCCTTACATAACTCTCCAACGATTTGAGATTCGCACAGCTTTCACCAACCCACATTGCTGGTATTTGTGCAATCATCACCGATTTATAAACAGCTTCTATGGCAGTCGACATAACAACGAGTCCTGTTTATATGTAAACTAGCTGGTACCCGGCGCGTTGCCGCCGTTCCCCTTGCCACTCCTTTCCACAGCCACTCCTTCCCCCTGTCCCACTTTCCCGCTGCCAACCTTCCTAATGCCCTTTTACTCAAGTTACAATTCTACTACCCCTCTTCTCCTGTCCCTTCCACCCCTTCTACAACCACCGCTTACGCTGCCACCATTCCCCTGTCCCCTTCAACTACCAATCCTTACTTTACCACCCCCTTTTCCCGGTCCCTTCGATCCTATTCACATGTATACAACATTTCATTCCTCTATCTTAAATGGTAACCGGCGCGTTGCTGCCCTTCCTCTTCCCTCTCTTACCTTTACCCCTCCATTCCTATGATCCCTTAATTAATTTAATTGCCATCCTTCCCCTACCTCCCATTCCAATTCCCCTGCCCCTCTTCCCCTTCCCCCATTCCCCTACCTCGCCCTCCTTTACCACCTCTTTTCAATGCCCCTTTTTCCTGCCCCCTTCAATCAAATTAACATGTATAGGGCATTTCATTCCTCTATCTTAAAACGAACCCGGCGCGTTGCTGGCCTATCCATTATTTATCTTTCCCCTGCCCTTCCTTCACCATGCCTCTTTCGCTACCACCTCTTCCCCTATCAAATCTACCCTTCGCACTTCGTCTCATACCACTTCTTCCCCTGCCCTTCTCCCTACCACCCTTCCTATGACACCAAATTCTCCCTGCCCCCTTTCCCGTGCGGGATAAAGCGAAGTTGTTTAAAGCTTTGAGATGATTTAATTAAAAGCATTGCTAATTATAAAACAGCAAACTCTGAATTTAAATTTTACGAAATAAAATTGTTAATTATAAAACAACAAAACAACAAAATTTGAATATAAATTTTACGAATTAAAATAAAAAAAATCAATTTGACGGAAAAATCAGATGACAGTTGTAGTCGGCCTATAAAAAAAATTGTTTTTTGTGGTAACCCCACCTTATCGCTTAGGGGTATAAAAAATAGCTTACGACCTATTCGCAGATCTACCAAATATACAGGAGGAGTTTGGTTACAAAGACTGTGTGACACGAAAATTTTATATATATTAAGAAGAGAGAAAACAAATATTATTTTAAATCAAGCAGCAAAGTTGGCCAGCTAAGCAACAAAATTTAAAAATTTGACATGAACGAATCATTTCATCGCAGAACACAAAACTGTGTAGTTCTTAAATTATTATATTTCATAAAGATAAAAAAAAAAAAAAAAAACATTTTTTTATTTAATTTGCAATGGCCTATAAAACCAGATCGAATGCTAAAGAGCTACACATTCAGAGCGATGAGCGTAGTTCGTACTCGGGACTTTCCGTAAGTTCTCAAGCATCGCTGGATCTTGAACGGTTGGGTGCGCAACGCCAAGGTAAACGACAAGTACGCTTTAAGTTGCCACATCACGTTGACGAAGAGATCAGTGATGCAGGCAGCAAAACAAATGGCACGAAATCGTATCCAAAAACCATATCAAGAGAACGACTACGGGCAGGCGCCAATAATCCGGCGGAACGTGCAATAAGGACCACGGTAAGTTCACCGAGCGAGTGCAAGAAAGCGCCGCCAGGTTTGCATTATTTGGTTAGGCCGTGCCCAACGCTGGCCGTGAGCGAGGTAAAGATGTCGACCGCAAGGCCGGCGCGTCACATCGATAAGTGTGATTTCTTTCCACGTGGCGTCGATAAGCGCAAAATTAAGACAGTCGGCACGCAGACGCTCTATCGGTAGGTATTGCACAACGTACGCACACATTTATCTGTGAAACAATTCTATTTCGTATACAGTGAATCTTCGGCGCAGACGCTTCCTTATCTACCCCAGGTCGAAGACCGTGAAAATGTCGAGCAATTCGAAATATTCAAACTGAAAACCTTACTTCCGGGTGACAAGCCACCGGAACTCTATGAGGTCGAAATACTGGAACGTGCACGCAAGCGTTGGGCCTTCATGTCTGCATTGCGCACCAATTTCCATCAACAGTTTCGTGAGGCACGTGAAAAGACGTTCACGGCCAAGTATCGCAATGTGTTGGAAGCGTTTGAATGGGAAAAATGGGTGGAACGTGAGGAGTACATACAGGAGTGTCAGATGAAACGCCTTGAAATTGTGGTACGCATGTTCGACCAACGCGAGAGTGAGATGCATGTGGCCTCCAAGACACGCATCGAATTAGCCTGTGAGAAGATCGAGGAACGTCGCCTGTTGGGCCTACGCAAGAATGAAATTGAATACCAACGCTCGATCCGTCGCCTGGAGGCAAAAGCCAGGCTTACATCATGCAAGAATCGTAAAGAGAGCCTCGCAATTAAACTTACTTCACCCTGTTCCGACTTCTATGTGCCACTAATACGTGATGGCGTTAATCCGGCGCGACGTCACTTTGCTGGCGGACGCAAGGCGTTCGATATGCATATCGATGAATTAGATAAAAAAGTAAATATGCAAAAACTGGTTTGCCCTTTCTCCAAACTGAAGGAGTGGTCCAAACCAAAGGAGGTTATAAAGGAATATGAGCAAAACTTCTGCAGCGGTGGCAATCTGCAGAAATTGTACGAGACATTGAGAGTGAGTTAATGCATAAATAAATATTTTGTACTTAAATTATTTTAAATACTTCCGCGTGCAGAGTCTACGTTCTCAGACTTCGAAGCGCAAACAGACGCCCAATTGTCTGGTGCGGAGACAACAATTCCAACGCTTGTCCATCGAAGATATTAAAGATGCAACGCCATTGGAAACGGCCGTTGATAAAAAGTCAACTGAACAGCGCAGATTTTCAGATTCCGATTTCTACTTGGATCCGGAGAGCTCTTCGAGTGAAAAGTGGTACCCTGAGGATAGCACAAAGGAGCTATTGCACGAACGCCGCCAGGAGGAGCTCGAGAGTATGCTGTGTACATACGAGGGTACCACCATAGGCTGGATCATGCAATTTCTATCCGAGGAAATGGAACGCCTGCGCGAACAACGTAAATTACACTTTTTCTCAATACTGGCGCAAAAGGAACGCTGGCGCCGCGAGGCTGCTGAGGCTGGTTTGCGTCAAAAGGAGAACGATATGCGCTACATTTACGAGGAACTCTTCCAGCTGTGTGATGTGGTCAATGCAGATATAAGTAAAGAGTATCTAGATACAATTCTCACCACAGACATGGCGCATAATGCCGGTTGGGAAGCCGCACAATCAGCTGTGGAATTGGCCAAACAAATTGATCAAGATATAGCCCGTTGGTTGGACTCATTCAGATCCGTACAATCGCCGCTCACCTTTGAACCGATGCGTTATATGCTGCGCGATTGGGTTTTCCCTGAACTTAATGACGTACTGCGTCGCAACGAAAAAGTATTGGTGGTCAAGTACATCATAGACGATGTGCTATTTCCACGTATCGATTGCTTGCTGGAACCGTGGGACATAGCAAGCTCTATCACTGCTGAAATAATAGATCGTCTAATCGATACGGATCTATTCTACTTCTCGACTGATAGCGAAAGTGAACACATGGGACAACGACCATCGCAGTTCGAGGCGGAGGCTATAATACGAAAACTAATACGTCAGGCAGTACCCGGCCGCCGGTGGCTTACAGGGGAAGAACGCATGGCTCGCGAACATTTCGACGATCTACTGAACGATATTTTCAAGCTAATAGCAGAAAAAGAAGATCGCGAATCGACGGACAGTACGTACGAACCGACGGACCTTCAGGAAGCGCCATCAAAAGTAAACTTTGATATTCCAGACGACTTGGAGCGTAGGAATCGCGAATCACTGCCTCATGGTGGGTCGCAGTTTATACGAACTAGGATGCTCAGTCTACAGAAACGCATGAAAGTGGATACGACCACCGGACCGCTCAAAACAACTGATGACTATGCAAGCGATGATGGCTTCAAGGACACAGATCATGATAAATTAATACTGTCACAAAGATATTGCTTAAAGGAGGTGCCTTCTAAAACAGAAGCAGAAGACGAACCGGTATATAAAATCTATAGAGCGATGAACCTTCAGAAAATCAAAAACTACCGCGAATTTAAAGATCAAATTGAAACGGAAAATGCAGCCATAAAACGTAAATCTTCCTCAATACTATCAAGTATTGGCATTATGTTCGAACCGACTAATCCCGAAACAGAAGGCGGAGCAGGAAATAGAAACTCAAACATGTGTACAAGACCTGCTACTCGGCATGCTGAAAGACATATTACCAAGTGGTGATGAAGGGTTACTTGAGCCAGAACTAGAAGCCGTTCAAACAGAAGCCGAATTGGAAATTGAACCTGAAGTGGAATCCGATATAGAACCAACTGGTGAAAAACCCAAAAGTCTGCATGCAAGTTCGGCAATTTTAGCAGTTGATGTAGAGCAATCGATTACTGAAGAGCCACTGATAGAGGTATCGTTTTCTGCTGAAGCGCCGTCCATTACTGATATAAACCCACAGATTACTGACGCGATTAGCCAAACTAGCCGCAGCCTTGTCGTATCACTGAGTTATCTAAATAAAAATGCTGATACCATAGATGTAGACGTAGATGTAGTGGAAAGAAAACGCACAGCGGAAAGTGGCTTTGTAGAAGCAATACGATCCGATAAAGCAATAGTATCCGATGAAGAACAACCGAAATTGGACGTTATACATTTAGAAGATGAATTAACAGCTCAAATAACAGAGAAGACTAATACAACTATGGAACCACCAAAACAAAGTGATGAATTGGTAGCGGATACTACACAGCCGGAGACAACTGATGACTTAGTGCCTACTACCGAAACAAGTCGCGTTGATGAAGACCAAGCATTTGATAAATTAGAGGAGGAAAAACATTTGAAGACAACGGCTGCCGCAATAGCTGCTGAACTTAATGCTAAAGAAACAGACGCTGACTCACGACGGGACACATTGTTAAAACGAAGAGCAACGAGTGTTAGACTTCTCAGTCCAACACCGTCGCAACTTTTTCGCAATATGATCAGTACGGTTGAGCTAGATCATTCCGTACCGAAAATGGTTACAAGCGAATACATTATTCAAGATGATCAAGCGAATATACATCAAACGCACTCATCATATCAATCTGTTGATATAGCATACGAAGAAGTTGAAATAAAGTCAGCCGGCATTGGCAAGTTTGCTGGTGCACCTGAAGCAGCCGCTGATACTGAAACAGCTGAAACTGCCGCTGCCGCTGCAGCTGCATCTACAGCCGCTGATACTGCTACAGCTGAAGCTGCCGCTGGAGGTGCAGCTGCAACTACAGCCGCTGATACAGAAACCGCTGAAGGCGAAGCTGCTGAACCAGCACAGGACGAATCGGCTCCGATTGAAGAACCAAATGAGCAATAAACTCATATAAAATTTCTAAGCCAACCATTGGAACCCATAGAATTAATAATCTGGCCTTTTCCCTATTGTATTGTTAAACTATATTTTATCGAAAAATTAAAAGTATTTATATAGTTAAATAAGAAAATCTCTTATTGCACTTCCTCAGTATGATTAGTCTCCTAGAACATACGTTGAGTACATTGTTTTCTCGCTGTTACTAACCAATAGATAATCTTCATGTGGGCCTATACGGTAGCTGTTGCGCTTTTTACACCATTAAAGCATAATTTGAAGTAGCTCATTAAAGGATACATTGTAGGCCACATAAAAGTAAATGCATTCTAGATCGGCTTGGTGAGACGATTCGATATAGCTATGTCAAAGTATTCAATTAATTTTGAAAGATATTCGTTTAAAGATATGCACAACATATATTTAATCAAAATCGGTTCCGTAAATTGAGCGCACAATGCTCAAATAATCTTCACATGAAATAGAAAACACACACAAATATTAAACAATATATCAGACAATGTAAAGACTCGTTATAAAGATTTGAGATTGTGAGCTTTACTTTGTATGCGCTTCGTTATTTTTATGGTAAATATCACTCTGTTTGCAGTTGTTGTCATTGTGGATAGTGAAATATCAATAAGAACAAACACAAACGCAATAATATACAAAATTATTCCTAAATTACGGTCGATGGAGTCGACCGCTGGCCATACCTCGAAATTCCTCTGAAAGTGATATACGAAACATTTTAACGAAACAGAATCCGAATAATATACTAAGAAGCAAGAATCGGAGCATGGAGAATAGTAGTTTAATTTTATCACTGTCGCAACGCATTAAAACATGTATCGAAATCATATCCTTTCAGCCATGTTCTGTCTCTATCTTATAGCTGCCCAGCTATATAGTATAAGGTCACGGTTAAAAAATTGGTACGTTTATATTTAAGTCATATTTTCATTTAAAATTCTCTACAATAGATTACGGTTTAGGCTTTTCAAAAAAATAAACATTAAATTCGAAATCAGCGACTCCAAAAATCACCGTCCATCTGCCACGAAGGGCTAGATGGTAATATACTGATAAGGCCTAACCAACCTTACCGTATGGCGAGTAGTAACCGAGCGAAGAGAATAAAATTAAAACTTTGTCTCCAATAGGGCACATAAGGGGAGCAACATGTACGCCCGATCTGGTCCGTTCAGTTGCATGCCGTAACTGTAACGATACTCTAAGAAGCGTTCAGTCTGTGATAGCATACAGTGACGTGAAATGGTGTCGCATAAAAGTTATCTTATGGAGAGTTAGTAAGTTAGTAAGAGTTACATGGGGATAGCAGGTCGGAGGATTCGTAATGATGTTACAAAAGTGTTACATTTATGGTTCATTAAGTTTTTGATGTGTAACGAAGTTGATAGTAGTGTTATGATCTATAATCTTGAAGAGTCGCTGACGAGGAAGATATATCAATGATTCTATTGTGTTTCATTAAAAATGAAGTGGTATTAATGTTTGCTTGGGTAATATTGTATCACTTCACTTGCTTACGTTATGCATTTGGAGTTATTATGTGCAACAAAGAAGATGCAAGTACATAATAGATGGACCATTGTTCATTCTGACTATTGATGAGAACCCTGAGCCTCGTATGTTCGATATGGAGTAATATTGCAACCAAGTCTGTACTATGTTATTGCAAACGAACAGAAGTATTGTAAGATAATTTGAAAACTCTTATCTGTGCCAAGGTGTGAAATTGATTTTCAAACAAAAATGATCTCAAAGTTGGATATATTCTGTTAACACCGCTCTATGAAGCCATCGTACGCGTTAAGAGCACCATGAGTTATTGCTGACACGGCAGGCACTTAAGTAAAACAATAGGAAATAATTGTCGATTTTTGTAGTGTACTAGCCAGCCACACACCCTAGCAACGTGCATGTATTCAAAAAACACCACACTTGAACTTAAAAAGATTGCAGTATTTTGTCAATAATTAAAAGAATTAATGAAGTTTAAAATACAAAAAAATTTAGAAGAAATGCTATATAAGAGTATAGGTATGTACTACTCTGACGTACTATAAAAAACTAAAAATTTCTGCACTATATATATGCAGTTTATTTGCTTAGCATCAACGCCCTTATCGTCATCGTCATTTTGGTGTTGCCAAAATTTATGTTTAGTTGGTTCTAATTTCCGTTTTAGGTGCCAGCAGCTGTTTCTCTTACGGCTGTTGCAGTATCTACGGCTGATGTTGTTGCATTTTAATTGCGGAAACGGAAACTCAAACACGCCGCATGCAAACAGCGACAAAACCCATTAAATTACGCATACGCAATGTTGTGCAGCGAACCGATGCAGGTGCGAACATAAACATGCAACAAATGTAACTGTGTGCAACACAGAAAGAATGCCGCAGGCAACAAAGTAGTCCTTTGAAAAACATTAAGCAAACATGCTCATTACATACAGAGCGAGCGAGAGAGAGAGAGAGAGAGAGAGAGGAGGATGCAGAGGGATGCACTTCAGCAGCGGTTGCAATTTGCGCCAAATTTTTTGTCCTGTCGTAAAAAAAAGAAAAAAAATCTGAGCAACACAATAGAAAGTAATAGCAACACTTTAATCGAACTTCAACATTTTACTATGCCGAAAGGAAATGAGGCCACTTACAGATACATAGCTGCCAAATAAAAGAAAAGCAGTAAAAGCTTGGATTTAGTGAAAACTCCTGCGCTGGGTTCAGCAGCTAAAGTCTTGGCACTATAAAAGATACGAAGAATTCATACAATAGACAGACAGCAGATTGACACACAGACGGACGGACGGACGGATGGACGGACATACACATGCATGATAAATTCTGTTTAGCATGCGGCATACATCAGTGCTGATATTAAACAACAACTAAAAAAAAAAAAACAACAGCCGATGACGTTCTAAAAGAAAAAAAACTAAAGTAAACTAAATTTTATCCAGAAAGGACGAGTTAGAAGTAGTTGGCAGGAAGTGTTAAACGCCTGTCTCAAACGTACGCTGGCTGCATGTAGAAAGGCGGGCGACTTGTCAGCTAGTACGGCAGACATGCACGGCGGCGCTCTCCTTTTATGGTTAGTACAAGGGATGCTGGTGATACTTCAACCTGCCTGAGCCCGTCGTATGTGGAAAGTCATGTTTTGAATTTTTTTTCGATAGCAACCATATATCTTTCTTGTGGCAGCCGAAAAGCAGTCTGCAGCATCATTGTATGCAGGTGTATGTCAGTGTATTAGTTTGTGGCAAACAAGAGCTGCAGCGGCGAAGCAGTAAATTTAGTAGTTGCTGCAGCATGTAGAGTAGGTACACATATAAGGAACATATAAGCACACTACCATACATATGCAGATGAGCCAGGCACGCAGAACAGCGCTGTAGATTCTATGCACTTATGGTGTTTTTTTTTTTTTTTTAAAGAAGAGAAATACTGTAATGCGAGGTTTGTATTATAAATTACCATCTGTAAAACAAGGAAAAGAATGCAAAATACACATTTTTTAATAGATCTAAGAGCATTGTAGTTGTACAAGGTTATAACATACTTCATACTCCCAAAAATCGTTCGCCATATTCAAGATTGTTCAACGATTGTTGACAAAATTAGGCTGGCATTTCGTGCATAACTCCAAATGGTCTGCGAATAATAGAACTATTCCCCTTTACACTAAACAAAAAAAAAACCATATCACTTAAAGCTTCGAGCAGTAAAGACGTATGACTATGTACCAATCTGTATGTATTATTTATGGAAGGAGTTATTTGTCTGTACACCATATCTCCCTTAATACTTTACCAAACCAATGATCATCATTTTGAACGTTGCATTCAAAGCTAATGTCGAAAAACAAATATTTACTGATAAAGTGATTGGGTACACATCGCATTCCATACAAACGAAAGACTAAATGCATCATATCTCAGCAGCTAATTGACTAAACGTATTGAAAAAAAATCAGATTCATAGAAAATTTTTCTTTAGACATTCCACTGAAATAGCCATTATCGGAATTACAGCTAAACGATAGTCGATCATGCTTCAAATATGATTATATTTTTTGACAGTGATTTAGAAGTTTAAACGGATTACCCCTACTCAAGCGAAAAAAAATTCCGAAACATTGTTATTGCAATTACGATAGCATTATTACCAGAACTTAATAAAAAAAATGTTTAGCAATTCTATTCAACGGCGATTTAACATCCTAAAAACGAAGATTGTTCAGCAACTGTTGAATATGTAATTTCCAATTTGTTACCTGGCGAGGAAAAGGTTTATCTTAGTTTTAAATATGTCCAACGTAAAGAAACAAACATGCTGAACTGAAGCCCTTAAAATTCATGAACACCTTAAACCGGTACGGCTTACTAACTCATAAATTGCATTTAAATAAAAATGATATTATTATGTTATTTAATTGTGCAATATTAGTGCTAACTCAATTAGAAGAGTACTCCATCACTACCAAATTTATTCACTGTGTTAAAACTGGAATCATACAGCGCTTTAACGTCAAACCTTCTGATCCAGCCACATCATTCTAAATGATAAGAAAGCTATTCCCAGTAAAAGTAGTCCTCGCTATGAAATGAAAGCAGAAGGTCAGACGCTCAAAAAGGCATGATTGGAGCACAATGGTTTTTTTACGAGTTCAGATGTTCACGTTAATATTAAATACACAAACAGCCACACGGTAAATAATGACCACATAGAACAATTATTTTTAAAATAGTTTCGTCAAGTACTTTAAAAAAATGCATATCTGCTCGTAAAAGAACTCGAACATAAAGATGTACAATGAATATTAAACATAAAACTCAGTGCAAGCCCATATATTAGAACAACTTAAGTAACAAGAAGAAATACTTTACGAACTCAAACCACATATAGTCTGAAAAAAAAGCAAATAACATTTGCACCACTCAACATACCAGAAAAAATTATGATTGGTCCTAAGATACCACAACTTTCTATGATTTAAACATTCAAAAGACACAAAGCATTAAACCAATGAAAAACTCTCAGAAGAAAAATCGCAGTCCTACTGACTAATCATGTTAACTTTCATAAAAAAAAAAAAAAAAAATTTTGAGCTGCCAAAACTTAGCACAAAAAGTCGATTACAAAACTGCACTCAACCAACCAACCAAACTATACAGGAAACTCCAAATCGAATTTAAGCGAAATTCTTTTTAAAAGAAACACAATACACAATCAACACATCAAAAGCCACCCAATAAAGAGTAATCAGCCAGCAGCATATTAGAACTTAAGTAACAAGAAGAAATACTTTACGAACTCAAACCACATATAGTCTGAAAAAAAAGCAAATAACATTTGCACCACTCAACATACCAGAAAAAATTATGATACCAAAAAGAGCAACAAAGATCTCGGAGCCAGCCATGTACACCAACATGCGATATCTGAACTCTTTAAGAGAACTTTCTAGTAATGTACTATTTTTTTTACACCTTCCCTGCATTCCCCTTCACTTTTTTGTTTTTTTTTTTTTTTTGATGCGCTTCTTGGAACCGCCGCTTGTTAATGACGACGGCGAGCTTATTGCTTGTAGCGGGCTGCTCTTCCTTACTGATATATATATATATATATATGTTTATCATTAGATATGGTTGTAAAGTACACCATAGTACAGCTCTTATAAATCACACTTGATATTGAACACAACATTTCACACAAACCCTAGCGCACGCTTAAAAGCAGCACCAACAGTCAAAATCACAAAATAGGAACAGCTGTCTACTATCCCAAAACAACTGACGTCTATTACCATCCCGCTCCTAAGCAAAGGAAGCGGATGGCTGTAGGTAAAAAACGAACGAAACTGATGAGTGTGAGCGAGAGACAAAACAATTAATATTATACCACTAAGTAGAGAATGTATAATAGATAAACCATCTCATATACACATTTTGTCACTACAAATTTGTTATGCGACAGGTCCCATGCTCTCACGATTGTGAAAGAAAGAGAGCAATTGCTGACTCAACGAGCATTGCTGGTCCCAGAGAGAGTCATGTGTGTACGTACATATACTATGTATGTATGTATGCATGTTTGTTTATTTATTTTCTTTACATGCGCTGGTCGGTCGTCGCTAACGCATTTTGTTTTCATTTCTTTAGCAAGAGTATGTATGTATGCATGCATTTAACAGGCTTTTTTGGACATTTATTTAATTATTAGCATCAGCGACTGGAAATAATGATAATAATAATAATTCAATATTTAGTTAAAAAATCATTATGGAATGATTTCTGGGAGAACAAATGGACCTTTATTCAATATTTATTGAAATAAAAGCAATTATATTTATTTTTGATTTTTAATTTAAGAGACCAAAATAAAAATTAGACTACGATTTTTAAATTGATATAATTTTTTTTTTTTAGTTGGACTTTGATTCCACTGTCATAATATACAAATAATCATTGGTTTATCATACGACATAAATTTTCGACAAAGGTTGTTAAGCTAATTTATCGCTGCACAAAAGAAATTATTTTAAAAGGTATGACTTTTTAACAAGTTCTTTGATCATATATGTATGTACATACATGTGCTTACATTGAGCAGGATATTATTAGAATAATGAAATTCAAAGTCGCCGATCGAATTCGCTTCCGATTCAATATATTTTTTTTAATGTGGTGTGCCCAAGTCAGCTTTGTATCCAGATGTATTCCCAGGTAGCAGTGTTGACAACTATGTGGTATAAAACTATCGTCAATATGGAAGTTGGAAATATTGTTCTTCTTAAGAGTGACTACTACACTTCAAGACTTCTGATTATTAATTTGTATGTTCCCAGAATATCGTGGCTTCATTAAGACATCTGGAACTGTCATTAGAATTATTGGCTACCGTCAACACTTGAACACTCGGTGGAGGCATGTCAGTCGTGCATATGGTGTTTAGCACTGGATCAAGAACACTGCCTTGTGCAACATCCCTTTTGATAGGCAGGAGAGTTGAGCAAATACCAGACTCAGAGAGTTTCCATACCAATTCCTAGTAGGACTGGGTGAAAACTGAGGAACAATTTCCCATATTTAGACACACACACATACAGTCAAACAGACAGACAGACGAACATGGCTATGTATATTTTGTGAAACCTCTGTTACAAAGTAATTGTCAAAATTAATTTGCAATTCACACAAATAAAAACAATTTTTTTTTTGTTTGTTTGATTTTCATTTACTGAACGTACAACTCTCGCATGTCGAATATAAAATAACTAGTTTAACAAATAGAAGCCTGCTGGTTGAAGCTGCAACTGAAGTTACAATACCCTCTACAGCACTTTTATTCTTCTAGGATATGTTGCTGTAATAGCCAAAGTGCCTTTTTAATGTATACTAAGTTTAGTTTTTTTTTTTTTTTTTTTTTTTGTGGTTTACACACATGTGTGTGGCATGTACTGGCGTAGAATATGAAAAAGGATGCGCACAGTGTGTCTAGTGGTGCACCTGTTTTGGTAGCTAAAAAATGCCGTTAGCTAAATTCGATTTTGCACTTGAGCCATTTGAAGCTAATGCATTTTTTTTCGACTCTCTATACTACGAGTCCTTATCGTTCGACTATAGCTCTCACTTATCCTTTTTTTTTTTGCTTTTTCTCTCTCTCTTTCTCCATACCACTGTCAACATGCCTCAAACTAATACGATTTAGCACTTTGCTGAAAATCTCACAAAATCCTTTTTGCCTCTATTTCTACTTCAATGAACTTGAACAAGATTTCAGCAACATTTTCAACTGCTGTCGAAAAAGCTATTGCAGATAGAACACCAAATAAACATTAACCGAAAAGCACAATAGGCGCGATCTTTAACTAATTTGTGAACCTAAGAAAAAATAAAGAACTTCCAGAAGAAATAAACTGTCAACTTTCTTTTTGCAGCTTCAGAACTTGTATGCAAAACTTAAATAATACTTTTTATTGCTTCTGCAATATTATTTTTTTTTTTATATAATTTCTTACCAGAAGTTTTTATACATTTTACATATAATGCAGTGTAGGATGCACTACACTACGAAAACTGTTTTGTGGCGGCTATTAGTAAATATAGACGGTTTTAATAAGAATTAATTTACAGATGCAAGCTTAAACAATCGTCACTCACACAACGAACATAGGCCTTACAATAAGTACAAACAAGCAAACACACATATATTAAACGACATGCATGCAGCCAGTTGATAAAATTCTGTGAACGGAAAAGCGAAAGCTAATATTGTGCTTTACTTTGTATGCGCTTCGCTATTATTTGGGTGCACACCTCTCTACTTGTAGTTTTTGTTAAGATTGATATGTATAATCGAAGTAATATATAAAATTATTCCTAGATGGCCGTCGATTGAATCGACCGTAGTCCATGCATAGTAGTATATTATTGTTTAGCTCGACGAGACGAGTACGTCTGTCTGGAGATTGTTAGTACAAGTTTTCTTTCAAGCCTACTACAAAGCATAGTCACTGTATAAACGCACTGCCCATTTCTAAGTTTTTACATATAATTTTTATGGCAGATGCTTTACTATTCCTGTGTGGTATAGTACCTATAGGCCTTTCTAAACCGCATTGAATGTTTCTTATTTTCATTTACAAAAAGATTTATTGATTAAATATTGGTTGAGCTATATTCAACAGATCGTGTGTAGGGCATTTAAGTTTCGGTGTCACTGAAATCTTTTTCTGATTCTACTTTGTCTTCAACACCACCATTTTCACAGCATTTGCCTTTTTCTTGTCTTTATATAAATTGCTTTTGTTGTCATTTTGCACACAATTTGTGTCACCGGGATCACCGAGGGAAGAGTGGCATAAGCAGAAGTCACAGCAAGATTTGTTTGCTGCACTTTTAGCCACTAAGTTTTAGAACTGTTTCTGTTGGTGTTGGTCCTTGGCACTCAAATAAAAATGACAAGCATTCATTGTCGGGCTGGCTTCTTTGCTGCATCCTGCTGCGATGCGATGACTATCTGCTCTACTATGTACTCATCATGCACTCTCAGGCGCTGCGCCATTTGAAGCCTCTGCATCCTTTAGTCCTTCGACGTTCTCATCGTTCGAGTCAATTGCAGTTGGCAAACATTTTGCTTTATTTGTCGCCTCAACAATCTTTACGAGCACAACGCTTTCTTCTCCGTTCGTTCGTTATCTCCATCTTTAACTCTTCGCACTGCTGCAACTTATTCCTGTCCGGCAAAATATTTTTGTGCCCTATTCATTTTTATTTGAATACGGACAGCAACTGTCGAGTGGAGTGTGTCGAGTGGAATTCTCGAAAGTTTCTTGTGACACTGCTGCTGCATCCTTGCCATTATTTGGTGAAAGTTTTGCGATTTACACACTTTAAGTTTATCGAAAGTGTTGTTGAATCGCTGTTGCGTTCATTGATTGTGGTCGAGTTAATGAAGAGGCTAAAGTTAATGGTTGTCGTTGGGCAATTCGGGTCCTTTTGGCATTGAAAGTTGCCGGGCACGGCTGAGTTTCTTATTATTTGGTAATCTACTAATAGATAGATTTATGTAATTGACTAATAAGTATTTAAAACGTGGCAAATGAATATTTGCAAAAGTGATAAATGATGAAATCAGAATAGAAAACATTCAACTAAACTTTGTATTATTTTAAATGAATTTTCTGAAATTTAACTTTTATATGCTAGATATACCATATACCATAGATATACTGCCGATATTCAGATAAACAGCTGATCTATATTACTAATTTTCAGTTGTTTTACATGTTTTATTCGTGCTTTTGGTTTATCTGATTTCATCGATAAAATTGTATATAAATCGTGAGAACTTTTTTTGTTGAATGCCGATATAGTGAATATCAGCGAGGATGAACAGCTATCTACAGGCGAGAAGACTTCTACAAGTGACCCGTCGTCGTCGTATACAACTGGCCGCAAGAAGACATTTCACTTAAAGTGAGTTCACGACTAAATTATTATAAAACAAAAAAATAACTAGATGTCGCCAATAGAGTTAGATGACATTGATTACCAATGAAATCGTAGTAGTTCTAAAATATTCCATCAAGATGAAGCCAAGGATGAAAAGCAAGTGCAAATTGAAGACAACTTAACTCTAGCGTTGCATCCGCTTGATAAATTCTGCGTATTTAACGAGCAAATCTAAAAAACAAAGTTTGAGTGCTCTTTTTTATAGTCTCCGAGATCTCGTTGTTCAAACAAGCGAAGGTCGGACTGCCGGACATCGATTCGACTTCTGATACGCTCCCTTCTGTGTACACTGTGGATTTGGAATAAGTTATTCAAAATGTGCTGCAGCATAATCATATATAAATATTTATTATGCCGCAGACATTCCTATGCTTAATTTGCTGTAATCAACTCTTGATGTTGAACAGAAGGTGTGTATCCATCGCTTGGGGCATTTGCAAACACGCTTCTTAGTTTATTGCATCGTTCGCTGGTTGTAGACCCGTCCCATGACTCCGTTCGACAAGCGAGAATAGGAATTCCAAGAATACGGCTAATATTTTTGCATATTGTGGACTCAATAGTAAAATTATAAAAACGTAGTTAAATTTTTTGGTGTTTTTTTTTTTGCCTTTTTTTGTTTTTTTTTTTTGTCTTTTTTTATTTGGTAAACTATCAAAAAGTGTATTTATATCTATCTCCTTTCCACACTTGTTTGCTCTGTCTGTACGATTTATTTTTAAATGTGTTGCCATGGATTTTCTAACGTTGCCAGACAAACTTTGAATTATTTTAGATAAATTGATCTTAGATAAATTGCATTTAAAGTAATTCTACTTTATCTGGCAACGCTATAAAATGTATGGCAGCATAAAATAACGTTATAACGTTGCCAGATAGACATAGTACGACAGCCTGCATATATCTACAAAGAGATTATCTTGAAAACTTGTTGTTTTACAAGATCAGAAGATGCATCGAAATACTATTGTGTCACTTATACATCTGTCATTCACAGCCCTTTCAGCCAGGCCCTGATAAATATTAATTGTATTAATTGTAAATATTAATTGTCTCGCTCACACTCATTATTTTCGTTCGTACTTCTCTGCTCTGCGTTTTATTTGCAAAAGAGTGAGATGGTAATAGACCACTAGTTTTCGCATAGTAAACAGCTGTTCGCAGTTTGCGATTTTAGCTGATGCCGCTTTTAAACGTGCGCAATAAGTCTGAATTAATTTGTAAATATTTAATATAAGTAGTGATTTATAAGACATTTGTACTATTATATTAAAACTATGTCTGTTGATACTACTAAAGGATATCAGCAAGGATGTGCAGGCCTTAACAAGTAAAAGTGTTTCTGTAAACGATTCGCCGAACCCAAGCAACGCAGCTTCTGCCAGCGGGCCACAGATTTGCCGAGGACAATTGTGCCATTTGGAGTTGTATATCGTATGCCAAGCTAAGAAGTCAACGTCACACAGCAGAGGTACCCCCAATGTATCGTGGGCTGCTTCCAATTATACGTACGTACGTGAACTACGTACAGTGGGTATACCAACCAGCGCTTCATGCGTGATATGTATAAATATGTATTTAGTTTCTGTAATTTCATATTAACCATTGTAATAGATTTAAAATGCTCTCTATACTATTAAAAGACTAATTATACTAACTACTAGATTGCATCTGTGAAAATTAACTTCTTTCCATTGTATTTAGAGACATTTTTACTAATCTGCATACATTTTTTCATGTACTACAATTTTCGACTAGAGTCTCATTCAGCGTATTTATTACTCCTGTAAACACTTGTTAGAACAAAAGACATGGTCCACAAAGAAAATAGTGAATGTAAATCGTGTTTCTGGTTGTAAAAAAGATTTATTTTAAACAACATTAAGATGTCTCTCAACGACTGTTGAAATATATAAGTCTAAATTAGTGTATTAATCCCGGTGCTTGAACTCCTTTTCTATAAGTTATATTTTTTTAATCTTGCTATGAATGCTGGATGTGTGTTGCCTATAGACATTAGTGTCGAGATACTTGCAAACGAATACTCGGAGACTATTGTAGTTAGAACCACCGAATTTGACTTTTTAGACTCACCTCAAAACTACGCAGCCAAAGATTTTTGAGCGTTCTGAGCTTGAAATGCGTACGACTGCTTTGAAAAATATTATAGGCTAGCTATAAAGTAATTGTACTCAAGCGATTTTAGCAATATATTTTTTTCTATTTTTAAATTTTTTTTAATAAGAAGATTGCATATGTACACTTGTCATAAGTCTACATTAAAATGATGGCTGAGCAGCTTTCTTACATTAACTTTTTCTTTGCGTATTATGAATACAATAGTATTAGTTAGCAAAGCATAAAATAATCTAACAGATTTTCGTTGAATGATTCAATTTGCAGTACAATATTAAATTCACTTATTGGTAATTCAATTTTACGCTGTCTAAAGCGATAAACATCTACCATGGATGGATTAACGCAGCGCGACTACTCAAACTGTAAGAAAAGATACAAAGAAAAGATATAGTATCTATATATAAAGTTTCGCATTTTATTTATATTTAAACAGTTGCGAATGGCTTCTGTTGTTGTTAGCGGCGCCCGCCTGGAGCGTTGTGTTGAGTCGAGTCGAGTGCGGCTAAACTGTATTTACAAATGCATATTTAATATATTTATTTACTACAAAACGAGCTGCGGCCCAGTTTTTCATGAATGTACCTAGATATACACACATACAAGTACAATATTTCATTTTAGTAGTTTGCAAAAGTATGCAAAAGAAAAAAGAAGAAGTATTTTGTGTGGTTGAGAGAGGCAACAATTCGACAAGTTGCATACCTAGAATTACATATGTATAAAAGAAATCCACTCGAAATGAAAAAGCAGTCAGCATATGAAATGAGTTTATTACTCAGCACAAAATGAAGTAACGAAATGTCTAATGCTTAAAGCATACATAGTAGGCAGGCTTACTAGCTGGAAAACAAGTTAAGAACGAAGGATTAAGGGATGAGCATAAGACTAACTTAGCTCTGTGCGTCCAAGGCTACAAGGATGCATAGAGAAGTGGTTTCATGTATGCATTTGTTGTGCCACTTGTTGTTGTTGTTTCTGTTGCAATTTGTTGCTGCCAGTTGCAGATCGTTATTACTTTTTTTTTTTTTTGTACGCTGCACAGTGCATCCAAGCAGTCAAACTATAGTAAAAAATTTAAATTTGATTCGAACATATTTGCTTAGGTTGTTTATTTTGAAATTGGCAGGTCGAATGACGCTTTAAATCTGACCTTATTATAGATTGTAATCCATAACATGGTAAAATACGCGCACTAAATTTATTTTAAAAGTAATACCTTGCTCTAATTAATTTGTTGATCTTGATGTTTTTTCCGTTTCTGTTCCGATTCATTTCCAGTACCCAGGTGTATAAAGCGTAAATTGCTCCTGAAACATACAAAAAAATGCGTTCATTGATCACACAAGGCTAGTATAGAGCGCTTATCATTTTGACTTTGAGTCCCCATCGTGATGCTACGGCTTTTCTATAGTTCAATAGTCACTAGCGTCGCAGCCATGGGCTGGGTGAGATAGAGCCCACATATGCAATTGGAGGGGTGTAATGAGCTCACTGAGAATGTCCACCCAATCACTCCGTCCCCGTTTAGTCCCTTTCTCCAGATCACTTGAAGTCTTAAAAGTATTCTCAAATTAGAACAGAGAGCACGATGAGCCAAGAACTAGTTGATATGCGGCTAAAACTATTTGAGGTATCTACTAAGGTATGGAATTTATATATTTCTGTAATCTGCAAATGGTGGTCTTCAGAAACTATTACATGTATTATTGGTAGGGTAAAAATAGGACGATGACGACTGTTCACGATTAACATCATATTATAATATATTTCTCAGTAAATCAAAACAACCTTCCTCCGTTTATGTGAATTTGTTAAATTTTGAGTGTAAAATTTAAATATTTTCAAATTTCTGCGATATCAAGTTGTATAGACAATTATCGATTAAAAGACAACGAGCACAACAGTTGGTTGCAGCAGCACAATTATAAATTTTGTTAAATATTTGGCAATTCTGACCCAGTGTGCGCTGGCTTAATATGAAAAAAGTTCTCTTTTTTATAAAAACATTTTTAAAAATTATTTTTTTATACTTTTATATGTTAAATTGAATAATTTTTTCTGGACTTAAATCAATGAAAAGTGATTTTTATACCCTGCATCCATTGGTTAAATGGGTGTATTAGTCTTGTGCTTAGGTCAGTGTGGCAGGCGTCATAAAGTAGACATATTCTAAATCAGCATCTAAAGTCGAGTTGAAATAGAGATGTTTGTGTCTGTCCGTCTGCTTGAACACTGAGATCTGAGATACTATAAGAGATAGAGGCTTCAAGTTAGAATATTTACGCTGTCTTATTCTATCTTCCAAATTGTAGAAAATGATCGTTCTAACTCCTCCATCCCTCTCTATAAGTCGAAGCAATATATAAACCTAGAGACTATAGAAACAGCAAATTTTATGCATCTTACATTAATAGGTTCAGATCGCACTACAATAGAATATAACTTTCATCAAATCTGTGGTTCAAACAATGATCCTTCAACAAGTTACAGGGTATCTCGAAGTCGAGCACACTTTTCTATGTATATATAAATTTTTTTTTGAGCTACATGCTCTCCATCACATTTGATTTTCCAAAATAAAAGGAAGTTATTGAAATAATTGATTGTGACTACGCGCTGTTTGTTGCTGTTAAATTTATGCATATTTGAATGATATTCAATTTGCATTTAATCAATTAATTTATTGAAGTAACATCGTTGTTTATTGATATCATAAACGGATATTAGTTTGATGAGATTATTACTATAAACAGATGCATAGTTAAAACGTAGTGTATATACATACATGTGCTCAATAACTAAAACTATAAATTTGTAAAATATTCCCATTATTGCGTTATTGTATCTCGCTTAGCTAAAAATAGACACATCAGTTTCGCAGCATTCACATTTGCTGCTGCTTCTCACCCAACCCAAGGATGTATACCCGTACACATACTCACAGTTACTATATAAACATAACAAATTTCGCTCAATATGAAATTTATGCGAAAATAGATGCACGATTTCGAATAGGTATGTAGGTACATATTATCTTTAGTAAGAACAGTTTAAATTGGTGGCATGATAACAATGAATAGCATTACGCGGCAAATAAATGTTGCTCATTGTTCTGTAACGTTTATTGAGCGTCATCGAGCGTAAAGCAAGAAATATATAAATAAAATGTATATCTACAATGCTGCTGCCAAACGAAACAGGTGCGAACTGTGCGCGTATAAACGTGCAGCAAATTCGAAAATTTAACAAAAAGAAAGCAAATAGGAAATAAAATATGTTGCACATTTCCAAACAACTGCTCGTATCCTGCTCGTAGTCCTTGTACGAGTACATGGCGTGGTGTTTTGTGAAAGTCATGCATGCTGTCTTGACTCATTTATAGCGATTGGCAGTCTTAAATTTAGCAAAATAGAAAGAAGTGAATGAACGAGAAAAGCTCGCTGAAAAATTTCGTTAAGCTATAGCAATTTTTTTTTTCGAACATTTGAAAATTTTATTCTGGGAAATATTCTAATCACTCGAGTCACGCAAATGTCAATTCAGCTGTCAGAGTGTCAATGGAAAGTTCAATGAAAATACTTTTATAAAATGCTAGTGTAGATGAACCAAAAGCATATAATATTTTGTATTATACAATAAAACTAGAACGAGGTTTGCCTTTTGTATTGTACGATTAATTATTTTTAGTAATTTATCATTGAAAATGTCTCTAATGTTTTCCAAATATACTCAATGAAGAGCACTTTTGCAGAAGCGAGTATCTCCAAAACGAGCTGTTTAACAGTTTCTATACAGCTTGACATTGAAATTCATTTTTAAGGTGCTGAAACAAAAAGGTGCTATGTCCGTGCTGTATGGTGAATGATTCATCTTTTCAATGTTTTGAGTGCTCAAAAACTCTTTTCTGTGCATCGATGTGTGAGCGCGGTTGGTTTTCTTCAATTCTATAAAAACTCCTGGCAAACAAATGGTTGTATGCCATTCAGAATTGACCGTCATACGTTGTTTAATGAAACTTTTGTTTGAAGGCCAGTTTATCCGAAAAAAAGAAAAACAAAAAAAAAACAGTTTCGAAGTGCTTCGTACGCGAACAACTCGTCCTGCAAAACCGATACAATCGACTGCTGTTTTGTTTTGTGTTCATATGCACAGATCCATAATACGTCACATTTTACAATATCATAGACTTCTTTTGAACCACCTCGGCTCTATTTCTTCAACATTTATTGGCTCCAATTGATGCGTGTCCTATTTTGCGCGATTTTCAATTTATGCGGTAGCTAACGCGAACAAATCTTCTTGATGGTCAAACGTTCATGTTCTATCAAATGTTTGCTGGTCCCCCTAATGCCCAAGGATTAGCATTGATAGTTTCTGGCACAACAACCATTTTTGGATGACTTTCACGAAATTCTTCTTTGAACGATAGACCTTCGCGTTATACCAGCATTTAAATTTTTCAAAGGTTTGGACTTTATTGTCAGCTAGTCAGCACCTAACGACACTTAGGGTTGCCATGGCGCACAATGTACAAGGCAACAGTCGTAAAAAGAAGAGCGCTGTCAGCATTTGTGGCGCGCAAAAACTTTTCAAGTTTTTCTTTGGCGCACTCAATGTAGATATACATCCATCCTTACAGCAAAGTCCTGCGCTGTTCGTTCTGGCTATTATTGAAAACATGGCTTAAAGCGAAAATACCATGAAATACTTTGCTATTTGTTTTGTTAATAAAGCGGTGTAATGGTGCAATCGACGCCAACTGGTTGGCTGCTTGGGGGAGAGTGATGGGTTGAAAGCAAATGTTGATGAAGAGCTGAGAAGCCTATTGTGTGGATGACTGAGTTGGCTTCGGTTAACTTGTACTGCGCCGCCATTCATGATTCAATATATTTCTATTATTTTTTCTCTCAATTAAATTTTACAGCCAAATTTATGCGACTAAATAGAAAATGCTACACATTTTCTGAAAGAAACTAAGTATACAAAATATAAAAAAAAAACCTGCTACAAATAGATGAATCTGGCTAATAGTGGTATTTAAAATATTGAGGTCGTTTGCACAGCTCCAAATTAGTGGGGAAAATAATTTATTATTTCTTTGCAAACGGCCCAAACTAGCAAACTGTGATCAAATTATGAGAATGCATTAATAAGGTGTTGGTTCTCTGGAATGGTTTCCACCACCGAAAAACTACTTTTGCCAGTGAAAATACAGAAGTCTCGAATACGTTACAATAAGATACTTTTGATAACGACTCTCGGGTCAACGTCCAAGAGAGTGCCCAAGCACTCGTTGTAAAACTAAGTCTGGGATAACTTCTGGAAATTTTTTTTTATTACATTTATTGAAGCAACTAGGTATCTATGCCGCTTTAGTTACGATAAGTTGAAACATCACAATGCATGAATCCTGAATGTATTGCATAACAACGTTCTGTTCAATTTCGCCAGAATATTTTCTTCCAAATCTCTAATCCTTGGCTGCTCAGAAGCATGTTAGCTATTGGACATGGTCTGCTCTGTTGTCAATCTAACAAGTTTCATCCGCCAGAAACTAATCCTTCTAAGCTAAGCTTTACCGCTGTTGCGTATGAAAAGGACTAACTACCAACAAAGCAGTGAACAAAAACGTTTCGACAAGAATAACCAAATGCAATACGTGATGTTCTTCGGACAGAAGTTGTTCGGTTGCGTGAATTTTACTTAACAAGCTTAACCACAAGCGCTATAAGTCAAATCAAGCAAAGTTGCATGAGCCTGCGTAAACTATACAAGAAAGAAGTTCCATTTGCAGCATATTAACAAACAATAATAAAACGGCTAGTCTCACTAATTGTTTAAGATTCGATTTATTTCATTTGACATTTGAATAGTGTAAACAATTAGGAGCTATAGTCGATCTCATTCAATATGGAATATTTTCAAAGGATTGGCGCAAAATCAAATAATAAAAAGAAACCTATGTATATTACAAAGTATACTACTACATTTTAAAGGCAAATAAAGGCATACTAATAGTATAAATTTATAGAAAATATTTCGAAAAATGGTTCTTAAATTTACGTAGAGCTCCTATACCGTTAGTTTAGTTTGTCTAAGCCTTCTCCTATTAGAGAACTTTTCTCTCGCCTAGTTGCGCTGATCAGAAATATATAACCTTTACTAGGTTTCCGATTCTTCCTTTGCTGTGTTACATACACATATTTTAACAATTCAGCAAACCCAAGTGGAAATGGGAGATACTGCCGCGCTCTCATTTCCACTTAGTTTTCCGTTTTCAGTAGAGATCCAATCAGATTTATTACATTTCATTGAGTTTGTTGTCACTTTCAGCGAACTCTGGTTTAGTTTTGAAGTAAAATTCAAAAGTAAAATGATACACTTGCGCATGAAATCGCAAAACGCAAAAATAAGTGAAAATGGGAGAACAGCTGTTACAAATTAACTAAAATCGACAATCAATTTGGTATTTATTAGGGCGAAACAATGGAATTAGAATTCTATTTTACATTCTATCTTACTCTAATCTCCAATTGTCTCTCTTTCGCATGACAGTTCATTTCTTCCAAAGTCTTCTTCGCTGTGCTGAACATATTCGTCATTGCAGTTCTCTACTCGTGCTACGACAGACAACATCCAAACCAGAATCGTTCTCTTCAACAATTTTTTTTTTCTGTGAAATCAAATAAAGTTTTTTTTTCTTTTTTCAATTAATAAATTTAATATAAAAAATGAGTAACCAACGTGAGGCTCCATTCGTTGCCGTATCTCTGGGTCGTGGATTTGGTCGTGCTAAGGGCCGTCCTTTTGAATTCGGCTGCGGACGTGGACATCAACTGCAGATGCATTTGGTAAGTTGAATAAAATTTATAAAAAAAAAATTAAATATTTTGGTCCGCCATTTTGAAATCTTGCAGAAGTAAAACGCAATATTTTTCCACTTTTTTTTTTTGGAGGTTATGTTAATTCTTTTTTTTTTTACGGACATATTTGCGCAAATAATCTTAGGATGTCAAATGAGTGTCACAGTTTCTAAATGCATGCTATACAAATGTATGTATGTGTGTATGGATTTAGATTTGTATGTACATAAAAGTGTGCGTATTTTCATTCTCATTAAAAAAATCAAAACACGTGGCGGGCCGAGCTGGCCGGCGTATGAGCAAGCTACGCACACAAATGCACAAGCAAACGTAAACGTACATACATGCATGTGTATGTATGCACATGCAAACGTAGATGTAGATATTTATACATGCAAATGTACATACATGTTCAATTAAAAAAATATATATACTTATGTACATAGAAAAAATATTATAAAATAAAAATTATATATATATGGATGTAGTTGCCGCCTAACCAATTTTATGGTTAAGCTGCATAAATAATTTTGTGGTAAGGGCTCCTACTTCGAGCAGCACCAGGTCTTTTACCAGCAACGCAAGAATTTTCCGTCGGAGTTTTTTTCTCATTCAGCGTTGAATGTCTCATCGTAAGGTGTGATTTATTGAGGTTAGATATAGCCGGCGAAGTCTAGTTCTCGTTCCATAACTGTGAAAATATATAATTTATTGATTATAATTTATATTGCATAAAAACATTACTTGTTCTATATAGCGATTTTAGAATAAGGAAATTCCTTTATCAATCCAGATATTCTACAATAATTCGAAGTATTGGTTATATTGCCTACCGGAATGGTGTAGTGTGCTAAGATGCCGCGCTTTTGTGCATTGCATTACAAATATTTCGTTCTAAAAAAAAAATTATTAAGTTTAATATAATCGTATCTTTTATTTATATAAGGGTAACACTTTGCCTTCATCTTCATCTGCAATTGGTGAACCACCCAGCGCATTTCCGGGTTCTATACCACGCACCGATATTATTGGAGGAGGAGCTCCATCAATAACCGGAGAACAACCGCAACCGCGCTCAGCAGCACCAAATGTTCGTGGACGTCCACTTCCTGGCAAGTCGCCAGAAGGCGAACCCATATCTGGTAAGAGACATTCAATCATATTAATAAACAAAATGTAAATTTTGTAATATTGCGGGATGCAGGGTGGTAAATTTTCGCATTATTAAATCGCTTAAAGCTAAAATTTAGATTGTATTCTCACAAGCGCAAATTTTTCTATGACAAAATCTTCAAACTTCTTAAATTAGACTTTGTAAAACTACTTTATAATTTTTCGTAGGTGCTGCCGGCGGTGAGTGTTTGACTTCATCTTCATTAGCTATTGGTGAACCACCCAGACAAATGCGAGATTCGAGCTCTTCTCGCGGCGATGTACCACGCGCCGATATTCGAGGTGCCGCTTCATCAATAGCCGGAGAACAACCGCAACCGCGCTCACCAGCACATCATGCTCGTGGACGTTCACATCCTGGTAATTCGCGACAAGGCGGACCCTTATCTGGTAAGAGACATTCTATCATATTAATAAACAAATTGTAAATTTTGTAATGTGGGATGTTGGGTGGTAAATTTTCGCATTATTAAATCGCTTAAAGCTAAAATTTAGATTGTATTCTCACAAGCGCAAATTTTTCTTTGACAAAATCTTCAAACTTCTTAAATTAGACTTTGTAAAACTACTTTATAATTTTCTTAGGTGCTGCCGGCGGTGAATGTTTGACTTCATCTTCATTAGCTATAGGTGAACCACCCAGACAAATGCGAGAGTCGAGCTCTTCTCGCGGCGATGTACCACGCGCCGATATTCGAGGTGCCGCTTCATCAATAGCCGGAGAACAACCGCAACCGCGCTCACCAGCACATCATGCTCGTGGACGTTCACATCCTGGTAATTCGCGACAAGGCGGACCCTTATCTGGTAAGAGACATTCTATCATATTAATAAACAAATTGTAAATTGTGTAATATTGTGGGATGTTGGGTGGTAAATTTTCGCATTATTAAATCGCTTAAAGCTAAAATTTAGATTGTATTCTCACAAGCGCAAATTTTTCTATGACAAAATCTTCAAACTTCTTAAATTAGACTTTGTAAAACTACTTTATAATTTTTCTTAGGTGGTGCCGGCGGTGAGTGTTTGACTTCATCTTCATTAGCTATAGGTGAACCACCCAGACAAATGCGAGAGTCGAGCTCTTCCCGCGGCGCTGTACCACGCGCCGATATTCGAGGTGCCGCTTCATCAATAGCCGGAGAACAACCGCAACCGCGCTCACCAGCACATCATGCTCGTGGACGTTCACATCCTGGTAATTCGCGACAAGGCGGACCCTTATCTGGTAAGAGACATTCTATCATATTAATAAACAAATTGTAAATTTTGTAATAATGCTGGGAGGTTGGGTTGTAAATTTTCTCATTATTATTGAATCTCTGAAAGCTAAAATTTAGATACTATTCTGACAAAAGCAAATTTTGTTATGTCCAAATCTTCAAGCTTCCTAAATAAGAATTTGTAAAAATGCTTTATATTTTTTTAGGTGCTGCTGGTGGTGGTGGATTATTTCGCGGCAAAAACGACAAAAACGATTTAGTATGCTCTCGACCGCAAACGCTAGCTACAAAATGTGGTAAAGTGGGTTCCAGTATTACAGTACAATCCAATTACTTCCGTGTTTTGACGAGACCCGAATGGACCATATATCAATATCGGGTTGATTTCTCGCCCGAAATTGATGATTCTCGTCTGCGACACCGGTTTTTGACTGAACATACCGATACATTGGGAGGATTTTTGTTCGACGGAACTGTAATATTTACTGCAAAGAAGTACAAAGAAATTCCTGGCAAATCCGAAGTGCTTAACTTGCGTTGCAGGAGTCCCTCTGGAGAAAACGTACAGATCCGATTAAAGCACGTGGGATGTGTTCGATCAACAGATAATACAGTATTTCAGGTCCTCAATCTTGTGCTTCGTCGCGCCATGGAGGGATTAAAGTTACAGTTAGTGTCGCGTAACTTCTTTGATCCGTTTGCCAAGGTAAATAGATATTAGTTTTATACCATTCGATCTAGACATGTTTTTTAAATTTTATTGAAACTATATTTATGTAACTACCCATACAATATGTTTGCTTCATACATATGCATAGATTTGTTTGGCAAACCACCACATGGAGATCTGGCCAGGCTATCAGACTTCAATTAGACAACACGAAAACGACATACTACTCTGCTCTGAAGTGGCGCACAAGGTGATGCGCACCGATACGCTTTTCAATATTTTGGAGGAATGCAAAAAATCCAATTATGATGGAGTATTTGCTTATAAAAAAATTGCGATCGGTAAGTTCATTATAGAGTTAATATATTTGTAATTCGTTTTCATTTTTTACACAAGAATATTTATATTGTTTCTAGGCATGATAGTTTTAACCGACTATAATAATAAAACATACCGAGTGGATAATGTAAAATTTGAACAATCACCTCTGTCGAAGTTCTCAACAAAGGAAGGAGATATCACTTATATTGAGTATTATAAAAAGGTATAAAGTAAATGATTGAATTCGTAAAGTAATCAAACACTTACATTTTGGTGGTGGTCTTCTGCAGCGTTACAACATACATATAAGACATAACAATCAACCACTGTTGGTATCTCGACCCACTGAGAAGAGCATCCGTGGTGGAAAGAATGAGTTGATAATGCTTATACCAGAGTTGTGTCGCGCAACCGGCTTAACGGATGATATGCGCGCAGATTTCAGGTATGTCGATGTGTTCTATTTGAGAGCTTATAAAATACATTATTAAGTATGTTTAATCTTTATTTTAAATTCGATTGCAGATTAATGAAAGCCATGAGCGAGCACACGCGTTTAACACCGGAGCGCCGCATTGATCGTTTGCGTATATTTAATAACCGTTTACATTCTTCGGAAAAGTCGGTCGAAGTTTTAAATTCGTGGAACATGAAGCTAGATACAAATTTGGTGGAAATACCCGCTCGCATACTGCCAAGCGAAAATATAGTTTTCGCCAATAATAAGCGTTATACATGTAATGAGAGCGCAGATTGGACCACACAATTTCGCTATAATGCCATGTTCTCGCATGTAGACATTAAGCGCTGGTATGTCATTACGCCGAGCAGAGTGGTATGCGAAGCGCAGGAATTCATAAAAAAATGCAGAAGCGCTGCATCCGGTATGAGCATGAAGATATCCGAACCACGATAGTAAGTTTAAAAAATTATAGTTTAGAATTAATTAAGAAAACACGTACAGATCTATAGTCGGAATCCCGACTATATATCCTGCAGATATATAATATTTCATTATTTTTGGGGGAACTCGGGATGTCTTATTTCATTATTATTATTTTATAGTTTACATAAGGTTATAGACCGTTTACCAGTGAGGTTAAACGGTTGCAAGGAGATTGAGTTTTTAGTAACTGATCTTTATAGTTCCAGACATTGGACTTACAGCCGGTTTAATATAGAGGGTATAGAAAAAGCTATATTAAAAAATCATTATTTAAATTATTTTTAGCTGTGAGATAGAGGATGATCGCAATGTATCCTACGCATCAGCGATTGAAATGGCAGCATCACAAGATCCACAGCTAATTATGCTTGTTTTAGTGGCACCAAATGAGGAGAAGTAAGTAGTACCTCCTATACCAAGAGAAGTATATACAATTAAACCAATAAAAAATTCTGCTATTCCTTCAGGTACAGCTGTATAAAAAAGAGGACCTGTGTTGATCGTCCAGTACCATCACAGGTAGTCACAGCCAAGACTATAGCGCCGCGAAATGAGAAGGCATCAGCTGGAATTATGTCAATAGCAACTAAAGTCGTTATACAGATGAACGCCAAACTGATGGGTTCACCATGGATGGTCGACCTACCGCTGAGTGGCTTGATGACCATCGGTTTTGATGTTTGTCATTCATCGAAGAATAAGAACAAATCATATGGAGCACTTGTTGCCACCATGGATATGCGTTTGTCAGGGAGATATTTTTCATCTGTGACTGAGCACATGAAGGGTCAGGAGATTTCAAATGAAATGACAATCAATGTGATACTCGCACTGAAAGTCTATCGTGAAACTCATGGCTCATTACCGGAACGCATTCTATTCTTCCGTGATGGTGTCGGTGATGGCGAACTTCATCAAGTGGCTAAAACTGAAGTGAAGTACTTGAAACAGAAGCTAGATGATATATACGAAAAAGCTGGCAAGCCCAATGGTTGCCGGATGGCGTTCATAGTTGTTGCTAAACGGATAAATACGCGATATTTTTACAATAGGAAGAATCCAAAGCCAGGCACCGTAGTTGATGACGTAATAACTTTGCCCGAACGCTACGACTTTTTCTTAGTGTCGCAATCAGTGCGCCAAGGAACTGTTTCGCCAACAAATTACAACGTACTACATGACAGCTTGGGACTCGATGCTGACAAGCTGCAAATGTTAGCGTACAAGTTTACTCATCTTTATTATAACTATTCCGGTACATGTCGGGTACCTTCTGTCTGTCAGTATGCCCACAAATTGGCTTTCCTTGTTGCGGAGCATATCAATCGTCCTCCAGCTCCTGGACTAGAAAATCAATTATATTTTCTGTAAAACATTTCTTTATTTATAATCAAGAATTCTTCTTGATTACAAAAAAAAATTAAAAACCAAAAAAAAAAAAAAAAATTAAAATTAAAAACCAACCAAAAAAAAAGAAAAAAAGTTAAAAACAAACCAAAAAAATTAAAAACAAACCAAAAAAAAAAACGAAAAAAAGGATAAGCCGTATTAATTGGTATCGAAATGAAGCTAATTAATTAAACAGAATAATCTAAAGTTACTTATTATTACTCTTATATACTAACAAGAAAATGGGGGGGTGAAGCGGTTCTTATATAATTATAATTCAACAAATGCGTATGCTACATAATATTAATTTCTATAATAATAATAATTGAATGCAGCAAAATAATATAAAAATACTTATAAACTTATAATTATAATTCAACAAATGTATACATAATAATATCAATTTATAAAATAATAATAAAACTGTATAAGAATTGCCATAAAAATAATTTTCAGATATTATTTTTCCAGCAAAAGTTTTTCAATATCAAAATTAAAATAGCGAATTATGTATCCCATATGAGTTTGTTGGAAAGTTAGTATTGCAAATGACGTCGATACATAAATCGTTATTTAGATTGAGCTATGATTTACAAATTTATTATTTTGCCATCCAGTGCCACTTACTAGAAAACGTGACAAGTAACATATTGTGTAGCGGCACTGAGCTATACACAACTTTCTCGTTCTTATATGGGGGGTTTTTTTAAAGGTACAATTTTCTTTAAACATTCATAAATTGATCACACATGGTTCAATGTTATAACCAGGGTGTGTTACCGGAACCGTTAACGGAAATTAACCAATTAAAATTGAGAACCGGAACCAGAAACGAGTTATTAATTTTAAGAAAAATATTTACTTATTGAAGAGAAAACAGCTGACACATATGATTAGAAAATTCCAAAAATTTCCCAGAACTATTGAAATTGTCAAAAATTACGATCGCGGTTCCAGCTACGCGTTTGTTTTCAGGCGTCAAGTTCATTATGAATTGGCTTGGGAACATTTAATACAAAATTCGAAAAGTGGGCGATGGGTCTTCAAGATTTTTATTGAAGATATGTTACTTGATGAATCCTGGAAAGCACTATGTGGAAATTGTAATATAGTGTTATCGAACCCTTTTTCTTCCATTTTAATCTATGATGAAGTTAGTAAACTATTAAACAGAAATATAAATTTTATGTTTAACTTGGATTGATTACATAGAAGTGTATCAAATCTGCATTTCTGATTACATATAAATGCATTTTACTTCACAAAATTAACAATCAAATTTGCATTGCATATAAAACTCTGTGCATTTAGCCAATACAACACTGCGTTGAAATGCAATAAACTAGATTTAATGTACGAACTAATCAATAATATTGACTAAGCTGTTAAAAACATATCTCAATGTAACGAATCTCATCGATGTTAGTAATTCAAGCAATATGTAGGACATTAAGTCCCTATATCACTGTGGACGGCAGTCCACCTTAGTGTGGCTGCCTCACGAGCACTATATTATACGCGCAATATCAAAGTTTTTACTGGTAAGTTCGATCGAAACGTGTTATATACCATTGAAAAGAAAATGTTAAAACATATAATATCGGATCGCCCCAGTCCGAAATATAGGGGTTTGAAAAATACCCACCCTTTGCGGTATTGGGACTTGTGAGGGGCTGTTACCTCAAACTTATTTTTTAACAAAAATCGGTCCACACACTCAAAAGTTTTGAGATTTGGAAATTTTTGACGAGTTGAAATAGTTTGTGTGTTGGTTTGAATCCTTAAGAAAACCAAAATTTTATTGATACAGGCTTTTATTACACAAAAAACTAAGAAACTTTTGTTCTACAACTTTTTTCAAAAATGGCGGAATTTGGCGGAAAAAGCTAAAAAAAAAGCTTGAACTTCTATTTGTTACTGTGACCAAACGGCTTAACATTTTCAACGTGTAATAGCTCGTTGAAGAGATCTTTTGAATACCTTCAAATGTATGCTAACATGGTGCTGTACAATACCTGCTTAAAATAATATAGGTAAAAATAAATTTTGAAAAGTACATTTTGCGATTTTGCCGAAAAATGAAACCAAACTTTCGTTCTCATATTTGTAGTGAACAATAGTTCACTTTCAAATGGAATCTAGTTGCATTGATATTTTCGAAATGTAAATTTTGAGTACGTTTTTGCAAAAAACGCATTGCGAGGTTTGTGCACTCTGCAGGAAATTACAATTGGATGTAAATACTTCAATTTCCATAGATCAACCGCTCGCTGGACATTGGTATAGAAAAATCCAGTGGAAACACTGTCGACAATTTGAGTTATTATTAGTTTAGCTTGTACTGTATCCGAATATCTGTTTGAATATGTATATATATATATACACATTATATATATATATATATATATATAGAGAGAGAGAGAGAGAGAGAGAGAGAGAGAGAGAGAGAGAGAGAGAGAGAGAGAGAGAGAGAGAGAGAGATATATATATATATATATATATATATATATATATATATATATATATATATATATATATATATATATATATATATATATATATATATATATATATATATATATATATATATATATATATATATATATATATACACATATATGTATGGATAATATTATAGACTATCAGCTATAATATTGTAGTTTCAAAACTATCAATAGTCATTAAACGTATTACAACATAAATCGTTTCCAATAACTGACATTGCAATTCAAAAAAATTCACAAAATACTTTCGTGTTCGATTTCAGCTGTCAGAATTTCATTCAAATAGAATGCAGTTAAGTTTAATTCGAAATGACTACAAGGCATTTTAGTTATTATTCGACAGTTGGAAAACTATTCCAGGAATTATGCAATAATTAGCGGTGAGAAATGCAACAGCAACTTTTGTTCGCCTGTTCAAACTTAAAGTGACCGCAGGGGATATTATTTGAAGTATAGTGCAAGTTTATTGAGCTAATGGAAACAGGTAAGCGAAATCTGATATAAACTTTAACTTTAAGTGCGACAGCTACTCAAAATCAATTTTCACAGTGCTTTTCTTTCGATTTAACCACTTTAGATGTTGCATCTTTTTTTCTGCGTTTCAAATTCTATAAACAAATACAAGTAAAAGTTGTAGTTGAGATGCTCGATTATATTCAACACAGCACACAACATACTTTTTCATAATAGACTTGGAATTGCATCCAATTTTGCTTTCGACAAACCATGTATGTACATAATTAGATCGAATATCATCAATTATGTAAACTTCCTCTCATATAGGAAAATAATAATTCAAATCCATTATGCTTATTCCACACGAAAACTATTAGAAAATGGAATCGCCCCTAACAGTCTTACTTTTTGCAATAGCCTTCAACAAACTTAAGCAAACAATAGCAAAAAAAAAAAAAAAAAACAATTTGAGTTCATTGCCTATGCTAATGATTACGCAATACTAACAATGAATAAAACTCAATTAATATCGACTCTTTATTTGCTGAAACATGCAGCAACTATTCGGGTGCATCACCTTCTATTCCCAAATGTAAACACCTTCACATATGTCAAAAAAAATTATGTAAATTCCAACTACAATCGATCAACTTCAGCTTGCGAAACGTAGACTTACTAAAAATACTCGGAATCATAATAAGACTAGACACTAGACTGAATATATTAAAATGTCTTTCAAGTAATAAATTCAACTGTCACACCAACATATATACACAATAAAATACATTATATTATCCAGAATCGATTACGCGCTGTAGCTGTATGGAAATGTGTCTAAGTCTACCCTTAGCAAATTAAATACCATTGAGCCTTATGGCTGGCTTTGGCGCTTTCCGAAACACCTCAATTAACAATTTACCTTACGAAGCCTATAGAAACTAGAAAAATTCACACCTCCTTAAAAAACTTTACAACTATAATGACTACCAACTACTCACCTATAGAAAGTGTATACAATAAAATAACAAGATGAAAAATACGACTTTACTTTAATCCTTACGAGATACAATAGACCAATGCAAACATTTCTTTACACAGCACTCTTAAATTTGATAATCAACCCGTAATTTAGAACAAAAATTCAGTGAACTCAAAGACTCTCCAAAACACTGAAAGTTTCTGTACGCTGACGGCTCAAAGTCAATCTCTGGAGTAATGTATAGTGTCAAAACTTCGAACGAAATAATTACGTATCAGCTACTACCCCCATTTTACTTCAAAATTTACAGTCGAAATCTCGAACATACTCACAACATGCAAGTATGCTATAAAACAAAATGAAAAATTTGCAATCTGCAGCGACACCCTTTCATCATTTAAACCGATAGACAACATCAACAGCCAAAAATTTGTACGTTACAGCTATTAGAAGCATATGGAGTGGTCCCCGGACACTGCAAGATAGTAGACAACGAATTATCATACCAAACAGCAAAAAATAATCGTATACCTTAATTTCCCCTAAAAATATTAAACAATTTAGTATTACAGATTCACGTCAAAACATAAAACACATTTCAAAGTCATATGGAACTACACATCACAACTTTATAAATGTGTCAACCCCAATAAAACAATAAATTACCCATATCAAATATATTACGATTCGACACAATAAAATTCATTAGACTTCGATTGGGCTACACCAATCTAACACATCAATAACAAGAATACACTATTTTACAACAACATACCATACCCTCCACAGAAACGCCAACACCCAAATTCATGATAAACTCCTCACTCTGAACACATTTCAAAACTAATACACCATCTAATATTAGCAGGCAGCCCTTTTTTAGAATAAGATCAGAAGTAATTGATCATGCACAACCTACGCTTTCACTACTGAAATATATGTACACAAATATGGTTGCTTGCCATATTACGCCATTCTAAAACTTAGAAAGCTTCTTATAAACAAAAACGGTCGCAACTGATTCAACCTCCAACACCAACGATTTTAATATTTACTCCTATACAATCAGATGCCTTCTGATAAAAGCTAATGCAAAAATTAATCTATTATGCGTTCTGGACCATCAAAACATAAAAATTAACGAGTTAGCCGACATTCAAAGCCACACAGAATATTAATCCGATCGATATAAAGAAATACTTAAAAAACAAATCTTTTTCCCAAACTAAATAGCAATATAAACAACTGCCTTAAATGTTCTCCGAAGATCTCAATAAAAACTACCTTCACTTATCGGATTACTTAGAATTGATAACATAAGAAAAAGTGCAACGCAATGATCAAATTTAAATTATTGAGACTTCATTTAGGAGATATCAAAATCATTCATCGACATTACCTCGACCGCAAAATAAAGTTATTTTGCACTTAGTTCACTGTACATAAAATTATAAGATACATATGAAGCCGGTGGTCTGCGTAGCTTTATCTCTGTTAGTTTTAGTTTTGTAAACTTGGCTAACTTTAAGAAATAAAATAATCTGTCTAAATCGCTCCATCCGTTCGTGCTGATCACGAATATTTATACTTTATAATCTCTCTGCATTTCTACAAACCAAATATATCCTGCTGACAAATATTTGTTGTGCAGCGGTTAATTATGGCAATTAACAAGAACACCGTCACTAATTCCAGCTTCGATATACATAATATCCACACTCAGAGCAAGATAAAGTATTTATACATTGAAAAACGATAAAGGAAGTAAGTTAAATTGTACAGACACTGCGTTTAATACATTTCAATGAAGATTACGATGACAAAAATGGTTTTGATGAAATACATATGTTGTATGTAGATAATTATGTAAATAATTATAAAATACATATCATACTGTAAAGTGCTGAAAAATCATTTGCCCAATTTTTGTAATTCCCATTCCAGATTGTCCAAGGGACAGACCTGACGGGTATTCAACCAACGTGCAATACAATGATAATGAAAAGCGTGATTGCACACACCCCAAGCGATGGAGCACACGTCAGTTATGTGATTGGCTTGATTAGCTTGGCATTCGATGCACAACTCCATGATGTTATTGCGGCAGATGGCACATTTGTCCACGGCAATGTCTGTGAATATTAAACAACTTATATAAAACTATGCCGTTTTATATTAAACATTACATTACCCCAAGCCCACGTTGCAACAGCGCGAATTTTTCTTATCTCAAAGCACCTCTTGGAAACGGTTAGCCATCAGCAGAAGGCTGCTCAATGTCGGTGATATCCTTAAATGTATCATCAGACATTGTTGTGTTTAGCAATTTGTATGACTTTCGATATTATAAATAAAGCCACGAAAGCAGTAGCAATTGCAAAGAACGAACAGCTGTTTAGCACACCAAGGTTGAAGACGTCTATAACCATCACGCTCTGATACAAATAAGGAGTAAGGCATTTTGTAGAAGAGAAGAACAAACGAAAATAATGAGTGCGAGCGAGAAACAATATGATTTGCTTTTACGCGCTAGAACAGTAACGATAAGCTAACTACTACAGAAACTTTACCTTAAAATAGCTAAGCTGCTACACTAAAGAATCTGTTTCAAATGAAAATTTTATTATAATATTTATTACTTCACGCTGGAGCCTAGCCATAAGTATAACTACAGATACATACATAGAAACATACATATATAATATGTTTACATTTTTTAATCCTGGTTAGTTTAATAACTGAAACCTATGCAGTATATACTAAGTCTTCGTTTTAACGTTTATAGTGTTGGACAAATATCTTCTTATTCGCATTTAGGTACTTTTTTGAGTGAACAACTTTGCCAATGGGTACGTTCAATTTCTTCCCCATAATTTCGCCTGAAATGAGCTGTTGCATTTTCAACTAATGGGTTAACTATAAACATGATTTAATAAGCCCCATAAACTAGATTTTCAACAATTATTTAAAAACACTGGTAAAACGATGGCTAGTTATGAATTTTTAGGAGATACTTGTAACAGTGCGACACCTAGAGCATCTATAGCGCGTGTTATATTTATCTAAGTCAAATAACTTTTCTCTCAGACAGACTTACATATAGACTTGAGCTGATCACGAATACATAAATTTATGCAATCTCCGATGATTCCTTCGCTATACACTCTACAAAACCTAAAAATTATTGTAGATATTAAACGCAATGCGAAAAATAAATAAATTAAACACATACAATACCATTTAAAATTATTTCAAGCGGCAAAAGAGTATACAAAAACTTTAATTTATATTTTACTCTTATAGTAAACAAAAAAAATGTTTACAAATTTCAATTTTTTTTATAGCGCAGAAATAGAAAAATAATGTATTATTTAGCAGTCATGCAGCATGTGGCAACTCGAGTTGAATGAAATAGAGAGAGAGAGAGATAGAAAGAGTGAGAATGAACTGAAAGTCCATTTCATTCCTACACAAAAATAAATATAAAGTGAATTTTTAATTAAAAGTTAAGTGGCAACTCATTTAAATTAATGTTGACTCAAGCGTCATAGCTCTTCTGAACAGTGAAAACGGCAGAGGAATGAATGAATGGACGGACGGACGGACGGACGGACAGATGAGGCTACTCCATACTTTACTGTCTGCAACTCCGAGCCGAACAACGGTGGAAAGTAGTATACCAAGCCAAAAATGGCATTGGAGATTCCTTTTTTACTCCTTCGGAACGGCTGCAAATGAAAATCGAGTACGTGTTTCGTGTTGGGTGTTGGGTGCACTAAATGAAGAAAAGATGCGGTAAAACACAATGCGACCGCAAATTTTGTTAATTGCAACATTTAACTTAATCATTTTAGGAATCTTTTGTGGTATCTGTATGTGAAATGATTCAAAGAACGAAGAACTCTTTGATAAAAGTAATAACTTTAAATTGTTTTAGATAAAACTGTACACTTCGTAGTTGTTGGATATACATATATATTTTAAACAGCGTCCGCGATATGCGCATAATATTAAATTATTGAATCAAAACAATTTAAGACCTTCGAACTGCATATCTAATTCAAAATACTCATGTATTTTGCTAGTTGACTGCGAAAAAGAAACTTTCGCTGACATTTGCTTTCATTTAATATTTACAAATGAAATTTTGTAGCGAACTGCTTCTTGTCATGTACTAAGTGCCCTTCAATTGACAGAGCTAATTTTGTGTAACGCAGCATGAAGTCAGGTACGCTTTCTCCCCTGCTTCCACTTGTTGTTTTATCTAAAGCTGAACTACTCAACGTACTTTATTTAGCGCACCCAATGCATATGAGTGCAATAGAAATATTTCTCGCCGGTTTCAGTGTATTGAACAGCTGTTCTAACTTTGAAAATTTCACTTTTGGCGCTGCATTTGTGCGTGTGACTGTGGTATCTAAAATAAATTGGTTTCAAAATATTATTCTTTTAAGCAAAAGGGTGTTTTTGACTACAGCTAAACACAAGAAGCGCTTCGAGATAAAATATATCCGTACGCAAGTAATGCTTAAACCGAAATCGTTAAGAATTGCCTAAGCATTGCTGTATTTTTTTCTGTATGTAGCTAGGCCTGCTGTAAGAGCTGCAATATAAAATGCAGGGTATACACGCAAGATCTAAATAGGCTTCAAGGCAAGTGAATTTAAATTATGCCTTTCCACAGCTCAATAAGCAACTAAAAAACATAGATACACTTAATAAACTTAATTCTTCTCCCCTTTTTTTACAGTTTTAATCTTGATATGTATTCAGATTTTTTATCTGCGCTTGGCACAAAGGACAAACTTTTTAGTGTGACCGCGTTGTGATGATCAGTTTTTGCCTTTTTCATTATGGCAACCTTTAAACTTTTGGCAATAAGTTTTCGCTTGCTGTTTCATGCATCGATTGTTGCAACAAGCGTAGGAAAACTTGGCTCTTTTCATGTAGAGCAGTCAGGAGCAGCGCCAGGATATATGTACATGCAAAGCAATTTATGCGTTGAAGTTCAAATGGGTTTGTGCATTTCGCGAGTTATGTATGTCGGCAGCAAAGATTGCGGAAAACTCATTAGCAACTCTTGTGCGAAATATTCACGTCGACCGAACGCATTTCTATGCGCTACTTACTTAAATTCACTTTTCGCGGTATCTAAAGTTGTGTAAAAGGGCGCTGTGTATCTGGTAAGGGGGTACGATTGCGTTATAAGCACTTTAAGCACACTTTTAGCATGTTCTTCTGGCTGTGTTGCAACATAATTAAATGCCTCACACACATATATACTTACATATGGATACCATTTTGAAACTGTGTTGGCCTCGGTCGCGGCAGCATGAGTTAACATCAGTCTGAGTGCATGCACTGTGTACTGAATTCTTTTTTATACTTCGCTATTTAGCATGTTTCCAACAGGATACACACTCCGTACTAGGGCTGGCTGGAAGGTTGCTATAAATTTTTAAATAAAAATTTATCTTTTTAGTTTGGAATAGAAAATAAAGATTTAATAAGTGAATAGACGGTCGGGCATGCAGGAAATGCATCTTTTGTGCGCTTTAAAAACTAAATGACGTTATATTGTTTCTATTCAAATAAAAGGTTTGATTGTGTATTATTCGATAAGAAAGCATTTAATATAGTTTGTTCGGCTTGTTCGGTCGTACATAAAAAGTTTTAGCAAGGCAAATTAGATTTAAGTAGATACATTTTAAAAAATTCCTTGGGAAATTGTTGGCCAGCTGGTCGCGGACCGTGTTAGAGTCGCGTTTTTTCTTGTGATGTGAAACTTTAGTATACCATTCATTACCCATTCCGACTGAGTGTGTATTTTGTTTTTGCGATCACATACCTCTAGCTGCGATGCAAATTGTCGTTCAGATTTTGATATATCAATCGAAAACTGTTTAGGGACTTTCTGTAACGAAGGCTTCGTATGTCAAAATGGACACATTCCGCCTATTTCCACCTATTTATTTTGAACACGTAAGTGATTTTATTGTGGAACGTCTATTCCCGGCAGTTTGCTTGGACCGATTGGGATATGTGGTGGGGAAATCATCCTATGAATGCGCAGTAGCTTAGTTATCTCCAAAAATCCGAAGAGTAAGGATACGTTCGAATTTGTATCCCGTGGTTAATTAGATATTTGAGCCAGAAGCTTTAGAATTTGTATGAATTCGATATATGTATATGTTTGAATGCGATCCCAAAACAGAAAGTCAAAGTCTTCGGGGGCACACAAACTTGATGGCAATGCTTTGTGCTCGAATAATTTTAAGCCAAACCCTGCCAGAAAACGTCCAGCGAATCGGTTGCAAGTTTCTGGAGAGAATATGTACAAATTTTGTTAGCATCTCTTATTCTGCTGCGGGAGCCGAATAATTGAGACTATCGCCGAATCACATCGATTGCTTCTTCTACCGATTTAATAACCCCTACAATTATTGTACAAGTATGTTCCATTCATATTGATATAAGTATTTACATTATTTCCATCCCTACCAGTTTGGCAGCATAACCTATGATATTGTGCAAACTGATATTTGCAACGATTTTTTTTTTTTTTAACAATATTTTGCATTCTAAACGAGTACACCTTAATGCAGTGACATGACCTTCTGCTGCTTCAGTTCGGCTTCAGTTGAACAGGAGTGGAACTCGAGGCATGCTTAGACTGACTGACTGCGTGTCATTGCATTGAATTATTTCCGCTACATTTGCGTGTGTCCTTCGTCGTTGGCAAGTTGCATAAAGATACGCAAGTAGTGACGGCATTGGCAGAGATACAAAACAGCGACGCCATTGCAAATAAAAAAGGAGAAATTGTCAAACTGCTGTTGCTGTTTTCGAACTTCAAACGGAAACGGCAGCCATGAAAGTTTTTATGCAGCTTCTATTTACTTCTTCTGCAAGTTGCTACTTTGAAGCTGGTGTAAACATAATTAAAAACAATTACAGATTAATTGTTGCATGAATAACTAAGATACAAATAAACGAAGAAACGAACAGCTGTCGAAATAAAATCAGAAAAAAAAAATAAAATAGAAAGGAAATCGTATTCAAAGTTTCTTATTTAGTGCCTGTCTTTGTGCGAAATTGGCAGCTTTTCGTTTAACTTGTCTAACTTCGCATCGATGCACACACACATCCTCCTCGTACTGCTATCCTGCCATTATACTACGTTGACGCCCACAATGCCCGCCCAGCTCAGTGCAACAATATTCACGCTTGCTTTCAATTTACACGAAAACTAAGTTTGTTTTCCATTAAGTTAAGTAATTATAAAATTATCTCTTTGAGTAGAAACGTGTGCTGTTGAATTGGGTTGAATACTATGGTTAGGAGTAATGGGTTTGGAGTAATGGGTTTCCTTTCTATTTGTTTTTCACTGCAGTTGACAGCATTTGACAGTCGGAAATGATGTTTTTTTTTTTTTTTTTTTCTATTTTGACGTTTGCGCTGCCAATTGTTAATTGTAATCAAGTTTCTATTTTCACTTCGCTAACAATATTAGAAATTTATTTTGAACTTTTATTCCAATATTATGTACAGAGTGTAGTGAATAAATCTCGGGATCAGTCTTCAAATAGCATAGTGACAAAATTGTTGGCAAAAGGGTAATTTTCAAAAACGTTAGAACACTTCGGAAGCTCCGGGCCCTTATCAAACCGCTCTTCATTTTTCCGCAGCTCTGGACGGTATATAACATTTGAAGACAAACGTGTACAATACAATTGCTTCGCAACTGCGGCAATGGTTAAGCCATTTTAGGCGCTCAGAAACATGGTACAATTATAGATGGTGTATTGAGTGCTGACTTGGGCGAATCCATATGAACGCGAAATAAAGTGAGGCAAATGTATACAAGCAGATCAATACTAAGAAGGAAAAAACAATGGCATACTCACCGCAACAAAGAAACAATTCGCGTGCGGAAAACCGTTCAAAACAAGCATTCAAAGTGCAATAACGTTTGGCTTGTGAAATACGAGCGCGCACGCTCTCAATACGCTACCTTATTATTGTAGCATGCTCGCAATGATACTCTCATTGTATCTCTTGTTTCTGTTCGCTCTGTTTTTGCATAAATATTGCATTCTCGTATTTCTGAGCGCATACTTTGTCATGTTAATTTTCGACAATTTATTTAGTTTCATATTCGGTTCTGGATTTGAGTTAAAAATTGTATTCGCATCTTTAGATTCCAGCTAAAATTTATTTCCGTGGATTCATAGCTTCGGATTCGTGAGCTGATTTTAGATTCATAATGAACGAATCTTTGAAAAATCAGAATTCAATATTATTTCGAAAACTGTACTAAATGGAAAATTTACTGTTTTCTGGATTTCTAATATAAAGTATTTGAAAAAAATTTTGGTATTATATATTTCACTGTTCAAAACTTTGTCTAGTTTACTATTATAAAATATAAATAAGTATTTAATTGTAACTGTAGTCGTACTGCTATAGGTTTTCGGTTGCATTTAATATTCTTTTTTCTCAAAT
Source organism: Leucophenga montana (assembly GCA_035044765.1). NCBI lineage: Eukaryota > Metazoa > Arthropoda > Insecta > Diptera > Drosophilidae > Leucophenga > Leucophenga montana. The sequence goes on along the minus strand of JAWNNQ010000608.1, from coordinate 860,902 downwards.
TTTGCTGCAGATATCCAATTCACGGACAACAATTGAATTTATGCATTTGAATCGTGACTTGTTTTATCAAAAAAAAAAGAACTTGTTCTTATTGCATTTTCGTTGGCACGTCTTGACACTCGAAATGCATTGCAAATGACAATTAGCTCAAATAGCTGCGAATAAACGAAAATTGTCTTAAATTCGATGCAAGATAAAAGAAATTAAATAAAATGCTTGAAAATGTTCTTTAACTTTAACACCGAACTTAAGGATAGAATCCATTTTTCTGATACTTATACATATGATAATCCATTTAGGCTAGAATTTAAATATAACAAAGTTTTCGAGAGAAATAACCAAATACATAATCGATATATTAAAATCAGTAAATAGGGGCTTCAAGGATGTCAATCCCAATGGGCCATGTTCCTCTCTGCATGAGCTATTGATCCACACAACAAGCTTTAGAGAACTATCAAATAAAAAAACAAACCGCAATACCCAAACAGATATTTGTACTATGTTGTTATTTCCAAATTCTCTTTTTGCATTCAATTTTGCTAGACAAGACTGTGAAAATAGGGCTTAACCAGTGAATCAGTGTGTATAAGTTGGGTAAGTTTAGTTAATATTGTATGTAGTGTATATGTTACCCCCAGCGAAATATTGTATTTATTTATGCGAAGTTGTAAAATTAAACTATATCATAAAATCAACTCAAAGTTTAAACTAATATGACACGCCCACTTTTCTCGCTACACAGAACACACTCAAAATATGTATTTAGTTTTAATTAATTTTTCACAGCGTCATAATTTATGCATGCCACTTTTACTGAGTGATATGAGTGCGATATGAGAAAGTTCTTTGCAGCAATGACGCTATATGAAATGTGTGTCCTTCCGTCCGTCAGTCAGTTTTAAACTCCGCTACTTTTTTTCAGTTTAACAGCACTTATCAGTAACCTTGCAGACACTGAAGCATCTTCTACCTCAAATATAGCTGGCAACGCTGTCAATATAATTAACGCAGCAAATTTTAATCAAAAAACTTTCACATATCCTCGCAAAATTCAGACTATGAAGCTACTAGAGAGGATTTAACTATCTTCTTCGCACTTAACTTCTGATTCAAAAGTACCAGGAAGTTGTCAATAAAACGGAAACGGTTTAATTATTCTTTGATATTTATTTTGTGTCCTTGAAAGTAGTTCACATTAGATGAAATGCACATATTCCAAATGTCCGAAAATAGTAGGGTTAAAATTTGTCTCAAGCCTAAAATATCGTGCCAAATGCTCTGTACCGATCCAAACGAGACCCCAATGTCGTCTGACATCTTCCTGATGATTTTTAAGTATATTTTTATATATTTTAGACTTTTTGGCCAGTGAAAGAGGGGAATAGACGCCCAGAACGAGGCAAATCATCACCCACACTGCGGCCCGATTTTTACTTTTTGTGCGTCTGTTTTTTTGGCATTGTCTCCATAGGTTTTTTTTTTTTTAAATTTCGAAAGCTTCTGCATTTGAAATTTTCTTGGCATTTCTTGAAATTTCAAGCGAGTTTCGTTTAAATGCGAAATTCCGCTTATTTTTTGATCAGCAGGTATATTCTTTTCGAAGCAATCCTTGCCAAGACCTTTGTCTATTTGCATATTTCTAATTTCAAAAGTTGTAATTAGTATAATTTTATGTTAATTATTGTGTATGTTGATTTCCTACGCTTTGCTTCTTATAAACATATGAATATGTATGAATATGTTCTCGGAGTAGTATATTCAGCTTCGCTTTGCTTCAATTAGCATAAATTTTGAAATGGAATAGCACACTGATTTTGGACATTAAAGCCACGGTCGTACGTCTATATACATATTATTTGCATTTATGGGCAAACTCGTTTAGTGTTTGCTCCAAGTGAGTGGAAGTGTTTGATTGCGTTATCAGTGTTAGTGGCAGCATTCCCCTGTCGGCAACATAGTTGGCAACTTAAATACAAAACAGGCAACGGCACCGTGTTCACACACACGCACGCATCTCAACGCATCACGCATCCATCAACATGTTTCAAAGTCAATTTTCATTAAAAAAAACATGCAACACAAACACATCCTGCAACAGGACTAGCAGCAGCAGCAGCTAGCCTAGCTGAAGAGGCAAAAATATTCCAGCTATGAATACCAAAACTGTTGCAAGTATTTTTCATATAGGAGTATGTACTCGTACATACCTATGCAGCACCATGTTCTTTATTAAAATCAGCAAAAAAAAATGAAGGAAGGCATGCAGACTGGCAGCAGCAAAACCAGCAGCGACTTCATCATCAGTATTGTGATTATATGCTAAAGATGGTGATGTGGATACATAAGGATACAAATATGAAGAAGATTTATTTGATGATGTGGAAGCATGTGCAACATGCAGCAAGGATGCTCAGTAGCAAGGAAATTTATACAAATTTATTGCACATATTAAGAAAAATACAAAGTAGTACGATAAATTGGTAGCTAAAATGGAATTGAAAATATGTCGCAGGCATCGCTCGAAAGAATTTTATGTATTTTATGTACTAATGGAGTAATATGCAGAATGTTGACGCTTATGTTGACCATATAGAAGTAGGATACATGCAAGTAAGATAATCAATGCGCTTCAATGTTTTAAATGCAGAATATATGAGAAGACAGAAGAAGGCACTGCATCGGAAAGTAATGTGCACAAGCAATTATCTCTTAAGAAATTATTATATGACAGTAAGACCGATTACTTCGGAGACCGACTTCGCAATGGTGACCTAAAAAGGAATCAAGTGTTTAATCTTTAGAAACTCTTCGGCGTACTTCACTACAATTCAGCCTTGGGAGAACACAGGCTGACGTTCAGATTTATAGTAGAAATCATTGAAGTGTTGAGCTACCAAGCGCAAGTGATGTTCCACACACTCTGGGCTTAGTGGAAACTGAACAACGTAAATTGCAACCTATCTCCACCATTACGCCAGATGAGGTACGCTTTCAAACAAAAGACTCAAAGTCATCAAAGCCCTTGGTTATGTGAACGGGAGTGCACGGGAGAGTTGCTAAAGCTTATCCGGAAATGGTACTAATCTTCTTGGTGATAATCTGCAATGCCGTGGCTAGCTTTTGACACTCTCCTCCCTCTTCCCACCACAATGAAAATACGCTGCAGTTGTGTTGGTTGAGTCTTGCAGACCAACAAGTTAGGAACTTACTTTCTCTAAGATATTTGAAAGAATTTTTCTTGGTACAATGTTTGCAATTTCAGGTGTGTAGATACCATCAGTTCAGCTTCAGGCAACTCATCCATCGAATCGTTCAACATGCCTTCGGAGCGGTGAAAATAAGCAGTATAGCTCTTCTGTTTTGTTTCGCTGGCACTTTATGGTCGAAGTTAGAGATGATCGGCCGGACATTTGCTGTATAACTAAACTGAGAAAGTTGAATTGACTGCTGAGACTGTCGCGAAAAATCAGTTTGAGCAACAAGTTGACTGTTTATCGGTCTTTAGTTACTGCTCTTGGGTACTGCGTATCTCTCCAATATCAAAAAGATTCAAATAGTTAGAAACTGGATTCTCCGCAGCATTACAGCTACACCGTGTTTTTGTTATCGTGTTACAAAAAGCAAACAAAAAAATCATTTAATGTGACTTATTGCTAGTTCGATTTCCAATATATTAGAATATTCACCAAGATAGTACAGAGTATGTCTAAAAACAGTTTATCTTTGATTTCATAAACCTTAATTAGGGTGATGATGTAAATCTTCCGCTATATATTAACAGATCATAATAATTTGATTTCACAACCTTTTTGAAGCCGATCTATTATGCTCCATTATTATCTCCAATTTACGTTACATACGCCCTTTGTTATGCTCCAGTGGATACAATTAAGTCTATAATGAAGCTATTTTACATAGAAATCCTTAACTTATTATGGAGTCATTCTGGAGCTGTCGTTGGTTGTTCTCCTGAACCATCTAATTGGCTTATTTTACGCAGTCAGCATTCAGTTTCACAATATTCTTAAATATGTTACTTACCCATTGACATGCACTGCAGAAGCAACATATTCATAGCCAACTTTTGTACTCAAATCTTCTCAGTGCATATTCAAACCATATTCAAACTACTCAAATTTAACAATCATCAGCAATTCAATGCATAGTCGATGTTGCAACTCGATTCAATGCGGTTTGATTTGTTGCAGAGAACAAATATTAAATAAACAACTTTTAATCCGGTGAAGAACCGACCCAAAATTGAAAAATCAAGTCAGAACATGCATAAACAAGCAAGAATCAAACATAGACACAGCATTCCATTCATTCCATTCATAACAATACTATACAACACACTTGATTTGACTGATTTGTTTATTTATGCATAACGCAAAACGAATTTTTGTATTCCGAATCTTCTTTATTTTTTTATACAATAATTTTTTTTTGCTCCATTTTTCAAATGCAATGCGAATTAAATAGAAAGAAATCCAATGGATTGAAATATTTTTCGCATCAGCAAAATGCGTTCACACGAGTTTCGAATTCAGTGCGCAATTCGGATTTCTTTTTTCGATACGCTGCAGCCATGGGGTAAGTGGGCATATTAAGTTTGTGGAAGTTTATGTAACACACCGCTTAGAGTGTACATACGTATACTTGAACAGCTCAATAAGACGCATTGATATTCGTTCGTTTCACTCCTGTAGCTCGCTGACTATAGTAGATAGAACAAGTAAACTTAATTATTTAGAATAGTTGTTGGCGTCAGAATGAGTGGCTGCTCAGTTCTCAAAAGAAGAATTGACGTCGGTACAGTGTACCTTTCAGTCGTACGCACTCGGCTTTAACTGTTTCACTTGTTTTTATTTACTTTTTTTTTTATGTAATGCATTCCTTTTTTTAATACGAGGCTGTGGAATTTCTGATTTCTTTTTTTTTTATTTGCTTTACTGCACAGCATCGGATTTACTTTTCAATATATGCAATGCGAAAAAAATAAGGACACAACTGATTTTTTGTAGACAGCAAATATTGCAAGCAAAGCTAGAGAGATATTCCAAACGAATGCGCAGATACAGTGCTTTAGAAAAGAATAGAACTGAGGCGTATCTATCTAACTATATGTATCTAAGAAGTAGCGTGTATCTGTGGTGTGTATATTGAGCAAACAAATCAAATTCCTACATTATATTCGAAACGAAATGCGTTGCTGACAGACTACTCATGCACCAGTCAACTTCACTTCGTAAACAGTAGAATGCAAACGGAAACGGAAGCTGCTCAAAACGTTGTCATTTGCTATGAAGGACTTTTTCAATGTGCGACAGCGGCAGCAAGTCTGTATCGTGAATTTGTTTAGGTTGGTGTCGATTACTTCAGCTGGTTTGCAGCCACTATCAATGCTATCAATACTATAAGTTTACAAAAGATACATAGTGCTGCAATAATGCTGTAAATTGAGCGAGGTGTAACTTTTCATATGTAATCCACCTTGCGCAAACCAATTGAAAAATATTATCTATGCATAATATTTCTTCGAAAAAAAAAAATAAATAAATAAAATATCGCCATTCAATTCGATTTCGATTTTGACTTTAACTTTATTCGAGCACGCCATCAAAGAATTGCTAATAACCAATTTCGTTTCAATTCAAGTGTCAGGCGCAAGACTAGGACACAAAGACGACTGCCAGAACAACGACGGAAAAGCCAAGCAGCCACACGGGAAGCACAGCCAATTGAGTATTACTGGTCAGCACACGCTGAGAAAGGTGTAGCAAGAGTAAAACAGTTACTGACGCACAGGACGAGCAAGGATAAAAATATCTTCAGTGATGCTGCTGCTGCTGCTGCGCTTGCAAGTATTTTTTATACAATTTCCGGCGACATAAGCACAAAGTCAGTCATATACTTAGTATAATCTATAGTGCACAAAAATGTCCTGACTAAAGTTCATGGAGAAAAGTAGAATTCGTTTTAATTAGCTAAAATGAAATAAAAAATATTTTTTAAAGTGCAATCATTTGAATATATCATATCAGAAATATTGATTTAGCTATGTATGTAGAACCGCAGCTTCAATACGCTTCACACGCATTCATTTAATTTTTATGCTGGTTACCTCATAACCTTATAAAATAAAGCTTCTGTCCATTAGAGGCCACAATATGGAATTTCAAATTAAAATTAACTGTAATGAAAAAGGGCTACTTCTAAAAGTGGGCGTGGCTTGGTAGTTGTGTGATAAGTTCAGCCTAGGAACATAGAAAGTCTCTATACCTAGCCGATTTCAGATCGATATACTCAAATCCATATTTTATAGGCTCCGAAATCTCGTTATTCAAAATATACGAAAAATGGATGGACAGAAGGAGAGACCGACATAGCTGTATCGACTCGTGATTTGTTGCCGATCAAGAATATATATGAGTATATTGTACTTAATGGAGTGTGACACTGCACCTTATACTTGTTACGTACATTTGCACGTAAGGCCAAGGGCATACAACTTAGTATGCCCTTGGCCATCCATGGCCATAAGATAAGAAATTTGTGATACCGCAATGAACTTCTTTCATATAAGTGATGGTTTTTCTTGAAACCAAACACTCAACCTAATCTAACCTATATGTTATATATAGTAGATTACATATTTTATAAGTGTAGCGGGCAAAGCCAAGCACAAATAAATATGTATGTACGTATATATGTATAGCAAACTAGCCCAGTATGTAGTAGTAGTTGGCGACGTTGTCCTTATACACGTCCTTGTCCTCGTCGTAATGTGCAAAGGACAACGCGTTATGGCAGCTGACAGGCAATGGTTTCGAATGCTTACTCTTAAGGCGAAGGCCTGCAAAGAAGCAGCAGGAAGCATTTTTCCTCTACTTCACAGACATCTTTTTATTCTTTGCTACTTTATGAATTTGAAAGTAAAATCAAACATATAAAAAAGTCAAAGTGCGCACAAAACGAGGCAATGAGGACGACGACCACGCCGACTGAATATGCTTCAAGGACATGCAGCGTGCTGGCAGGAAGTGCGGCATATACTCGTAGCAAAACCAGATCAGATCAGCCATGATATATGATTATCTAAAGTGTCTGCACCGTTTTCTCCGAGTGCCATGCCGTGAGGTGGTGACTGGTTGCGTCTTGGCTACGAATTCGATTTTGGTTTCGTAAAAATATCGCATTTTATATTAATGATAAATTAAATTGTTCATTGACTTGAATAATTTTTTGCTACCAATAATAAAACCAACTCATTCTAGATATCGTACACACAATACTATTTTATGCTATGCTTACACAAGCTGCCAAACGATTTGGTGTCGGAATGCGATTTTTTATCTTTAACCAGAATTGATGAATTTGAAATGCGAATTGTTTTCGTAGGCAACTGCTTCAAATAACTCTGTTATGTGCGCATTAGTAAATCAAAGTGTACAAATGATGAAGGATACACTTGTTGTCCTTAAAGCATAAATACATATATACAGACATACATAAGAGAGTCTACATCACAAAAACTTTCAACATAAACTTTTATATCCGGCATTCAGCAAATAATCTTTAATTTTGAAATTATTTAATTATTCCCAAACGACTTCGCATTGGGAGCCGATTTTGGAATAGTTTTTCAGGCATGCATCAGCAGCAGCAGCATCAGCAGCAAACAAAATCTCAAAACTAAACAATTTACAGATTTTCTGTTGTTTTCCGTTTGCAATTTTTAATTAAACAATTTCTCGGTCGTCGAAAGTTTTTCAAGTTCCGGACAGTTCCGTACAGTTCCGGACATTTGCAATGCGACAAGAAAACAATTTGCAACAAAATATTTTCAACGGTGACGGGTGGGGCATAGCAGAGCAGGACTAAGGAAGTTCGACTGAAGTGGCATTGCTACACAGAGAAAAATTAATAAAGTTCAATTTTTTACGCCATAAGTTGTCGACGTGGACAGTACACGAGAATTTATCGTAGTAAGCAAAGTATGTCGGTTTGAAGAAAATCGTTGGTTATGAAAAAGGACTAGGAAATTTGAAAAAGTTTTGTTTTTAAACTGGAAAGTATGCAGCATAACAAATACAACACACAAAATGTCTAAAAAACCGACAAACTGAATGCCTATGGACAATTTGCAGATATTTTGTGAACCGAAGAGTGTGGATGGAGTAAATATGGCTGCATAAACTTATGCTTCACTCGACGCATCGCTCTGCCTAAACTTCATAGCAAACTAAATACTATAAGCGGTTTTTGAACACTTCAATTGAGTCTAGACGTATTTGCCATGGCATGAAATGCAACCTCAGCAATATTATTCTGCATTTTCACTTTGAGCTTTAGACGCCAAAATCACTTGCTGCACATAGTATCTATAAAGTCGCATTATGTCTCTTCGTGACATCAGATTTTGACCGCTGCAGCATCAAGTTGTTTTTTGGTTGCGTTTCAGACAAACATTAACCACTTGATTCATGGCTATAAATTTTGTAATAAAGATATTTTTCACGTACAGAGATTGTACTGCAAATATGTATCTTATCTGCATATATTAGGCTAAATTGAACTATGTGCAGTCACACAGCTTGCTGCCCGGTTCGTGTCTGTGACTTGACTGCCGCCGAGTTGCTTAAGAGTACAAACAATTTTATTGCAATTTGAAGTAGACCACCACAGCGGCATTTCATCTGCCTTGCCTGATTGTGCAAAGGCAATAGTTTACTTCATCTATAGTCGCATGCCTCGTGTTCTATAGCACATTACTAAATGTATGCTTTTTAGCTGCTATAGCATTTCGCACTGCATAACCTCATCAATGTATCTTGCTTTGAGCTGTCACTTTATGCTGCACAACTGCTTGTCTTGACAGTATTTCAAAGCTGGTAATTAGTTAGGCTGGGGCGGTTATACTTCAGCTCTATTAGCAGATCCTCATGTCTTATCTGTCTGTCTGTTTTACAGTCTATAATATCACAAGCTACAAATAGTTCTTCAATTTTAAAATATGGGCTTGAACCTTGATATATGTATAGACTTCATATAGCCAGAAGCAGCTGTTACTTTAAAGTAAACAGTTATGCAGCAAATAGCTTTCCGTCACTGTTTTGGAGTAATTTTGTCATTCACATGTAAGCGTAAAATATCTGCATGCCAGATCAAAATTATTAGTATTCTCTTTCGCTCGCACTCATTAATATATTTTCAGTCGCTTTCTTCTACGGTTTCTTTGATGAGTGTGAGCTAGATGACCATAGATACTCAGATCAGCATTGTGCAAAACAGCAGACCTGCTGCGTCTGAAATAAATTGTCTCTCAATTCGTTTGTATGGCATAAAAATGTTTCAAAGATGTCGGATGATATACTAATCAGCGAGGATGATCAACCATCGATGAGCAAAGCAGCTTCAACTGGAAACAAGGCTTCAACGTGCAAGGAGGCTTCGACTAGCAACGCAGCTTCGGTCAGTCAATCGTCGCCGTCACCTACAACTGGTAGCAAAAGGATGTTTGAGGTTAAGTTATTATGCTTATGTATGTGCGTACTTGCTTATATAAATGTTTTAAGCACAATCCTTGCCAGAAAATTAAAAATCTTTCAACAACTCATTCCCATTCTAGCGCGCGTTTGTCATTCACTAGTGAAGTTCAATTTCTTCTAGCCCTGGTAAATATTAACTATATTGCCTCTCGCTTACACTCGTCAATTACATTCGAGTTTATTTATTTTTTAAATTTTTCATATGTGTTATTTGCGTGTGAGCGAGATGGTAATTGATGTCGTTCGGTTTTGGTGTTCCAAACAGCTGATCTGACTTATCAGTTTTCACTTCTGCTCCCGCTTTTGTGAGTGCGTGTAGACATACGGAGAAAAATATAACTTTAATATTTCATAAAATTTTAAAACAAAATTTGCAACGATGTCTGATGAAAATCAAATGGAGATCAGCGAGGATGAGCAGCCTTCAACTGGCAACGAGGGTTCGGGCAGCGGTCCGTCGACTTCAACTGGCCCCAAGATACGCTTCGAGGTAAAGAAGTATAACGCTGTTGCCATGTGGGCTTGGGGTGAGTGTTTTTTCATATTTTTTTCTAATTTAATGCTGAATATTTCTATATACATAATAAACATATTTTGCTCTCCGCAGACATTTCAATTGACAATTGCGCCATTTGCCGCAACCATATCATGGAGTTATGCATCGAGTGTCAAGCCAACCAGGTCAATGGAGTAACTGAGGAGTGCACCGTCGCTTGGGGGCTCTGCAATCATGCGTTTCACTTTCATTGTATAGCACGCTGGTTGAAGACCCGCCAGGTCTGCCCATTAGACAACAAGGAGTGGGAGTACCAAAAATATGGCAAATAAATTTGCAGCGCGTGCCTGATATTACATACATATAAATTCTATGCGAAACTCGTAGATAGACTTAGTTCTACGCTTCAATTGATTAGAAACTTTTATGTATGTCTAGGCCATCTATATGTTGAATTATAAATCCGCAACAAGTACTGGAAAAATTAGATTATTTCCAATAAATTTTGCTTGAATGATACATTGTTTATTCCGATTATGTGTAGAAATTGATTTCAGTGGCAGTGTCCCAGTCAACAGTTGTCTACTCTATTTAAGGTTGAATGTTTTGATTCAAGTAGGTTACTGTTTGAGGATTGCTTGCATAATTTTTATCATTCAATGCGCGATGTCAACTAAAGTAGGATGCGTGCTTTTCTCTACGATGACTTCTGGATTTTGTTTACTGCCATAACATCCAAGGTTACAATGCGCCAGATGCGAACAAATGATTCTTCGTCTCGGCAACAACAGAGCCACACTCAAAGTAAGTATTGAATATGTTGAACCAAATTGAAGGGTGCGTGGGACTGACCTGGGTATATAAGTACATACTGGAGCCCTGCATGAAGTGCTTGAATCTATCGTAGTTATATACTACAATTTATTGTATTAAAAGCAAAATTAAACATCGAAAACAGAGATGGACCAAAATCAAGTCATGTGCGTTTAATTTTTTTAGTTAAAGCTTACATAGTAAACGAGGGTATAAAAATATTAAAGCCACACTGGCTCTGAATTTGTCTAAGATCTGGCCTCATTTACAGACAGACAAATGCTTCTTTGAGAATTTTCTTTAGCTACTTTCTCTGGTAAGTCCTCTAGAAAATTATATCAGAACACAACTTATTTTGGCTTTCTGTAATATTGCGTTAGTCGTCTCGAATTGTCTTTATATATTCACGTTATTTCATCAATCTTGGAAAGGAAATCGTGGGACATATATGTTTTATTGGATTTTTAGAATCGGCGCTGCAATCGGCCATATAAGGATATCTGCTTCTGTTGCGGGAGCGAATGATTGTGTCTATCGGCGCATCTCTCTGATTATTTTTAGAATTATTATGAGTAAATCCGCTCCAGCAAATCGCGTTGCAAAGCAAATTATTGACAATTTCATATGTTTTCTTCAGTTCGTTCTTAGTCCCCTCGGTTGATAGCTGAATGTGTCGGACGGACACGGCTATATCGAGTCAGCATAGCTTCTCTTGCCTGTTGCAAACATTTGCATAAACTTATTACCCTTTGGATACAGGGTATAATAATTGTTCTCATTTTTAACCGACATAATAAAAGAAAGTTGTTCTTAATTCGAGGGACTATTTTTTGATATTTATGTTAAATGATAATTCTTTACCAAATGAACAAATTTCGATGATGCGTTAGGTATAGTTCCATAAAAAATTGGTTATGGGCAATTTTGGAGTCCTTTGTTTTCGCTTGCGTGTACTTACTTAAAAAGACTACATCTCTAGAATTATTTAAAGTGCCTGTAAAGGGCACAGATCAGATACCTGCTGCCTTTGTTTGTTACACATTCATTACTTAGCAAATGAATGTTTGTATGAACTATTAGGTTAATGACCGACACATGGGCATGCCAAAAGTGTTGTCTAATGACACCTTTGTGTAGACGAAGCTGACAGAGTCATGCATTGCGTCATCGGCATAATTGCAGTTCAAATTGAAACTGAATTGCAACAGCACAATTAGAGTGTCGCCGCTTTTAGATACGAATTCAATTTCAACAGATGCAATCCAAAGCGTCCATCTCAGTAACTACATAAAAGAGCTGGTAACCAACCAGCTCTCGAGTGCATGAAAATATACTTTTATGCGTAGTTAATTGATGATTTATCATAGAGATTTCTACACATAAATATGAAACAACGCCATTTTAAAGTGATGTAAGCAGCAAACAGCAATTCAACTTAATTCTTAAAGATTTATGCGTTTGGTTGTTTGATTTATCTGCTTGGTTGCATATCAATTTGTTTGTTTTAAAATGCGGTTGTTTGTTCTTAAGATGCGGCTACGACGCCTCTCGTCGTGCCTAATAAGATACATAATGCTCAAACGCTTTGAGCTTTGTTGCGGTCGAGTTGGCAGCGCAGTTCTTCGTTCTGTTGACTGACGTAAATGTTGATCATGTTGACGAGTCTGGTGATGGGGATGGTGATGATGCTGGATGCTGATGGTGGCGAGGAGGACTGTTTTGCATTGAGAAAGTGAGACAAGTGAATAATTAAGCGGTTTACTCAGACATTTGTCAACAATGACATAGAGACGACGCACTTTTCAAATGCCCTAGAAGTGCGTACCTTATAAATGTGCGGAATATGTTGTGCTAGCTAATAAGTATGAGCTTGTTTTCTTAGCTGCAACTTAGCTAGCCAATTGAAGTGTTTTAGTACTGGAATTCATTTGTTTATATGAGAACACTATGTATCTCACTACTTACACAAAGGTTCTACGTAAGAATAACACACTTATTTGACATAGTTTGTTGCGTTTAAAAAAAATTTTGCTGTTATGTAAAGGCATCGATATTTGTGCTCATAACAAAATTTTGGAAAGCATCGATATAATACTTGTACATATCGGCATAAAGCAACGATGCTATGAGTTAAGGTCCTTTGTCACTTGCTACGTTTATAGTAGTGCTAATATAGTAAACTTATGGTAGTTGATCAATTGCAGGCGAGTGACTTATCAAAAAGTATCGAGCTTAAGCTTAAGTAAATTATACTTTTTGAATATAATTCACCCGATACATACAAATACGATACGAAAACAGCAGTTCGCATTTGTGCAAAGTAGGTTCGCGTTGTGTTTATTTACAGAAATGTCAACATTAACTTTGCTCGGAATAAATGATTTTTTTGCATACTGTTTCAAATCAACGGAATTATTCGGCATATTAGTATCGAATTATGTTTATTTATAGTTTGTCTCGCTTGCACAGTGTCATTCTCTCAGTCTACTTTGCTTAAGACAATAAGGAAGTGATATACGAGTCTAAGTATGAATACTTCTAATGAAATAGTTCTAATCGAAGAATAATAAATATATTATTGAAAAATGGATGAGGTAGGAGTGATTCAAGATATTTTTATTATAGTAGAATACCTGGATTATCTATCATAGATAAAATAATGGTTTGGTCACAATCTTCATGGACCAATAAAAAATAAATTGCGCTTATATGGAAAATTTTAATTGTTAGCCCCTTAATGGCTAACCGTATTCGTTCAATCAAGCTTCAGCCGATTGCTGCATATATGTGGGAGTGCAGCTGTATTTCACTATCCCGTCTTTATAGAATTTTTAGTATAGGTAAGTACTGTTAGATATAGAATTCCCGCATCGCTGCGTTCGACATCCATCGTGCATGAGTATGGATCCAAAAAGTACTCACTTATTAAAAGAAACTATCGATACGTATCAAGTACATACTTGTATCGGCGCATCGCTATGCATACATTTCGAGAACTACTTCAAAACAATAAAATCATTTAAGATATTTTATCTTACTCTACTTATACATTTCAAAAGCAACTGCATCGAATTGCAATAGCATTGCTACATTTTGTAAAACAATTTCAACTTGTTTGTATTTATCCTCGGCTTTTTGGCTGCTCTTTGAGGCTGCACGGGTTTTATTTTAATGTACGCTCCAATTGCAAAAACAATTTAAAATCAACTCGTTCAGTTTACAGCCGTGCTAAATGCAATTTCTGTTGTTGTAGTTGTTACAATCGTCCTGCTCGACGTTGTCGTCATCGTCATCGTCGTCCTGTATGTCATGCTGCATTTCGACAAGTGCTTTTAACATTAAATATTCATTTACAACATTAAGGGCACTCGAAGTCACGCGTTAATGTTGCAAAAAAAAAAAGGGAAAATAAATAAAATATTTCTATGTTGCAAAGACCTATGGAAAGGCTGTAACAGACTTTTGAGAACTTTAGTGGTTCTTGTTGTTGTTGTTTTTGTTGATTAAGGCGAAGGTTTGAAGCGGTTGGTTCGAGGTTTTACTTAAGCTTGCAGTGGGTCAGCATTTGTGCAGCTGCCGCCTTTGAAGCTAGCTGATGTTGATGTAATGTATAATTTACTGCATGCTCTGTAATAGCTTTGAATATGCTAATAAGCAAAAGAGATCCTTGCTGCATGTTGTAAGCAAATTTTGCAGCGTGTTGCATTGTCAAAATGAAGCTTTGAGCTTGATGGGGCATAAATGTAAGAGAAATATTGAGAAACAAATCAAATAGTGCGAGAGCAATCACGTTTGAGAGAGAGAGAGAGAGAGAGAGAGAGAGAGCAAGAGTTGTGCGCTAATATCCTTTTAAGGAGCTTTCTCTCTCTCTCTGTTACATATTGTGTGTCAAACCTTTGGCTGCAGCCTAAAAGTATGGTAGTAAAGCTTTTAGTTTTGCTCGCAACTCGCTAACAGCATGTCCTTTTATTGCTCAGAGCGTTTATAATAAAAAATAAAAAGAAAATAAATCTTTTTAAGCGTCTAAAAAACTATCACAAAAAAAAAAATATTTTTATTATGCTCAGAAAAATGTATGAGTTACATTCAGGCTTGTCCACTTCTAGTGTCGACCTACCTTGTCCGCCGTTTTTTTTTTTAATATTTTGTTTTTTTAATTTTTAGAGTGACCTGCATTAGCACATAGAGACGCACACACATTAAGCTTGAACTTCAGTACACTTTAAACTCATTTGCATTTAAGCGCCTACTGTATTTAGGCGTTTCTTAGGGCATTTTAGTCACACCTGCTGCGCCTTTTCTTATGCTTGATCCTTTGCAGCGTTATGCAAACTATCGTGGCAGACGAGGGCAGTTTAATAACTCATTTATGAATTCAATACAATCGATTTTTAACTTGATACTCTGCATAATAAGCCAATATTTCACATCTTTCAATGAGTGTAATTGATTATTGAAAAGTTCATTTAAGGGAAACCCAACTTCTTCGTATTTAGAACAGATACTTAAACAATTTGAATCATAAATAATTTTATTAACTTGGAAACTTCATTCGTCGATATAATTTATCACATTTAACTGATAAAATAAAATTAAATATATAGGCAACGCTGCACTCAAAAAATGGGATAATATGCGCATTTACAGGCCTGTGTAATATTTCTTATTCAGCTTAATTTATAATTCAAAATTAGCCTTTTTGTCGTAAAATTAACCAATGCTTTCAAAATATGTTTACATGAAAGTCACTTGGTGGTTTACTCATGAACTTTATTCGTTACAAGTAAATAAGCTTAAAAATCTATCATTGACTCGTAACTTTGTAACTTCGTAAACTGCTTGTAAATTATAACATGCGCTTTCCTTTAAATGGCAAGTATTTTTGTTTCTATTTTGTTTTGTATCCGATTGTGCAATTGCCTGCAAGTCATTAGCTCGCCGATATTCGGTCTATATTATTTAGTTGAGAGGAAGAGAGTGAGAGATGAAAAAAAAAATTCAAAGATGTTAGTATGTATTTTTCGCATACAACATACGTGTATCATGTGTTTCGCTGTATATGTGAAGATTCTTAATGACTTTTACACCCGATTTTGATCAAATGTAGTAGGTGCACTACCTCTCTTTACGACGTTTCCAACAAATAAACAGAAATTTAAGAGAATATAATTGTCTTTAAGGCAAGTAAAATGGTACTGAACTGTTTTGCATTCGCCTGTTTGTATCTTTTTCACTCATTTCTTGAACTTTCCTCGTAAATTTATATGTCTATACGACATGACACAAATAAACGCCTAAAGTGCGCTCAACTCAATTTGCCGCGTGTGCCGCCTCAAGGTTGTTGCCTTCGAATCATTTTCAGAAGTACTATAACAACACCTAGCCTATATTGTAGATATAATATATACTTGTACATACTCGTACATGGATATATGTAAGTATCTTAGTTGTTGAATTGTTGTGCTAAATTTAGCCTCATGTTGGAAATGTAATTTTGTCTCATTTGTATTTAAGCACAATTAAGCATTAAATGAATTTGATTGTGCAAAAATTATACAACTGCTTATGTGTACATTTATGAATTACTTTTCTCATGGTTCCCCATTGTATCTGTCAGGCTGTTGATACTAATTCACTTTCAGAATGATTAACGACCAATTTATTCAGTAAGTGTGGATAGCTTTTAATACATAGAGTGTTAGTTTATAGAAGGTTTTTGTAAAATACTACATGTATTTAGGTGCATATGTATATGTATATGTATTTTATATGTCTGTTTGAAGTGTCTTTTAGTTGGAGATAATAATAAGATAGTCCCTTTATTCATTCTTTATACAAATGTGCTTTAATTTTCTACAAATAAATGAAATAAGAAGTTGGAAATTCCATGCTTTATATTTGTAGCAAGTAGCTTTTCGTCATTGTACTAGCGTCAAATTGTCAATCACATGTAAAAGCAAATCGTGTCTAGCATTGGTAAATATTAACTATATTGCCTCTCGCTTACACTCGTCAAATACATTCGAGTTTATTTATTTTTTAAATTTTTCATATGCGTTATTTGCGTGTGAGCGAGATGGTAATTGATGTTCTTCGGTTTTGGTGTTCCAAACAGCTGATCTGACTTATCAGTTTTCACTTCTGCTTCCGCCTTTGTGCGTGCGTGTAGACATACGGAGAAAAATATAACTTTAATATTTCATAAAATTTTAAAACAAAATTTGCAACGATGTCTGATGAAAATCAAATGGAGATCAGCGAGGATGAGCAGCCTTCAACTGGCAACGAGGGTTCGGGCAGCGGTCCGTCGACTTCAACTGGCCCCAAGATACGCTTCGAGGTAAAGAAGTATAACGCTGTTGCCATGTGGGCTTGGGGTGAGTATTTTTTGATATTTTTTTCTAATTTAATGCTGAATATTTCTATATACATAATAAACATATTTTGCTCTCCGCAGACATTTCAATTGACAATTGCGCCATTTGCCGCAACCATATCATGGAGTTATGCATCGAGTGTCAAGCCAACCAGGTCAATGGAGTAACTGAGGAGTGCACCGTCGCTTGGGGGCTCTGCAATCATGCGTTTCACTTTCATTGTATAGCACGCTGGTTGAAGACCCGCCAGGTCTGCCCATTAGACAACAAGGAGTGGGAGTACCAAAAATATGGCAAATAAATTTGCAGCGCGTACTAGATGCTACATACATATGTATATTGAATAAGTATTTAGTATCTAAAATTGGCCGTTGCGTTTTTTTTTTTCATTTTTATTAATTGTAATCACGCCTTGAATAAAGGATTTGTATCTATGCTACAATAACATTGAATTTTGATGCGAAACTAATGGGTGGAAGAGGAAAACAAGAAAAATTAAATTTTTTTCCCACAAATTGAGCTTTACATTAAGTATATAAATTAAATAATTTCGTTGGTGAGGAATCGCAGCTCCGAGGTGGCCAATTGACATCTCAGTTATCATGGTACGATAGCGGTAACGCCGCGGCCAGATAACTGTTGGATTTGCTTACTGGCATAACTTTCGAGGTTGGAATGCGCCGCATGCGAACAAATAAATCGACTGGGCATCAACAGCGCCACACTCAAAGTAAGTTTTGAGTATTTTATCCAAATTGAAGCGCTACATATACCCAAGGTGAAAGGTGACCAAATTATATTACTATTTACACTCATTGAGAAGACGGTTATAGAAGACCCCTAAGGCGGTAGCTGTGGCGGACCAACAATTCGCCCCACCCCTGGAGACGACACTGGGTATATAAATTTTGGAGCCAGAATGAATGGTATCAATCGAGCTCCATATATATACTATATGAAAAGAAAAATTACGAATGTGAAAAGGGACGCTGAAATAAGGCGAGGTAGCTAGAAATACTCTTTGAACTCAGAGATGAGCCAAAGAAAGTTAATTGCGTTTTGTTTGTTCGGTAAGAGCTTGCATAATATACGAATGTATGAAAAATGCCACATTGACTCTGTATTCTGCTAAGATCAGATCTGCTTCACAGAAGCAAAAGGTACTTTCGGGCCAATCCTCTCTAGACAATTACATTGCAACACAACTCTGCCGGCATCTCATTGCAGTTTCGTTTTATACTGTCTGAGTACTCACGAATTGTAGTAGAAATATTTTACTTAATCGATCCTAGGAAGGACAATGTGGAAAAAACGTGGAACGTGGATTTTTGGAATCGGCGGTGCAATAAGCAATTGGTGGCACTATCAAAACTGATGACTAGCTGAAATCTAACTTTTCTCAACGCAATTTCCTAGATTTATATACATATTTATATACATATCTTTCTTTTGCTATTGATTTGCTTTTTGATTGCGAGTATCGCCGACTCTCTCTCTCTCTGCTTGTTTCATGTACCATTTTAAGACAATCCTCTCTAGAAAATGGCACTGGCATTAAAAATTTCACCTTAAAAATAATTTTGAAGTATTTGCAACAAACTTTGAACTTAAACCGAAAAGTGGGACCGTTAAGTTTAGTATTTTTAAAGGAATCGGGCAGCTCAGTAAACTGATTATTTACGTTGCTTTTCAAAATAGCTTCAGGGCTGGATAGGTGAAACATTTCTTTTTGTGTCTCTCATTGCTATGAGTAACTGTTTATCTCACTCTAATATCCAATTGTCTCTCTTTCGCATGACAGTTCATTTCTTCCAAAGTCTTCTTCGCTGTGCTGAACATATTCGTCATTGCAGTTCTCTACTCGTGCTACGACAGACAACATCCAAACCAGAATCGTTCTCTTCAACAATTTTTTTTTTCTGTGAAATCAAATAAAGTTTTTTTTTCTTTTTTCAATTAATAAATTTAATATAAAAAAAAAAAATGAGTAACCAACGTGAGGCTCCATTCGTTGCCGTATCTCTGGGTCGTGGATTTGGTCGTGCTAAGGGCCGTCCTTTTGAATTCGGCTGCGGACGTGGTCATCAACTGCAGATGCATTTGGTAAGTTGAATAAAATTTATAAAAAAAAATTAAATATTTTGGTCCGCCATTTTGAAATCTTGCAGAAGTAAAACGCAATATTTTTCCACTTTTTTTTTGGAGTTTATGTTAATTCTTTTTTTTTTACGGACATATTTGCGCAAATAATCTTAGGTTGTCAAATGAGTGTCACAGTTTCTAAATGCATGCTATACAAATGTATGTATGTGTGTATGGATTTAGATTTGTATGTACATAAAAGTGTGCGTATTTTCATTCTCTTTAAAAAAAAAAACAAAACACGTGGCGGGCCGAGCTGGCCGGCGTATGAGCAAGCTACGCACACAAATGCACAAGCAAACGTAAACGTACATACATGCATGTGTATGTATGCACATGCAAACGTAGATGTAGATATTTATACATGCAAATGTACATACATGTTCAATTAAAAAAATATATATACTTATGTACATAGAAAACATATTATAAAATAAAAATTATATATATATATATGGATGTAGTTGCCGCCTAACCAATTTTATGGTTAAGCTGCATAAATAATTTTGTGGTAAGGGCTCCTACTTCGAGCAGCACCAGTAGTGGTCTTTTACCAGCAACGCAAGAATTTTCCGTCGGAGTTTTTTTCTCATTCAGCGTTGAATGTCTCATCGTAAGGTGTGATTTATTGAGGTTAGATATAGCCGGCGAAGTCTAGTTCTCGTTCCATAACTGTGAAAATATATAATTTATTGATTATAATTTATATTGCATAAAAACATTACTTGTTCTATATAGCGATTTTAGAATAAGGAAATTCCTTTATCAATCCAGATATTCTACAATAATTCGAAGTATTGGTTATATTGCCTACCGGAATGGTATAGTGTGCTAAGATGCCGCGCTTTTGTGCATTGCATTACAAATATTTCGTTCTAAAAAAAAAATTATTAAGTTTAATATAATCGTATCTTTTATTTATATAAGGGTAACACTTTGCCTTCATCTTCATCTGCAATTGGTGAACCACCCAGCGCATTTCCGGGTTCTATACCACGCACCGATATTATTGGAGGAGGAGCTCCATCAATAACCGGAGAACAACCGCAACCGCGCTCAGCAGCACCAAATGTTCGTGGACGTCCACTTCCTGGCAAGTCGCCAGAAGGCGAACCCATATCTGGTAAGAGACATTCAATCATATTAATAAACAAAATGTAAATTTTGTAATATTGCGGGATGCAGGGTGGTAAATTTTCGCATTATTAAATCGCTTAAATCTAAAATTTAGATTGTATTCTCACAAGCGCAAATTTTTCTATGACAAAATCTTCAAACTTCTTAAATTAGACTTTGTAAAACTACTTTATAATTTTTCGTAGGTGCTGCCGGCGGTGAGTGTTTGACTTCATCTTCATTAGCTATTGGTGAACCACCCAGACAAATGCGAGAGTCGAGCTCTTCTCGCGGCGATGTACCACGCGCCGATATTCGAGGTGCCGCTTCATCAATAGCCGGAGAACAACCGCAACCGCGCTCACCAGCACATCATGCTCGTGGACGTTCACATCCTGGTAATTCGCGACAAGGCGGACCCTTATCTGGTAAGAGACATTCTATCATATTAATAAACAAATTGTAAATTGTGTAATATTGTGGGATGTTGGGTGGTAAATTTTCGCATTATTAAATCGCTTAAAGCTAAAATTTAGATTGTATTCTCACAAGCGCAAATTTTTCTATGACAAAATCTTCAAACTTCTTAAATTAGACTTTGTAAAACTACTTTATAATTTTTCGTAGGTGCTGCCGGCGGTGAGTGTTTGACTTCATCTTCATTAGCTATTGGTGAACCACCCAGACAAATGCGAGAGTCGAGCTCTTCCCGCGGCGCTGTACCACGCGCCGATATTCGAGGTGCCGCTTCATCAATAGCCGGAGAACAACCGCAACCGCGCTCACCAGCACATCATGCTCGTGGACGTTCACATCCTGGTAATTCGCGACAAGGCGGACCCTTATCTGGTAAGAGACATTCTATCATATTAATAAACAAATTGTAAATTTTGTAATAATGCTGGGAGGTTGGGTTGTAAATTTTCTCATTATTATTGAATCTCTGAAAGCTAAAATTTAGATACTATTCTGACAAAAGCAAATTTTGTTATGTCCAAATCTTCAAGCTTCCTAAATAAGAATTTGTAAAAATGCTTTATATTTTTTTAGGTGCTGCTGGTGGTGGTGGATTATTTCGCGGCAAAAACGACAAAAACGATTTAGTATGCTCTCGACCGCAAACGCTAGCTACAAAATGTGGTAAACTGGGTTCCAGTATTACAGTACAATCCAATTACTTCCGTGTTTTGACGAGACCCGAATGGACCATATATCAATATCGGGTTGATTTCTCGCCCGATATTGTTGATTCTCGTCTGCGACACCGGTTTTTGACTGAACATACCGATACATTGGGAGGATTTTTGTTCGACGGAACTGTAATATTTACTGCAAAGAAGTACAAAGATATTCCTGGCAAATCCGAAGTGCTTACCTTGCGTTGCAGGAGTCCCTCTGGAGAAAACGTACAGATACGATTAAAGCACGTGGGATGTGTTCGATCAACAGATAATACAGTATTTCAGGTCCTCAATCTTGTGCTTCGTCGCGCCATGGAGGGATTAAAGTTGCAATTAGTGTCGCGTAACTTCTTTGATCCGTTTGCCAAGGTAAATAGATATTAGTTTTATACCATTCGATCTAGACATGTTCATTTCTGCGTCTGACATTCCTTAAGTGCTTTCGTTTTAAAAACTTTTGTATTAAAGTGGGTGTCACTTTGGAATTCAATATGGTGGCCGCTTATAGACGGCCCATTCACAAATATATAAAATACGCTTGTCCCATCCACAATGCGAGGTAAACACTAGACAAACACATGCTTGGAATTTGTTGGTTGAGATAATACGAGTAGCTGCTATACGATATAAAATTTCGTGTGAAGGGTATTAATACTTCGGTTCAACCGAAGCAAAAAGTTTGTTTCTTTTATTTTTTAAATTTTATTGAAACTATATATATATATATATAACTACCCATACAATATGTTTGAATCATACATATGCATAGATTTGTTTGGCAAACCACCACATGGAGATCTGGCCAGGCTATCAGACTTCAATTAGACAACACGAAAACGACATACTACTCTGCTCTGAAGTGGTGCACAAGGTGATGCGCACCGATACGCTTTTCAATATTTTGGAGGAATGCAAAAAGTCCAATTATGATGGAGTATTTGCTTATAAAAAAATTGCGATCGGTAAGTTCATTATAGAGTTAATATATTTGTAATTCGTTTTCATTTTTTACACAAGAATCTTTATATTGTTTCTAGGCATGATAGTTTTAACCGACTATAATAATAAAACATACCGAGTGGATAATGTAAAATTTGAACAATCACCTCTGTCGAAGTTCTCAACAAAGGAAGGAGATATCACTTATATTGAGTATTATAAAAAGGTATAAAGTAAATGATTGAATTCGTAAAGTAATCAAACACTTACATTTTGGTGGTGGTCTTCTGCAGCGTTACAACATACATATAAGACATAACAATCAACCACTGTTGGTATCTCGACCCACTGAGAAGAGCATCCGTGGTGGAAAGAATGAGTTGATAATGCTTATACCAGAATTGTGTCGCGCAACCGGCTTAACGGATGATATGCGCGCAGATTTCAAGTATGTCGATGTGTTCTATTTGAGAGCTTATAAAATACATTATTAAGTATGTTTAATCTTTATTTTAAATTCGATTGCAGATTAATGAAAGCCATGAGCGAGCACACGCGTTTAACACCGGAGCGCCGCATTGATCGTTTGCGTATATTTAATAACCGTTTACATTCTTCGGAAAAGTCGGTCGAAGTTTTAAATTCGTGGAACATGAAGCTAGATACAAATTTGGTGGAAATACCCGCTCGCATACTGCCAAGCGAAAATATAGTTTTCGCCAATAATAAGCGTTATACATGTAATGATAGCGCAGATTGGACCACACAATTTCGCTATAATGCCATGTTCTCGCATGTAGACATTAAGCGCTGGTATGTCATTACGCCGAGCAGAGTGGTGTGCGAAGCGCAGGAATTCATAAAAAAATGCAGAAGCGCTGCATCCGGTATGAGCATGAAGATATCCGAACCACGATAGTAAGTTTAAAAAATTATAGTTTAGAATTAATTAAGAAAACACGTACAGATCTATAGTCGGAATCCCGACTATATATATCCTGCAGATATATAATATTTCATTATTTTTGGGGGAACTCGGGATGTCTTATTTCATTATTATTATTTTATAGTTTACATAAGGTTATAGACCGTTTACCAGTGCGGTTAAACGGTTGCAAGGAGATTGAGTTTTTAGTAACTGATCTTTATAATTCCAGACATTGGACTTACAGCCGGTTTAATATAGAGGGTATAGAAAAAGCTATATTAAAAAATCATTTAAATTATTTTTAGCTGTGAGATAGAGGATGATCACAATGGATCCTACGCATCAGCGATTGAAATGGCAGCATCACAAGATCCACAGCTAATTATGCTTGTTTTAGTGACACCAAATGAGGAGAAGTAAGTAGTACCCCCTATACCAAGAGAAGTATATACAATTAAACCAATAAAAAATTCTGCTATTCCTTCAGGTACAGCTGTATAAAAAAGAGGACCTGTGTTGATCGTCCAGTACCATCACAGGTAGTTACAGTCAAGACTATAGCGCCGCGCAATGAGAAGGCATCAGCTGGAATTATGTCAATAGCAACGAAAGTCGTTATACAGATGAACGCCAAACTGATGGGTTCACCATGGATGGTCGACCTACCGCTGAGTGGCTTGATGACCATCGGTTTTGATGTTTGTCATTCATCGAAGAATAAGAACAAATCATATGGAGCACTTGTTGCCACCATGGATATGCGTTTGTCAGGGAGATATTTTTCAGCTGTGACTGAACACATGAAGGGTCAGGAGCTTACAAATGAAATGACAATCAATGTGATACTCGCACTGAAAGTCTATCGTGAAACTCATGGCTCATTACCGGAACGCATTCTGTTCTTCCGTGATGGTGTCGGTGATGGCGAACTTCATCAAGTGACTAAAACAGAAGTGAAGTACTTGAAACAGAAGCTAGATGATATATACGAAAAAGCTGGCAAGCCCAATGGTTGCCGGATGGCGTTCATAGTTGTTGCTAAACGGATAAATACGCGATATTTTTACAATAGGAAGAATCCAAAGCCAGGCACCGTGGTTGATGACGTAATAACTTTGCCCGAACGCTACGACTTTTTCTTAGTGTCGCAATCAGTGCGCCAAGGAACTGTTTCGCCAACAAATTACAACGTACTACATGACAGCTTGGGACTCGATGCTGACAAGCTGCAAATGTTAGCGTACAAGTTTACTCATCTTTATTATAACTATTCCGGTACATGTCGGGTACCTTCTGTCTGTCAGTATGCCCACAAATTGGCTTTCCTTGTTGCGGAGCATATCAATCGTCCTCCAGCTCCTGGACTAGAAAATCAATTATATTTTCTGTAAAACATTTCTTTATTTATAATCAAGAATTCTTCTTGATTACAAAAAAAAATTAAAAACCAAAAAAAAAAAAAAATTTAAATTAAAAACAAACCAAAAAAAAAAAAAAAAAAATTAAAAACAAACCAAAAAAAAAAAAAAAACAAACCAAACCAAAAAAAGGATAAGCCGTATTAATTGGTATCGAAATGAAGCTAATTAAATTCGCCTATAAAACCAAAGCGATGACAAATAATAGAACAGAATAATCTAAAGTTACTTATTATTACTCTTATATACTAACAAGAAAATGGGGGGGGGGGTGAAGCGGTTCTTATATAATTATAATTCAACAAATGCGTATGCTACATAATATTAATTTCTATAATAATAATAATTGAATGCAGCAAAATAATATAAAAATACTTATAAACTTATAATTATAATTCAACAAATGTATACATAATAATATCAATTTATAAAATAATAATAAAACTGTATAAGAATTGCCATAAAAATAATTTTCAGATATTATTTTTCCAGCAAAAGTTTTTCAATATCAAAATTAAAATAAAAATGCAGAACGAGATTAGACTATACAACAATCGTTCTTAAGCTTTAATTTAAAAATTTATTTACGGCTGACAATGAAAGAATGATCCAATATAATTTCCTAACCAAAATTTAAAAAAAAAACAAGAAATAACGTTGAACGGAAGTTTTAATACCATTCACACGAAACTTTAAATAGTATTGTAATGCATAAAAGTGGGGGTTTAAACAGGGGCTACCCCAAAAAGTGGGTGGTACACGCTTACAAGTACTTTTTCCGTACAAATGCATAAAAGTGAACTGTGGGTTTATATGGGACTACCTCAAAAAGTGGGCGGATCACGCCCAATTTTCTATGTATGTTAAGCGGCAGGGTCTTAAAAGGCACCATTTCGCATTTCAACCTAATATTGAATTTAATAAAAAAGTTTTTCTTACAAAATGTCTAAAAGTGGACCATAGGTTTGTATGGGAGCTACTCCAAATAGTGGGCGGGCCACGCCCTGTAGTCTATGTATGTTCAGCGGCAGACCATAAAAAGGCACCACATTGCATTTCAACCTAATATAGACTTTAATAAAGAAGTTTTCTTGCAAAAAGTCAAAAGTGGGCAGTAGGATTGTATGGGAGCTACCCCAAATAGTGGGTGGGTCCCACCCATTAATGTATATGTAAAGCATCCGTCTAATTTAAGTTACTATATCAATTATTAAGTTGATATTGACTACAATAAAATGTTTTTCATACAAAAAAGTCAAAAGGGGGCGGTGAGTTTGTATGGGGGCTAAACCAAAAAGTCGGCGTGGCGGGTCAATCTTGACACTGCAATAAAACACTTGACACTGCAATAAAAAGAAGTGTACGTGCAAAGTTTCAACTGGATAGCATAAAAATTGAACCCCAAAAAAAAGCTGCCACAAACTGAGCGAGAAAGTGTACTATGCCTGTAAATAGTTTGCGGATATGCAAATGATAGTTTTATACGTAAGAGATCCGGAAAACGTTTGTGTGTACAAAAACTAAGGTGACTTTTCAAATTTCGCGGGCAACGTACATTCGATTTTCGTTTTTTTGTTGTTTTGTTGTGTTGGTACACTCGTCACGAACATATGTTTACAATTTCAGCTATGTAGCATGTTTAGTTTGTTTGTGAGAGACATAACGGTTAGAAGTGTTTTGCGTGCTCGGCGATTTTCTGCTATCGAGCTGAAGAGCTATTGAATGACTTCAACAACGATCTAGATTTGCTCAAAAGGGTTATAACTGGTGACGAAACACGAATATGGTTATGACGTCGAAACCAAAGCCCAATCGTCCCAATGGTAGAGCCCAGGTGAGCCAAGACCGAAAAAAGCAAGCCAAGTTCGATCAAATGTCAAAGTTTTGCTCACTGTTTTCTTCAATTACCGTGGCGGAGTGCTTCGAGGATTGGAAAAAGCGTTTGTCACAAGTATATTGTATCTGAGAGGTATGACTTTGAAGGGGACAACATAAATATTGATGAATAAATAAATATTTGTTCCAAAAAATACAAAGTCACCTTACTTTTTGAACATACCACTTATATAAATATGTATGACATTAGTTGAGTTTTCAAATCAATGTATTTAAATAAGAAATGATAGATCCATATTTTAAATAAGAGCATTTACTATTTAGCTTTAGCTTTAGCTTTCAAAGCTTATTGAATACCATCACACTATGTTATTTAAAGCAAGTCATCCTAAGTGAATGAAAGACTGTCTGGTTAAAAGAATTCATAAAATTTTTAGCGGCCTA
This sequence comes from Leucophenga montana, assembly GCA_035044765.1. NCBI lineage: Eukaryota > Metazoa > Arthropoda > Insecta > Diptera > Drosophilidae > Leucophenga > Leucophenga montana. The sequence goes on along the minus strand of JAWNNQ010000608.1, from coordinate 833,658 downwards.
TCTATAGAAGCGGCTGAAAGTGCTACTATTCAGCAGCAGCAGTTTTAGATAGTTTTCCTAAGCATTTATGCCAAACAAATACTTGTACAAATATACACACAGACACATTTTGTCTGAAATATGAAATTTTTAGCATGCAAGCAACGCATACTTAAGCAAATACAAAACAGGCAAACACACACACACAGATACACATAAGTACATAAATACATGCAAAGACAGCGTCACATGCAAATATATAAATAAATATTTTTCGGTGGCTCGTGCTCACATAGTGTAGCAGCATTTCAGACGCTTCGAGCAACAGAAATAGCGACCGGCAAAAGCGTCCTTAACACGTTTGCTTTTGCAGGACTATGCGGCGTGGCATATTTGCGCTGTTTAGTGCATGTGTGTGTGTGTGTGTGAGTATATATGTGTGTGTAATTTTGCATTTACATATTTGCGTGTCGCTTAAAATATTTCTCGCTGCGCCTGATTACGGCGCTTAAAGAAACACTTAAAAAGCGACAACAACGCCAGGCGCAATTGGGGTTAATATCCTTGGACGGAATACTTTCACACACACACACACAAATACATTCTAGTGAAGTATTTATGGTTAAGTTTATGGCAAAATTTTTGACTTGAATTTATTTTTTGGCATTTCTACGGATTTCTGCTTTTGCTTTTGCTTTTGCTTTTACTTTTGGTTTTGCTTGTTGAGCCATTATACTTTGTCCTTTGGCTTTGATTGTATGTATGTATGTACATTGTTTAGGGCGTTCCGTGTTTTGTTGTCAAGGATTAGTACTGACGCCGGCTGCGCATTTGCTTTGCTTTGAAAACATGAAAAATTCGCTGAAATTAATCAAATAAAAAGTTGTATGAAAATTAAGCCAGACCTGCAGCGGCAGCAAATTAATGTAATAGCGCAAAAATCGCACTTCGTTTCAAAGAAAATCGCGTGCAATTGCCGGCCGCTAGACTGAACTGACATTCAGAATTAATAGTTACTAACATTTCACCAAATATGCGCTAAATAAAGTAAATAAAATTAAATAATAAGGCAAAAAGGCGGGCGTGTGAGCATAAAAAATGAATACACGTCAAGTTATTTTGCTTTGCTCTGCTAATTATCCTGTATCCAATGGGACAAGTGTAAATTTAAATTGGCCGAATGTATTTAATAGGCAGAAGGAAGTATGGTAGACCCCGTAAATTATAGTTATTATTGATCAGCATCGGAAGCTGAGTCGATTTAACCATGTCCGTCAGTCCATCTCAACTAGATGCTCTCAGCGCTATAGATCTCAAACTAGAACATTTGGATTTTACTTCATAATACGCAGATAGTTTAGTGAGTGCCGCGACCATAAAATAAATTAAAAAATATTTTTATTTTAAAGTCTGCATAGGGAGATCTACATTAGCACTGTATTTCGTAGTCGGAAACGCACGACTTCTGCATTAATATTTTTTTTTTTAAATTTATATAATCTTTTTAAATGTTGGCATTTTTAAATCGGTGACCGCAGCCGTATATCTGTACCATAAAATTAAGTTCTTGTAACTCGTTTGCCAACAAAGTATTGCCAAAAAATTTAATTAAAACTAATGAAATAGAGTTGTCGTCAGATAAACAAACGTTTGAAGCATCATTTAAGGAATCTTAAATGAAGCCTTAAGCTAATAACACATTCACTACATAGTTGCGCGCAGAACTGGTCTATCTCTAATCTAGTTTTTTTGAACCAAACATTAACAAAGTTGCTGATGAGCTTCGACATTGTTGCAGTCATTTATAATAAAATAAAAAAGAATTCTGTTCTATAACACTAGTGTACATAAAAAAATATAAACCGTCTCTTACACTTTTTTTAAAATTGGATGCGATGAACATGAAAAACATACCTCTTTTTTTTTCATTTGGCCCATTTACTTAGATAACGGTATATTTGTGTTTATCGATACCGTTAGACGTGTAATTTAAGCACCTTTCTTTCGATATGTCGTTAATTTTGATCAGGCTTTACCGTTCACTCTGGACTCTTTTTTTAAGTATAACATAAATACACCGTTATCTATGTTATTTTATATTTTAGTGTTCAGTGCACCCAAATTACACTAAAAAAAGTGTAAGAGAAAGTTTGTATTTTTTGCTGTAAACTAGTGTTATGTTGTCGATAAATAAGATCGAAGCTCCTTGAAACCCGAAGTTGCTAATGCGCTACAAAGATAATCAAAGGTAAAGGTACAAAGATAATCAAAGATAAAGATAATAAGGGTTACAGCACATAGAAGAAGCTTTTGCTTTGTACTTCAACATACACCGTTGCTTTTATTCAGATAATTTATACTTGAATTATATTCTCAAATCTATATACTTGTATATAACAAAATAAATTGCTTACTTCCCTTGAACCGAAGCTTCAAAACTCTTCACAAGCTTCTAACAAATTACTATCAAGTTTTTTAAAGCACTAGTGATAAATTGATGTTTTCATGCCATTCATTCATATAAGAACCAGAAAGTGGGCAGTAGGTCTTAATGAAGACTACCTCTAAAAGTGAATGCGATACGCCATTTAATAATGTGTGATTCATTTGCAGGTTTTTGTTGTAATTTTAAATAAAACACTTAAAATATAAATGGATGTCAGAATCTTTATTATGACTTGAAAGAACAATCTCTGACATTTACTAGTTTAAGATAATTTTGTTCAAATGCTGGAAAGAGTGCCAGCACTGCAACCAGTTTCCAAGTCTTGAATCGTTGTTGCGGTGTGAGTCTTTTCAAAACGAATCGTCAAATAAAACTGAATAAAAATAAGATGGAAGTATGACACCTCAGTCTCGCGTGATCTGTGAATATAAAAAAAAAAAAAAAACAAATGAAAAAATAAAACCTAAATGAATCAAATACGTTTTACATGCGAAGCTTTCGTGCCAAAGAATCTATCATATCCAGTTTAAGGTTGATATTAACTGCAATGAAAAAGAGTAAAAAAAACGAAAAGTGTGCGGTTTTATGCGGTCTCCAATGCTTCCTTTATTCTGTTGCAAACTCTATGACAAAATTATTACAATATTCACGCTACTTGTGAAGAGTATAAAAATGAATGATGCAAGCATGTATTTATATTAGCCAGTCAATCCAACTGGAAAACCGATTGAGCTCAATTTTTCTTTCCTTTACTTTTAGCTGCTTGTCTTAATGAACAAAATAAAATACAGACAGACGGACGAACAAACAAGTCGTATGATTCATTTTCTACGTAAATATGCTTCAAACATTTATTCTATATATTCTCTTTTGTTTGATTCTATTCTACCAGCATATTTTAGTTGCTATCTGGTCGATAAATTTAATTTACACAAATTATTTGTGCTTGTATTGTAATAAAAAGAAAAAGCAAGGACCAAAAGACAACAACAACAACAACAACAACTAATAAAGCAAAAGTTGTACATAAAAACAATGCTAATTAATTAAAACACCTTTTACCTTCAGCCATGCGAATGTATATGCGTACAAGCGAGACAGCATTACAGCATTACAGCATAGCAAAAGTGTGCGTGAATGAGATGGTATGTGTGTGCGTAATGACGACAGCGAACTAATTAAATCGCCATAAATCTTGGCTGCCGTATACTTTGTCGCTTATTGTTGTTGGTTGTTGTGTGTATTTCGTGTCCTGTGTTGTCCTTTTGTGTTCATGCTATGCTATGTGCAAACACCTGTCTACCAGTCTCTAGCTCCCAGTCAGCCATTTTTGTTTGTCTACAAAAATATTTACAGCTTCTTTTGTTAATTTAATGTGCCGCCATTGCGATTCGATTTGATTAAGTTAAATTTTTATTGTCCTTTGTCTACTTTAAGTGCCTGATTTTTGTATTATTTAAGGCTTAAGGTTCAAATTCAATGAAAATTGTATTCAATTGCCAAAAAGTAAATCCCATTATAGTCTACGGCAATGCTTAGAAAAACATTTCATCAATCCTGCAATAATTTTATTGATACGCAGCCACTTCCGCATGTTGATTGAAAGCACAAATAAAATTTATATATTTACGTACAATATTTGTGGTCCTTTTTATGCTATTCATTTTTTTTTTTTTTTTGACATTACCTAAATTCAAAGCGAAAATTGACGAGCATTTCCGGCACACGCTCCATTCTGGTGTAAGTAGTATAGAGGTATGTATTCCCAAATGAAGCACACGCAAACTCTGCTGGCTTTCATTACATTTGCGCTTGGCCCATTCAGCTGTCGCAGCACAGGATGCGCGTCATTGGTGAGTAGGTCCTTTCGACTGCTTAGCTCACACTCACAACGCGATTCATTTGAAGCTTGAATGCTGCGTTGCGTGGTAATTTATGGCTACGCATTTGGTTTACTAATATTTCTCTGCCTGTCTGACCACATAGCTGGCATTCAACGCCTTCAATAGTCAATACATATGTATAGTCGTATGGATACATATGTAGATATAGCTAATCAGCACTTGGTATTTTATTCACTTTGATTGCTTTTGCCTTTTGTTTGCCTAAGCAATAATAATAATAAATTATTCGCTGATGTGCATATTTGCGGGTAGCCATATGTCTTCGATTTTTCTGCAGCCTTATTTTTAATTATCCTGCCAATCAGTGCCGCTGCACAGTGCTACAATTTTCTATCTGAAATAAAGCGTGAAAATGGTGGATGACCAAATTTTAAAAATTCTACGAGAATTATATTTATTTTGATATTCTTTGCTTATAAAAGTCATAAAGCAGAAAGCTGAGTTTTCTAAGTAGTAACTCGAACTGGGTAAGGAAAAACAGATCCATATAGAAAACATATTTTTTGCTTCTAGAGTGAAATCGGCGCCGCAGCTAAAGTGAGAAAGAGATGAAGGAGACAAGCACTATTGAATTGTAAGTAGATCGAAACACTGCTCTGTTTATTTTGTTCATTTTTCTTCTCTTTTCAGTCGGTTTGTTATTTTTTTGTATCACACCTAGTACACCACAACCAAGAACTGGAGGAAATCCAGGAAAACAGAGAAGTCTGTGTGATTCCAAATCTCCAGTTTTAGTTATACACATTCTAGCATAATTCACTGGCGATGACTCAGATATATTAGCATTATTGGTATATAGTAGATGATATATTGTACATAGTATATTGCATAAACTAAAAATACTATTATTTCCAATAATTTTCTTCTATTTATAAACAGAAAAGGACTTTTTTATATAATATTCCTTTGCATAATGAATCACTGTGCAGCTTCGTGGCTTTCGTGCACTCTATTCACTGCTGTTGTATCAATTTTATTGGTAACTTATAATTAGACAACCTGTTAATAGCTCAAGATACGCTTCCGCTGAAAGCCACTGCCGGTATTTACTTTCCAAGCATTGTTTATACAATTTAATGCATTGTGCTGCTCTTCATGCAACTTCCTTTAATCTCAATTGTACACTACTTTTGTAACACACAGATACACACACACACATACTATCTGTGTCACTCTGTCAGTGGCCAGTTGTCTCTCTCGTATACAATTACCAAAGATTTATAGCTTGTGCATTTGCAATTGATGGCCAGGGCCTAATTGTCATCCGATATGACGCTCGATACGACACACAGGCGGGCAACTGAGCTGCATACACTAGGTTGTGTATATGCACCTTGCAAACAGGATCTCGTTGTACTACGCGTGCTGCATTTTGTAGTTTAAGCTGCGCACACATAAACACATGCACACACAGAAACAAATGTATATCACTAGTTTTTAAACATAGCAACTTGTTCAGTTGAGCCGAATACGAGACTCTTCAATTGATGCAGCGTACTATACTTGTATATTTGAGATCGATGTAAGTAAGTTAAGACTTTGGCCTCCAATGTTGACTATTACAATTTCACTTCCTGTTCCTGATAAATCGCTGGCAATTTATTATTGATAACACATTGGTACATTGATTGTGTATTAACTGAAACAGTTTGCCAACAAACAACACAAGACCAATGACATTGATATATAGTTGGTTCATGAAATATCGCTTCTTATAGCTCAGCACGCAACTCTGCTCTCTCTCTCTCTCTCTTTATCTACCTTTCGATCTCGGTAACTTAAATACAAATACAACAAACTAGTAAAATTTTACCCAACATCAATGCCATTTCCAATTCAAACTCGTTCAATTGGAAGCAGTCAGCTAAGGACTGTCAGCAGCCAATCGTCTATGAATGTCCTTTGTGTGTAAGTTGCTAGTAGACTTTCTCTGTTTAGATATGTATGTATTTATATCAAAACTCAATGAAAGTCTGTATCTATGCTGCATATTTAAAAAAGAACTTACTTGAAACTGCATAACTGCAACTTGTTAATATCCACTACGAATAATTAAATTCTGACAAAATTTTGGTATTAAATGTGTACTTCATTCTAATAGGTACGTATAGACGCAATACTATCTGTTTGGCAAATTAAAATGAAATATTGAATATAGTGTGTATTAGTTTTCATTAAAATGGTTTAAATAATAGTTGAATAAGCGTAATTTAAAACATAGCCGTTGGCTGTAGTGAAGACGAAGTGGAAAAGTTCATAAGTGTTTATCATATCACGTACTGACTTTTGCCAATATGAAAACTAGTTACTATAGCGCAGAATAATATTAAAGCGCCCTTCTTGTTGCTTAATATTACCACAATGCTTCAGCTGTATAATCGGAAACAGCGGAAATCGAGACCAAAAATTCAATAGCGATGAGCCACATCGGAGTATTCACCAACTTGCTTAATCACATTGGTTAAAATTGCTTATTTTCCAAGCTGTGCATTTCAAGATAGACAGAGAAGAAGCGTGAAACTTGCTCCTGCTGCCAACACACAATATCCATCTTCTAATCTCAGACCATGACTATGGTTTGCAAGGAGGGCGAAATAGCAGCACAGCACTTTGTGAGTTTAGCTTGCACATCTCGGACAATTGCAGTCCGTGGTGGGTGCCTTATTGCTTGCGAGTCAAAGGAGTTAGATGACACGCTCGCGTGCGAGGGGTATGTGCGGAAGAGTCGAAAACCCACTATATTAAGAATAGTGCATCTCGCTGTTGACAAAAAAACAACACAACGGCGTCATGTTAGAATGTCACGTTACTCTATATACTTATGCTAACATATCGTACAAGGAATTTTGTTTTATCAATTTTTTTTTATTATTATTAATGCACAATCAAGAATTCAAGAAGTATTTAAAAGCGCGTTGATGTCTTATATATGGCCCCGAAAGTGATATGAAATCTGCTTACCAATTTCCACAAGAATTAAACAAAAAAACAGGTAGTTGAAGCATAGTCATACATGGCGGCATTTTTTTTATTTTTGCGCTGCTCAGCAGCTTACACATATCTAAACTTCACCATCATGTTGGGATGACTGGCAATAGTGGGGTAGCTTTTATCGATTCGATAAACATACTAAATAGGCTGCCAAAGAAGTTCGCCCAAGAAACCAGGTGCTAAAAGCAATATTTGAAATTATTTGTGAAAGCACGAGAACATTCACAGCTTTCAAGATCATTGGCAGGTCTTTCTTGTAACTCGGGTCTGTGTGACACGTAATGAGACAACTTTGAGGGAGGGCAAGAACTCTGCCATGCATACCATCACCAAATGTTATCCGATTACTAACGAGTACCAGTACGGAGACTGAACTGTTACATGTAAAAGACCATTGCTTTCTCTGGGCTAAAAAGTTTGAACTCACCTGCCGTCGTGATCTACACCATAACTATGCAGCGGCTTAAGTTTTACAATTATTATGTAACGTACTCGTCGATGTCAGTTATTTTTACGTATCCATTAACATACAAAAGCAACATCTTGTCCGTTCAGTGACAGCGAGCGTGATTTATTTAGTAATATCCGGATGATATACTCGTATCCTGCTCCGATCCGGACTGTTTGCATTTTTAAACAGCTTCCAGTTCGCTCATTAATTCCGATATTTGAAACTGGATCGCACAACTCACAACAACTCCACACCGTGAACAACAAATATACAAGGTTGCCACCTTTCTCAGTCGTCACACATAAACCTAACATAATACGAGTAACATCCTTCCTCTAATTTGTTTAGAGTAGAGTTTAGTGAAAAATTCCAGGCCCATTGGGAATTTTGTATGCTGACCCATTTCAAAAAGTTTTTTGTTTTGATTTTCTACCAGTTACCAATTGTTGAAGGACCATTGCTCCATTCCCAGAGATCGCTCTGTTAAAACTAATGACGGCTATATGAACAAATTTAAATGCCAATGCTCAAAAGCATCAAACGGAAGCCGAAACAAATTAATTAAATTAAGATCATTTAGCATATTGGTGCTTATTGTGTATCGCATATCAGACAACATTCTATCAAAAATCAATATATAGACCATGTACTCGTATAAGTAAAAGTACATAGCATATATAAATGTGATTGAAAGTCATGCTGATGAGCATAAAATACGTTTTGGTTCAATAAACTAAATAAATATTAAAGATTAAGTGAAAGCAATCTGTAGAGAAGTATGAAGGAAGTGTAATGTTGACTTTCAGCTGTTCGCTGATAGCCAACGTAGCAAAAGAATCTGAAGTTTAGGCGGCAGCACTTGGCTTTCACATAATATTTTCAACCCTTTGCTTTCTGAATAATCATGCTGACCAGCAATGGTGACATTTCCGCTGCCATAAGCATACAATGCAATAATATGTACGGGTATGTGCATTGTACAAGGACATAAACATATGCACATCATGCTGCTAGAGTACATATGATATAGAAGCTACATGTAGAGAAAGAGAGATAGCAGATAGGAAGTCTGTATGAAAGAGCGTACATGGTGTGACTATGTTTTGTCATTGACAATGACGCAGTAGGCGATAATGTTGAACGTCAGCTTTTTGAAACAATTTCAACATGCACACAGAACGCACAAAAAGGACATTCACACTTACGAAGTCTAACACACGCAAACACATACACTCACATATACAACAATAATAGACAGCCAGCCGAGCCGAGCCGTGCAGCCATTCAAACCCGTTAGATTCTACATGTAGACGACATTATCGTGCATAGTTAGTTATCCTTTGAATGTCACAAAGTTCTTTTCCCTTGCAGATACAAACTCACACAAACGCGCTCGCAGTTACATGTTGCGAATGAATGAGCCTGGCTGCGTAGTTCGTTGGCTGCTGACTGCCTGCCTGCCAGCCAGCCAGCCTGTCTGGTTACTCTGGCTCTGTCCATTGTTGCCAATGATTGTGCGGTTTAGTCGAGACGAGTGTACGTCAAGAGCACTTCTGATTGCTTTCATTCATACAGACACTTACTCTTTTCGTATAGATTTCTCTTTCCAATACATACATACATATATAGAGTAGCACAGCTGTACTAACTACACAATATATTCGTGTACGCACACACTCATCTGAACACTTTTTGTGCAATTAATACAGAGATTTGTAAATAAATGGGTTGCTCTTTATGCTTAGCACTCTATAAAATAAATTTATAAAGCCAAGCAACTCCTGTCCTGTACGTTGCTGGCATACCTACATATATAGTATCCTTAATGCTAAGTCAGCAGCTGACCTTCGAGTGTCTTAGGTTTGACTTGTATCGCTTTTGGCTGAGTGCACAAATTTAAGTTGATATAGGCAAGTATAGTTGAGAACAGCAGGCGCAGCAGTTGTTATTATAAGTGTCTTGTGTCCTGTGTATACATGTAAGTGTGCACGATATGACTTAATCAAAATGATTGTTTATTATTGCTTTTATTGTTGCTGTTGTACAGCTTCTTTGACAACTGACTCTTATTTTGTCTCTTTTTAACTCACTTTCTTTCAATTTAACTTGATCCGTTTGTATCCTTAGAAATTGTGACAATTGATGCAATAATACAAACAAATAAACCTACATACAAGCGCTATAATAGCAAAACCAGTTTTCTATGTCATGTAGATTTTGGTAATTTGTACATAAACACGTGCGCATATATACAATAAGATAAATGTCCTGACTGACTGATGTACCAAAATCGTATAGAAATAATTTTATAAATTCGTGGCTACAAAAGATAGGTGAGCTTGCACTATGTGCACTACAACACCAGCTGTGCAGGTTTTCAGAATGGAAGGTGGCTATGCTCCTACTCTATACTCGGTAGCCTCTAAGTTGAAGCAGCTCGTTGAAATCGAAAAAAGTTTTACAGCTTAGCAGTCTATCATTTAGGGTGACAAGAAGCTGCTGGCAAGCTTTGCGTCAGCTGCTTTCAACTTGTTGGATCCGATAATTAAAAGAAAATTACTCTGTTTTGCTATATTTGCCGACCCATTATAAAAGCGTGATACCCTACGACACACTCGCAATCCAGAAGTCATGTAAAAATTTCTATAAAAAAACACCAAAATGGGAGATAGGTTTAATATTTTATCCCCTGATATATGATACATACATTTTATATTCTCTGTCTGAAAAGGGAATAGGGCAGTCGATATATTCTAGTTCGGTGGCTGTACCTTATATAGTCTACGATAAGTCGGCGCTTAAATAGACGGAAAGTTATAGCTATATAGGTACTTTAGGAGCTCTGATACATCTCCTTTTGGCTGTCACATACAGTTGCACACACTTAATATATCTATAATTTTACTTCATTGATAATGTGTATAAAGAGTCAACAAGAGGAGTTCATGTAAGTAAAATTTTTATAAATTGACATAAAGCCGGCATAAAAGGTATGATGAATTTACTACTTCATTGCGGTTGGACAATGCTGTCGGTTATCATTACGATTCGATTGTTTGTTTCTTGGCAATCTAGCCTTCCCGTATCTTTAACTACATTTTTTGTCTTAATTGATTCCGAGCAGAGAACAAGAAAAACAAAAAAAAAAAAAAAAAATGGCATTTTCTAATATAGTTTAAAACCAGTGACTAAAAAATTTCTTTTTCTAAATATTGATGCTTAATTTAAACTACACGCAGGCAAATTCACGGGCAAAAGATTGTTCACATAAACAAATCGATTTCTTTACTTTTAACTGAAAAGCAAAGCTCTGTTAAAATTTATATATTAGCTCTGCTTGAGTAACACTCATTTACATTGCTTGTTCTAAGAAATCTATGTCAATTTGAAACACTTTGAATTGCTTTGAGCATAGAAAATATACAAAAACATTTTGCTCTAAATTGCTTTTTGTATAAAAACAAAATCATTTTTAAAGCATAAACTTTACATCATTTCACTTGCCAAGGACTTGCGTACACAAATTTTCGGTTTCTCTACAGATACATGCTGCTTGAGGCATACGTTTCAGTCTAAACTTAGTACTGCTCTGCTACAAAATATGATTTTCAATGTGTAAACAACTGCAAGGCAAATTTTTGCAGCAATGTAAACACATCAGCAATGACCCAGAAAGGAGGTTTGTTACCAGCAAGAGTATGCACTTGAAATTTCGATTGTAGCATAAATTAAACAAATGAAAAACTTCTGAAACAACCCACGCTATTGATGCACAATAAACCTTTCAATGTGGCAACCAAACGGAGGAGCAAATCAAACAAATAAACAGAAGAAGAATTTAAGACCAAACGCTTACAATAACAAAATACTTTGGCACAATGATGTTTGACTTTTCACTTGAAATAATTAATTAAGAGAAATTAATTTAGGCCGAAAATGAAAGACACTCATTAAATAAATACTTTTCGCATTGTCGTGCTTTAAATTTATGTTTAAAATCTTTAAGTCTATGTTGGAGATTGTAGCGCTAAGAAGTGTGCATACAAACACCATACAGAACAGCATGACTCCTGTGAACGTACAAAGTTGAGTGCCTGGCAAATATAGCAAGGACACATTGCACAAGTGTTAGATACACACATACTATACACAGACAGACAGTTGGACGTACTGACAGGCAGCCACTTCCACATCCGCAGACCTAAGTGCATGCATGCACACACACACATATTATGCAAACATGCAACTTCCGCATGCGGCGCGTGTAATGCAAGCCAGAACTCCATGTTGTCTTAGAGTTGTGCATAAACATATGCCTGCTTATATGTAACTATATATTTATGTATATGTCCTGACACCGACACTAACTCAACGTTATAATATTGTAGTAAGTAGTCATAGTAGTTAGCACAAACACCAAACAGTTGTGCCACCCAACGCAAGGCCTATCTATGGGTGGCACGGAGAAAGAGAAAGCTGCGACTAATGCTTGCTTGCCACTTCACTCCGGTAGCACTCAACTCTACACGACCCAACTCGGCTCGGTTACTTAAAAGACATAATGCGAAATAACTTATTGTCCTTAAAATGTCATTTATGTCAACGGAAGATAAGTTACACGATAGTTGCATTTGCAATGCCGTCATGACCATTAAATGAGTGCCCGAAGTATTTATACTAACTTGTATAAAAATGATCATTTGTTTTATTAATATTTTGGTGTCTGTGAAAACAATAAGTTGGACAGACGCGGAGACAGTCATGGCTAGATCGATACGTGTCATAGAACCAATATGTGGCACATATTATAACATTTAAACAAACATAATGTAACCTACTATTTGCGTACTGTGTAAAAGAGATTTTAGCTAATTTAAATTATTGGAAATTATTTGCACAATATTCAAGCTATTACTATAGCAATAAAGGCGACACTGATTCAAGTACAGACATTGTGTCCAGCATTAACAAACTTCGATTTACAAATACGAAGAGCAGTATCTTTAATAGCTCATAAAGCCTTTGTTATACATATGTATATAATTTACAATAGTTAAAATGGGATAGCAGAAGTACATCATAGCCATACTCTCTGCGTAACACACTCAATTACCATATATGTATGAATGTATGTATTTGATATTCCCATTTGCAATTAACCCATGGGCACACAGCTCATGGTTTACTCCTTACTCCTTCGTTACTCCATCGACTTTATTAGCCTGGCATTTGATACACAACTCCATGCGCTGATTGTGCTAATTCACAGCAATTTCTGCGGAGTATTAAAATACTTATTTGTATATGTAAAACTCTGTTGCAGCACATTTAGAACTGCTTACCCAAATTCTAAATTATCTCAAAGGTATTCTTGCGAATCAGTTTCATTCGACGACGACGCATCTGTGGCAGAACCTTGTTGCTTGAAGAGGGCAGCTCATTCTTGATTATATTAAATTGTAAAGTTCTTATGAATTATTGTACACTCATAAAAGCAGCAGCAGAGAGACAAAATAAAAGAATAAGAACAGCTGTTTAGCAAAACAAACCAAAACTACAGACATCTATTACCATCTCGCTCACACGCAAGTAAAGCACATGACTTTAAATAAATGAGAAAAAAAAACACAAACAAAATTAACGAATCCAAGCGAGAGACATATAATTAGCATTTACCAGGGCTGCATCAATTTTACAATATATATAAAAAACCACTGAATGCAAGATTGATGACGGAAAACTAATTGCTATAGAAATAATAATAATTTAAAATAAAGTGTCTAAATCAAATGAATTTTCTTTTGTACACTGTACATATATTGTAGAAAGGGTATATTAATTTTATGCAAGTGTATGTAACAGTCAGTCAGAAGTGTGGTACACATCAAAAATTATATACATTCTTGATCAGCATCGGAAGACGAGTCAATATAGACATGTCCGTTTGTCCGTCTATGTGAACATCGTGAGTTCGGAGACTATAACATATAGAGACTTTGAATATTTTGATTCTCCTGTTCGCTTTTCAGATAAAGTGTATTAAATGAAAGTGCTAACTCCTCTGTAAGGACCTGCTTCCATACAAACATGCCCACATTTCGTAGTTTTTGTTTTTAATTATGCTACAAAAGTTAAATTTGGTGTGTTTTACATTAATCCTCATAAAATATTCCACATACATATGTAGATAAGGTACAGGCTAATTTGAAGTCAAACACATTCTACTGCAGCGTTTATGCTTGTTTTATTCTTCTCGTTAGAGACTAAAAGAAATAATAGTACAGAATTTTGTAGAATTTTATAATTAGATCATACATAAAGAAGGTAATTTATCCTTAGTCGTACTTGGGTTTCTTGATAGGTGGACGATTGTCGAGTAGCTTATGGTTTAAGGTGGTGGTTCAGTTTGTCCTCATAATTTCACTTGAAATCAGCAATTTCATTTTGCACTAATGACATATTGAAAAACTTAATGTACTCTTTAATCCTTTGAATAAAGGGTATAAAAATCTACACATTTCTAGCATGGCGTTATTCACAACGGGAAATCGTACCATTATATAGATTTCATGACAGTAGTGCTGAGTCGGTCCTTGCAATTAATTAGCCAGTGCAGGGAGTTGGCCTTCAGCATCATTTATATTTTCACGACTCTGATATATTTACGATCTTGCTTTGAAAGATTGTTTCACTAGTAATTAGCCTTTAGTGTCCTGAACAATGAAGTTTAACGCATATGTGCAGCGTATGAGGAAAAATATGGTGTTATGTGCCACATAGTGCTTAAATGATATAACACGTTTCAAATAAAAGTAAATAATTACAAAATCTATCTTTTTTTGCATTGGATTGATGGAATGAAATGATTGCTCGTTTGTAAATTAAACCACTTTTAATAGCTCATTGAGAGTTTGAAAACTATTAAAGTTGGAAAAATGGAGTTTCAGACATAAAAGATGCAGCGCACTCCAGGCGGCGGAAACTCAGTTGCCATTTTGGAATTTCCATTCCAGATTGTCTAAGGAGCACACCTGACGGCACTTCATCCAAGGCGTGATACAGTGTAAGTGAAAAGCGTGAATTCAGACTCCCAAGCGGCGGTGCACTCCTCTTTTATACCGTTGACTTGGTTGGCCTGGAACTTTATGCACTGCTCCGTTATAAGATTGCAATGTCTGCGGAGAGTTAAATACTTATGTAAAAAAAGGCTTCGACGCGAGCATTGGTGCCAGTAGATGTCGATGGGTCACTGCCAGAAGCCTCGTTACCAGTTGAAGACTGCAATTCCTCAGAAAATGAATCCTACTATAGTTACTGATGTCGATTTTGGACCGGCGACGAGATTGGACCGCTTTCCTTCGAAAATGAGGCTGGCAGCGTCGTTGCGATTGTGATCGGCAGATGATAATGTAGATGTCAATTTGTCATCGCGCATTGAATGATAAAATTTATGCAAGTAATCCTCAAACAGTAACCTACTTGAAACAAAACATTCAAGCGCAAATAGAGCAGCCAGATGACTGGGACACTGCCAATGAAATCATTTTCTCTTCATAATCGGAGTAAGCAATGTATAATTCAAGCAAAACTTATTGGATAAAATTTAATTTTTGTAGTTCTCGTTGCGGATTTATAATTCAACATATAGATGGCCTAGACATACACATTAGTTTCTAATCAATAGAAGCTACGAGTTTCGCATAGTATTTATATGTATGTAACATCCAGAATGCGCTACAAATTTATTTGCCATATTTTTGGTACTCCCAATCCAGGTTGTCTAATGGGCAGACCTGGCGGGTTTTCAAGGTGTAACGCGTGATTGCAGAACCCCCAAGCGACAGCGCACTCCTCAGTTACACCATTGACCTGTGGTTGCGACAAATGGCGCTATTGTCAACAGAAATGTCTGCGGAGAGTAATATGAATATACTCGTAGAAATATTCAGCATTAAATTAGAAAAAAAAAAATACTCACCCCAAGCCCTCGTGGCAACAGCGTTAAACTTCTTTACCTCGAAGCGTACATTGGGGCCAGTTGAACCGCTGCCCGAAGTCTCGTTGCCAGTTGAAGGCTGCTCTTCCTCGCTGATATTCATTCGCTTTTCATCAGACATCGTTACAATTTATATTCTTATGGAACACACTCGATATTAACAATGTACTCTTCGCGTTTACACAAGCGCGTGCTGAAAAGGAGTAGCACCACCAAGCAGAGAATAATAATAATAATATTATTCTCTGCTTAGTGGTAGCACAAAAGAAAATCGCAATGTGAGATCAGCTGTTCAATACAACAGAGCCAGGCGACATATTTCACCGTCTCGCTCACACGCATTCGATAGGCTTTAAATAGCCTACAAGTGCAAAGCTTCAGCTAAGCTGACGTGTGCAAGCGAGAGAATGGCATATGTTCGATAGAACAGTGCCGGAAGGCTGTTTGCTACTAAAGCATTTTAAAAAATACTTATTCCTATGTATACTAAAGCATCTGAAACAATTATTTATAAATATATATGCGATATACCTCTACACAATATATATCGTATATTTGTGCAATAAAAAAGATGAAGATTGTATCAAAAGCGAATATGTTAAGGACTATTTCAAACCAGATTTACATTTTACAGAACAATTTTAGCAATCAAGAACAGTGAGCTGCTTTTGTTGATTGATTGAAATTGGTTTAAATCTCTACAAACTGATACAAGTGTGTAATAGTCTATAAAGGGTTCTGTCATACATTGATTTATATATTCTCCTTAAATCTAATGACGAGCTTAACTTGACATATGTTTTTATGCCAGTATATAATACATGAATAATGACATAGGTATTCTGCATTATTATTATTTTTTTTTTTTGTGGTGCATAACAAATTAATCCAGCTCAATGACCGCTGAAAATTTATGTATGCTTTTCTCTATTCTTCAGTACTTTCTTTTTGCAGCAACATAATATAATCAGATCAGTACAGTACAGTATAGCATTCCTTATGCACCCTGCCTAGACTTGGAGATACTTCTATAATCTGTGCACACTCGCACAGATAAAAATAACTTTGTGCTGCCGTTTGCAACTTCAAAGTGCCAAGAGTTCAAGTGTAAACTAATTTTATGTGCAGTCAAGTGGCAGAAGGCATTAAATTATGATTTTTCACTAAAGAAAAGTATGGCCAAATGTGAAAAATATAACGCCAGGCATACACATACACTTGAAAGTTGCCTGTGAAATTCCTTTGACTCTGCACTGCTTCTTTATACGGCTACTATATACGTATAATGTACGTGACTTGTTAGCAGAATGAAATAACTTCGGGTTCAAAATAACCCAAAAAGGCGTTTCTGGGAGCCATTTGAAGCACCAGCATATATATAGCGGCAGCATCTGAGCTAATAAAAGTGTTATGTGTTAGCAGCTTTTTGCGCTTTTCACTTCTGGTTTTTGCCAAATGAACATTTTCTGCTCGTGTGCCAATGACTTCGAACTAGAAGTGATTCGGTCAGCAGCAGTTGTGCCAATTGGTGGTCTCTGATCTGAGAGCAATGCTTTGACGAGCACCGAAATCTACTTAAGTGTTAACGTGAATAATTTGTTAGAACTATCACAGTTCACTTTTCATATACTATCGTCTATCGTAGTTTTAAATATTTTCGTGGTTTTTTTTTTTTTTTTGGTTAGTTTCAGTATCATTTTTAATTGTAAAGTTCATCTCTAGGCCATTTTATATTTCGTACTGCAACATTTCATTGTACATACATTTTTTTTCAAGCATTATTGCTGCGGTTTAAATGCTGCGGGCGTTTTTCGATTGAGCAAGCATTTCATTTTCTGTTTTCTGGTTTCAGTGATTTTTTTTTTTTTTTTTTTGAAGTGTGTTTTTTCATTTATTTTGTTTGGCAACGTTTACAAAAAAAAAAAAGATTTTTTCCTATTAAACGACAAATAATTGGGTCGGGTTTATATTTGTGATTTTTATTTTGCGATTCGTTCTACATATTTTCTCTCTGTCATATCAACGATCCATGACATTTAACGCATTAAGTGAATAACTAAGAGCTGTGATGTAGAAACAAGTAAGAGCTATAGTCGAGTTTCTCGAACATATTATACTCTGCGCGCTCTATATATTTTTCGTTGTAGACCTCGATTGTCACCCAAATGTTTCTTTAGACAAACAATATTATGCAGTAGGCTGAACAGTTTTTGGGGCTAGTTATTTCATACTATCAAGTTTTAACAAATATATATGAGTTAAGCTGACTCGAAGTGTTTTTAACATGGAGAAATACTTACTTTTGAAGTATTTATTCATTATTTATTTCAATGTGAAGAGAGAACAACAGCTTTTTTTGTCTAAGATCCACGTGTCTCGAACAAAGCCACGAGTCCTCATCAGATTACGCGCTGCACATTGCTAATTTTGCTGCAAAGCTCTCTTACAGACATACACCAACTCGTCCTTTCGTGCTGATCACGAATATACTTACATACTTTTTGGGGTCTCCGTTGCATCCTTCACTATGTTGCTTACATTTTGACAATTCAACAAAGCCAATATACCACACAAGTATATATTGAGTAGGGTTAAAAAAAAAAAAAATTTGAATTGCAATTAAGAGCAACGTTAAAAGGCGATTATGAAAGCATGGCGGTTACTTTGCTTTATTTGGTATCGTATAAAGAGTACAGACACCTGTTGGTTTTCTCATAGTATAAATGGAACATTTTCGTTAAAGTTTTGCTATCAATTAAATATTTTGTAGATGTTGCACCTTCTTTAAACAAAATTTCATGCTAAGGTATTGTTATTTAAGCAGTGGGTCTAAAAGATTTCGCTTTAACCATTAACAAAAAATTATACCGTCTGTACGTACAACAAAACTAATGTATGTCAGCGAGATGATGTTGAGATGCAGTGTTGGCAACCCATATTTTTGTCTCAATAGAAAACAAAACCAATTTGACAGTCACTTGTTATTTATTGAAATTTATTTTTGTGTCATTTAAATTGTGCAGCAGTGCGTTGAGTTTTCTTTCGCTTTGTCTTTGCCTATTTTTCGAGTAAATTCTGTTTAAAAAATAAATTGATTAATAATATCTATAATTCACAAAATTTAAAAGAATATGTCTTCCGATAAGTCGAAATCAAGCAGCGATGGCGAGCAGCCATCATCAAGCAAAGAGACCTCATCGCCTCCACTCTCTCCGACAAAAAATAACAAACGCTTTGAGATTATGAAATTGAAAACGTTTGCCTCGTGGTCTTGGGGTAAGCAAAATAGCAAATAGTGCCAAAGTTGGAATGATCTTGTCTAAAACAAAATACTTACTATTTTACAGATATAGCCGTAGACAACTGCGCTATTTGTCGAAATCAGATTATGGAACTCTGTATTGAGTGCCAGGCAAATCAAGCCAACTCCATAACCGAGGTGTGCAAGGTTGCTTGGGGCGAATGCAACCATGCCTTCCACTATCATTGTATCTCGCGCTGGCTGAGGACCCGTGCTGTTTGCCCCTTGGATAATCGCGAGTGGAAGTACAAAAATGTTGGCCAATAAGTTTGCGGCGCTTTATTATACATAAATGCACAATTTTTACACTTTTTAACACTGTAACAAATTTCAGAAGCTCAATGAGCAATTAAAACAGTTTACTTTTGCATCCGTAAAATCTAAATTGTTTGTTGTTAATACAGAAGTGTGCAGTATTCCTTTCATTATTATACTTTTATATGTATGTATAAAAATGTATACGCTAAGTATTGAACTGTTGCAGCAGCTGCACAAACGGGTACAACATGGTCCTTTATGAATATGCAGCTGAATGCACACTACTCTAGCTAAGTTTGCTAGTACAGTATACAATAAATAATTCATTCAACCATGTCTGTGGCATTCCTGTAAGTAAGAAGTTACGAGAATCTAAGAATAATCATAATTTTTTGAAGAACAATTGGCTCAGTCATTGATGCATTACTAATCACATCACCACCATGATGCAATATTAAGGTAGTGTATTGAGAGCGAGCGTTCTCGTATTTCATGGGCCAAACTTTAGTAAGCTTTGAATGTTTGTGTTGAACGGTGCCCCGCACGCAATTTTTTTCTTTGTTGCTGTGCGTATACCATTGTGTTTCCTTTTTTTTTGTAGTTTTTCTTGTGTACACTTGCTTCTCTTTCTTTCTTACGTATTCATATGGTTTGGCGCTATTTCAGCGCTCAATACACTACCTTATTATTGTACCATGATCACCACTAAGTAAGTTCGTTGGTAATATTTTTTTTTGTTTGTTTTAATTAGTACCGCGGATCAACAATGTTGATGTTCTTTTTTGAAAAGTATATCGTACAATTGGTTTGCCATTACTTTTTAAAGATTTTCGGGCTATATAGCGGCCATTAAACAAAACAGCTGATTTGTCTTTTTACAAGTTAATGGATATCAGCAAAGGTGCTCAGTCTTCTGAAAATGTTTCGTCGTCGCAAACAACAACTGGCCACAAGAAAACTTTCGTCGTAAAAAACTGCAGGGGTAAGTTATACTAAAATCAAGTCATACATGTGTAAATAAGTATATAATACTCTTCAGATCATGGAGCTGTGCATCGAGTACCATGCTAATCAAGACAACGGGTGTCTACCAGCACTCATTCCATCTGCATGGCATATCACGCCGATTGAAATGCCGCCCGGTATGCCCATTAGGCAATGCGGAGTGGAAGTTTAAAAGATTAAGCAATTGTTTATGTTATGCATAATATAAAATGGTAACTTCTGTGATTATATTTTAACTATGCTTCGACATTTAAAAGGCGCATTGAGCTATTATATACTATACTACGTATCCCGAAAAATGTCGAAGTTACAAAAGTTTATGTTGGAATTGTATTACTGCTTGAGTCAGTGTCTCATACAGGTGCAATTGTATACATAGCATGCAATTTATTCGTATATTGCTGCAACGCAGTACATTATCAGTAGCTTGGTACACTCATTTGTCATAAAGTATCTCAGAATGCACCAAAAAATTCATACATATGTATATGCATGAACCCTTCATAGACCTAGTTAGACACATGTACTCCGACACAAGAGGCAGTTGCAGCATAAATGAGCGACAATGTTGCCACCGTGCCTCAATTCACTGTGCTATATCCTTTTATCTGCATCCTTTTGCATCTAATGAGCTATGCATGTCGTCTTCCGACGACATTGTCGTTGTTGTGTTTGTTGTTGTTGTTGTTTGTTCTGATCCTTATGTAGAACGCTCATATGACAAGTTTTGGCATATGAAACTTGTTTATGAGTCCTTACGTTCAAAGTTGCAACATATGTAGGTATGAAGTAAGTAGAATATGGTACGATATAAACAAGTTGTTGTT